>PVKZ01002808.1:0-186025 GCA_004027375.1 Macroglossus sobrinus | reverse complement strand
GCCATGAATGTTGCCAAGGGTGCCGTCCAGACTGGAGTGGACACCTCGAAGACCTTCCTGACTGGCACCAAGGATACTGTGTCCACGGGACTCACCGGGGCCATGAACGTTGCTAAGGGTGCTGTCCAGACTGGAGTGGGCACCAGCAAGACCCTCCTGACTGGCACTAAAGACACAGTGTCCTCGGGGCTCACCGGGGCCATGAATGTTGCCAAGGGTGCCGTCCAGACTGGAGTGGATACCTCGAAGACCCTCTTGACTGGCACTAAAGACACAGTGTCCACAGGGCTCACTGGAGCAATGAACATGGCCAAGGGTGCCGTCCAGACTGGAGTGGACACCAGCAAAACCCTCCTGACTGGTACCAAGGACACTGTGTCCACGGGACTCACTGGGGCCATGAATGTTGCTAAGGGTGCTGTCCAGACTGGAGTGGGCACCAGCAAGACCCTCCTGACTGGCACTAAAGACACAGTGTCCACGGGACTCACTGGGGCCATGAACATGGCCAAGGGTGCCGTCCAGACTGGAGTGGACACCTCGAAGACCCTCCTGACTGGCACCAAAGACACGTTGTCCACGGGACTCACTGGAGCAATGAACATGGCCCAGGGTGCTGTCCAGACAGGAGTGGACACCTCGAAAACCCTCCTGACCGGCACCAAGGATACTGTGTCCACGGGACTCACTGGGGCCATGAACGTTGCTAAGGGTGCTGTCCAGACTGGAATGGGCACCAGCAAGACCCTCCTGACTGGCACCAAAGACACGTTGTCCATGGGGCTCACTGGAGCAATGAACATGGCCAAGGGTGCTGTCCAGACAGGAGTGGACACCTCAAAAACCCTCCTGACCAGCACCAAGGATACTGTGTCCATGGGACTCACCGGGGCCATGAACGTTGCTAAGGATGCTGTCCAGACTGGAGTGGGCACCAGCAACACTCTCCTGACTGGCACCAAGGACACGGTGTCCACAGGGCTCACTGGAGCAATGAACATGGCCAAGGGTACCATGCAGACAGGCTTGGACACCTCGAAGAGTCTCTTGACTGGCACCAAAGACACGATGTCCACGGGGCTCACTGGAGCCATGAACGTGGCCAAGGGTGCCGTCCAGACAGGAGTGGACACCTCGAAGACCCTCTTGACTGGTACTAAAGACACAGTGTCCACGGGGCTCACTGGAGCCAGGAACATGGCCAAGGGTGCCGTCCAGACTGGAGTGGACACCAGCAACACCCTCCTGACAGGCACCAAAGACACAGTGTCCATGGGGCTCACCGGGGCCATGAACGTGGCCAAGGGTGCCGTCCAGATGGGCATGGACACCTCAAAGACTATCTTGGCTGGTACCAAAGACACAGTGTCCACGGGGCTCACTGGGGCCATGAACGTGGCCAAGTATGCCATCCAGACTGGTATTGATACCTCGAAGACCGTCCTGGCTGGTACCAAAGACGCGGTGTCCGTGGGGCTTGGTGGGGCACTGGATGTGGCCTCAGGGGCCATGCAGACTGGCCCGGGCACCACCCAGAATCAGTTATTTGGTGTTGAGGACACCTGTGGTGAACTCATCAATGGCAAGGCCTCCGACAAATGTGAAGAACAAGCTGTCTCCAGCTCCCAGGCGAACCTGTCTTACAGGGTCTGCAGTCCCCCAGATGCTCTCTACACAGGCTTGGACCTTGCTGGGGAAGTCCCTGATGTGGTGCCATTCACACAACAGGCCACCCGTGGCATGGAGGAAGCAAGGTGCGTGGCCACTACACCTGGCTCTGAAGGAGCCACAGGCTCTGTGACACCCCAGGAAGAGCTGGAGGGGCTGGAAATCTTTCACCCCATGAGTGCTGAGGAACAAGGTGAGAACAAGACGGGCTGGGCCCCAGCTCCCAGTGGGGACTCATTGTCTGTCCAGCCCAAGCCCTGGATGCTCCAAGGGGCCTCTTGGATTCAGTAACTGCATCTTCCCTTTCAGCGCAGTTGGCAGCTGCTCAGCTTGGGCCCAGGATGCCCACGGCTGACCAGGGCAGCTACTTCATGCGTCTGGGCGACCTGGCCCCTGGCTTCCGCCAGCGGGCTTTCGAGCACGCCCTGAGCCACCTGCAGCATGGCCAGTTCCAGGCCAGGGAGGCTCTGACCCAGCTCCAGGACTCCTTCAGGGCGGTGAGTCTTCCCCTGTCTGGGCGCCTCCCTCAACCCCTGCACAGCTTTCTCATCGCTGTGCTCTAACCGGATGAGCATGTGGGCGCCATGCAGATGATGCCCAGCAGCCACGACAGTGGCCGTGAACCGCTGCCATGGGGCTTGTGTCCCAGAAGGTGAGGACCAGACCAAATACAGTCGGCCCCCTACCCACAGGGGCACATTCCAAGACCCCCAGTGGGTACTTGAAACCACAAATAGTACCAAACCCTAAATATACTATGACTTTCCTATACGTACATACTTATAATTTTTAATTTATAATTGAGGCATCATGAGATTAATAATAATAAAACAGACCAATTAGAATGTGGCATGAGGTAAAATAAGGGTGCTTTGAACACGAGCACTGTGACACCCCAATAACTGATCTGATAACTGATTAATGGGTGGGGAACATCCACAGCGTGGGGACACTGGACAAAGAGAGGAGTCATGTCTAGGGTGGGATGGAGCTGGACGGTGAAAGATTTTGAAACGCGATTCAGAATAGTGCGCCATTTAAAGCTGATAAACTTTTCTGGAATTTTCCATTAATATTTTCAGACTATGACTGATCAAGGGAACTAAAACCATGGAGAGTGAAACTATGACGAAGGACTGCTGTACTTACAGACAGCAGGGTGCGAGGAAGGAAAACAGCAATAGTGCTAGGGGTCTGGGCCAGGAGGGCGGTGTCCCCCTCGAGCCGCACCGTGAGGCTGAGGAGAGCCATGCAGTGGGTAGGGTTGTGGCATACATGGGAAGAAATGAGGACTGCAAGAGCAGAGTGCTGAGAATGAGCAAAAAGGAAGCCGGCATGACAGGGTACAGTGAATGTGGGGATAGGGTAGGGGGAGCCCAGGGGTGTGGGGTCCGGTGATGTGCAGAGCGAGGTAGGGTGCTGGCAGATGAGCACTGAGGCACCCTGGGCTGGGGCAGCCCTTACAGGCCATGGTAGGGCACTGGGGAGCCAGACGCCATGAGGTCTCTGAGCTACAGGTGACACAATCCTAGTGACACTGTGAGTGGATCTCCCTGAAGGCCTCATGGGGAATCTGGGTTATGGCCTCTTTACAAAAGAAGACAAGCCCAACGTGGCACAGTTGACTCAAGCTGTGGCCTCTCTACTTCGCCACAAGTAGGTCTAGATAGAAGGTCCAGGCCAGGCCCAGGTGCCCACCCAGCCTGTTGCCCCACACCTGGGAGCGTGAGGCAGGCCCCAGCTGGAGCCGTCAGTACTCTGCTGGGCTCTTTCCAGACTGAAAAGGCCACATAGGCTTCAGGAGGGCAGCAGGAGGTGTGACTGGGGGTGGGGGTAGGGGCGCCGAGGCTCCTGGGGTGTGGCCTCCTTCCAGTACCCAGGCCCTGCTAATCCACTCTCTCCTGCCACAGGTGCTGGATGCTGGAGCACTGTCCAGGGCCTGCAGCTTCATTCAGCAGCTCCACGTTGCCTACAGCACCCTGGCCTCCGGTCTCCAGGGTCTGCCTGCCGAGCTCCAGCAGCAAGTCGGGTGGGCACGGCACAGCCTCTGTGAGCTCTACAGTCTTGTCTCCTCTGCTAGCTCCAACTCAGAGCTGCCAGCTGAACGCCTGGCCCAGAGCCACGCCAGCGTCGTCCAGGCCTGGCAGGGGCTGGAGCGGCTGCTGGAGAGCGTGCAGCACAGCCCCCCACTCAGCTGGCTGGTGGGGCCCTTCGCCCTTCACCCCAGTGGGCAGCAGCTATAGGTCCCCCGTGGAGCCTCCCCAGCGCAAGTCCCCAAAGCTCTGGACCCTACTGGGTAGCCTGGCTGGTGCTGGTCAGGGCAGCAGGGACTTTCCTCATTGAGTGTGCCACTCCCCAGTCACAGGCCCACCCCGCCCACCTCTCCACCGTGAGCACGGCTGGCCCTGGTCCCAGCCTAGGTGCCCCGGCTTGCTAAGATCATCAATGACAGAGAGCCTTCACTGGAGCCAGTGTGCCTTTAGGAAAAAGAAATGAAATGTGCCTAAAGGTAGAAAGTTCTTCACTTCGCACCAGCCACTTAGGAGCCCCGCCATCTCTGGGGAGGATTTCTGGTCCATAGTCTGGGCTTCTGGCTGCCAACTTAGCAGGTGCTCCTGCTCCATCCTCATTCTGAAAGCATTCACTGCAGCCCTTAGCACTAAAACCATCATCCCAAGGCTGGCTCCCACTGCCTCTGTTGACCCCAGTGTGGCCAAAAGAGGCTTCGTGAGGACAAAGCCACCAGTGGCCACACTTCTCTCTCCGCCCTCCCTCCACCCCCAAAGCTTTGCAGGCACCCACCTTGGGGACTGTACTGTTTGAGAGTGAGGGGGGAGACTACAAAATAAGCCCCCTCCCACCTCTTCCACATGCTCACCTGCCTGCCACGGCGAAGCCAATCCTGACAGGGTCCCAGGGAGGCAGTTCCGTGGTCCCCAGGGTGCTTGGACCCAGAGCCATGGTGGGATAACAGGACTCTCCCACAGGGAATAGGGCCTGAGTGAGTGCGTGACAAGATGTGCTCGATGATCGTTGGGGTCTCAGCTGTGTGCCCCAGGCTGGGGACCAACCAGGGTCCGGGAAGATTTTGACTGCCTCCGCCATCCCAGACACAGAGGTCCAAGCCCCCTGCCCTGCCCCACCATATGAAAATTCAGGATGCCCACCTAAAAGACACTTCCTTCCTGGCACTACTAGCTGGGAGCCGTGCATCAGACCCCCAGCAGCAAAGGTATCAAGCCCCCACCTGCTCAGACAGCTCCCCATCTGGCCACATCCCTTACAGGAGATCAAAATACCCCTATGCTGCACCATTCTCAGAAATGACCAGTGCTCCAAGCTCAAAGACAGATGGCTAGCTCTCTCCTCAGAGGTCACCTGCTAGAGGCCTGAGAGAGGCTCTGCATGGGTGGCGGAGAGGGGTGCTGGTGCCTGGTGTGACATGGGAACAAGTTAGGGAAACTGCTGAGTCCTTTCTCAGCCTCCATTAAGGGGCATTATCAGAGGTGGTGACACTGGGAACACAGCCATTCCCAGAAACTCAGCACAATTACTTGAAGTCACTCAAGTCCAGCCAAATCAAATGGAGGGGTGGGCAGGGGGAGCCAGGGCTCAGGAAGTCCTCCTCTCAGCTGGGATGGCTGGGTTCGGCCAGGGTAGGGGGACGCATAGGAGAGGCCACTGTTCAATCAGCAACTGCCATATGCTGACACCTGGCAATGAATTACACACGTACCCTGTCTGAATCCACATAACAGTTTTGGCTGAGATCATGTCACCGCTTAACCAAGTGAGAAAAGAGAACCCCAGAGTGGGAGTGCCACCTGACCAAGGTTACACAGCGAGAACTACCCTCAGCACTTTTCTCTCTGAACATGCAAAGACAACAGGTGGCCCGGAGCACACTCCATGGCTTGAGTGCCTGAGTGCTCAGGCATCCTAGCCCTACCTGCAGCCTGGGTAGGACAGGGATTGGCTGAGTCAGCAGCTGAGCAAGGCAGAGGCTTCCTGTGAACACATGGTGGACCCTGTCTGGCCCAGCCCACCCAGCCCCTTTGCTCTCCTTGGGCCCCGGGCAGCCAAGCCCAGGACGATCAAACCACAGCCTCCACTTAAGCCGTGAAGTTCAGAAGATTTTATTTCTTTTTTTATTTGCAAGATGGCCTTGCTGCCGCCCTGCTCCTTGCCTGTCAGCCCTGCTGGACTGGCAGCAACATTAAAACCAAGCTCATGTCTACTCTCTGTGGTGACACTATGGCCTCAAACCCTTTGTCCCCAAACAGGCCCTTGACAGCGACAGACCTCTCCCAAGTCCCAGCTTAGTTGCACCAGTAATGCCAGAAAACCAAGCCAATAAAAGTAATTTTTTTCATTAAAATTAAAAAAAAACCCTTTATAGTCATTTTGTGTTGGTCGGAAATCACAGAAATTAGGCAAGGAAAAAACCCAGAGGAACGAATACAAATGAAGAGCACAGCGTCTCCCCCACAGTTCTTGGCTGCCTGGGCAGCCGGGAAGGAGTGGGCAGGCCCATGGGCACCTACATGATGCGCAGGGCCTGGCCGCTGGGTTGCCCGGGGCTCAGCTGTCCTCGTCGTCCAGGGACTCAGAGTCAACGTGCACCCTCTCATGCTCCTGCCGGTCCTGCCCAGGCCCATCCAGGTCGGGGCCCTCCCGCACACTGCTGGTGGAGCACAGCACAGGGCGGGTGAGCGGGCTGCCTTCTGGTCTGTGCACCCAGCTCCAGCTACCACTGACAGGCCGAACGCCCTACGCCCCCGCCGCCATGCCCAGCACGGTGGGTGCACCCTCCATGTGACTACGTGGCAGACTCAAGAATGTGTTACAAAGCCCGCCTGTGCCCAGCCCTGGTCAGCTCAGGTTCCCAGAGTATTCTCCAAGGGAGGCCCTGGGGTCAGCTGCTCGGGGTAGTGGCAGGCCAACACGTTGGTACAAAGTTCCTGGGACTCTGCCCAGGAGGAGAAGCAAACTGGGAGCAAGTCAGACATCAGGGAACCCTCTCAGAAGTCACCCCAACTACCACAGCCGCTGTTGACACTTACTCATTGTGCAGCAGGTTTTCAGAGGAGCCCCCCACTGGCCCCTCTTCCGAGTTTTGTCCTTCATCCTGCTCCTTGTCCTCCATGCTCCCACCCTTCTGGGATGTGGCCTCGCCATTCACTGAGGCTGAGAGATCTGGGGGACAGGGGAACAAGTCATATGGGACACTCAACCCTCCTCATGGTCCCTGGCCCCATGCATCCATAGTCACCTCTACCTCTGTGCCTCCCAGTTACATGGGGGCTGTCAGCTCCATCAGGCCAGGGCTGGCTGCACATGGTTCTACAGCCAGCCCAGGCCCCTGAAGAAGGGGGGATGAGGCAATAAATGAGTGGTGAAGGCTGGGACAGAAATAGGGAGACACCTCCTCTGGGCTGTCCCTCAGGCTGCCGAAGCTTTAGCCAAGCCAACCTGACGCCAGTCTGAGGGGCTACTCCAAATACCTGTCCTCAGGACCAGGTGACCCCAGCAGAAAGAAACACCCTCCTGCTCCCAGAGACCACTGTCTCTCCCAGAGATGTCCTCTTCCTCCTCTCGGCTCTGCTGTGGCCCTCCGGGTGCAACCCAAGGCCTGCACCTCCCAGGAGTGCACATGCACACCCAGCCTGTGCATGCCCGGCTCCCTTCTCTGCCCAGCTCTGAACACCCTGAGCCTACTGGCAGTGTATGTGTGTGTGGGCAACAGGGCCTAGATGCCTCGAGGACATAGCTGGACCTGCCCAGAGAACAGCAACAGGCGACGCCACTCCCACCATCTGGGTCGAGGAGCCCAGCCTGCAACACCCAGCTCCTCACCGGCACTGGCCTCTTCCTCCGCCCTCTCCAAAGCGGCCTCCTCTCCACCCAGCACCTCCTCAGCCTTCTCCGCCTCGGTGCACTCCTTCTCGGCCCCGGTCCTGGCCGCCTTCTGGATGGCCTCAATCTTTGGTCCCAGGACCCTTGACTTGAGCCGGGTATAGACTTCCGCGGCCTTTTCCATCACCTCCTTGTTGGCCTTGTAACGGCGGATCTGGCCATTGAGAGCCCTGGCTCAGGAAGCGTTGCTGGCCTTGACCCCAGCCCAAGGCCCTCCCTTTGGCTGCCATCCTTGTGGCACCTGCTCTGGACACTGGCGCTCCCACTAGCCAATCCACTGGCCAGGAACCTGGACATCCTGAGCAGACCTTGGCCTGCCGGGACCCTCTGATCCCCAGCCCCGCCCACCTCAAGGTTTCCGCCACACCTTTTTCAACGTGGCCACCACATCTGTGTTCTTCTGGAGGATATGCGAGGTCACCTGCAGGGTCCCTAGCTCCTCTAGTGCGTTCAGACACCTCTTCACGTCCTGCACAATAGGAGATAAGAAAAAGTAAGGAAGGACAGCACCTAGGAGACCCAACAAGTGAAAGGACACCCTAGGGCTCTCCCTGCAGGGAGGGCTGTATGATATGGGAACCTAGGGACAGCAGGAAGGACACGTGGGGCCTGCCCACAGTGCCACCTCGTGGAGACACCAAGCACTGCACCTCAGGATGTCCCTTGGCTGGAGGACACATAATGGAAACAAGAACTCCCACTGGGAGAGACTCTGGCTTTGCCTTGGTTCCTGGAGACATCTAAGGAGCCTCTAGAAGTGGGGGGACTGCTTGGCTCAGGGGAAGTGGCTCCCACAGCGCCCAGGAGGGTCTCACCGGGTTATCGACCTTCAGGGCGAACTTGATCTCACTGTGCAGCTTCTGCAGCTTCTCCTCCACGGAAGGTTCTGTGGCCAGGAGAGAACACATGTCCTGGGCCTGAGTGGGCATTGAAGGCCCCCACACCATCTGTGCCCAGAAGACCTGCCTGACCACTGCTGTGGTGACAGAAGCAACCTTCCCCGACCCGACCCCAGTGACCTCAGGCTGCAAGACCTGGGAAGCAACCGGGACAGCTGGGCCCTCACCTTTCTTCTTCTCAACCTTCCTGTCTGGCGTGAACCCTTCTGATCGCTTCCGGGTTCGCTCTACCTTCGCGGGCCTGTGAAGAATCACCCTCTTCAAACCTTGGACCAACCTACCCACAAGGCCACTCTGCCCTGGCCACCACCATCCCCTCTACCAAGGCCCAGGCTGCAGAAGGAAATCTTTGGAGGCCCCAAAAGGTGGGAGGAGGGGTAGGAGCCATGGTGACCTGGTCTAGGGCAGGTGCCTGAGACAACCACAGATGTCAGCCCTTCTTCCAGCTCGGGCGACCAAACCACGTAAGATCCCAGAATCCCCTTTCTTTTTACATGGGGCTGAAGATTAGTGGCCAGTACGTAAAACCTGGTGAGTGATATTAAAATGCCTTCAAATGGATGCTGGGAGACGACAGCAGTGCTCATTACCGCAGGACCAGTCCCACACTCTACTAGGCAGTCTGCTGCCAAGTTCCTGGTGGGCAAATTCTAACTGATGGCTCAGATACCACTTAAAAATGGCAAGGAGAAAAGCTGTCCCCCTACACTGGTGGGCTTCGGACTTAAAAAGTCTGAGAACCACTGGCCTGGGGGATAGCTCCCCCACTCGGCCCTGCTGACACTGGGACAGGGTCACTCTGGGCACTGTGGGGTTCTGAGCAGCATCCCTGGCCCCACCCACTCAATGCCAGGAGCCTGCCACTCAAGGCCCACAGTATTGGAACAGGAAATACTTAAGCTGGACCTGTCCTCCAGGCAGAATTTGGAAGCCAGGCCCTTCCCATGAGGGATGAGCGGTCCCCAGGAGGCTGAGGACTTGGGACCACTGTGGTGCACACAGGGGTCCCTGGGGAGCTGTGGAAGGACAGACCAAGTGGGTGCTGACCTGGCTCGGGGCTTCTCCTCAGGGCGTCCTCTCTTTTCCTTCTGGCTGAGTCTCCTTGCAGGCTCCGTGCTTTGTGGCTGCAACTTCTTAGCTGATTTTTTTGCCTGCAGCAACAGTGAAAAAGGGCTGGAGTGGTGGGGGCTTGCCCAGACCTCATGGAGATTTGGCACGGCATTTCCTGCTGCCCCTTCCACACTGCTGGGAGCTGGGGGACGGAACGGGATTGGAAGAAGACCGCCTGGGTCCAGCTCAACCCCGGCAGCAGCTCCTCAGGCCCTGAGAGGACTGCCCAGCAGTGGGCAGGCCCGTACATTCCACCTGCTAATGCCAAGCAGGAGGCTTCCTGTGGCGGGGGACTCGGTTCCCCCTTTGGGACGAAAGCAAGTATTACAGGGGAGACCAGGATGTTGCTGGCTTCCCTCATCCCCACAGCAAGTAGGAGCCCAAGCTGTCCAAAACTGTCTAGAATGCGATGGGCCTGGGAGGTCAGACCCTTGGATTCAGGCCGAACTGCACTGTGAGGGTGGGGGAGGGGGGCTGCCAGGCACACAGAACCACCAGGTTCCTGATCACTGTCCATGGTCAGCAACGCAGTCCTCCTGCTTCCGTGCTCATCCCACAAGGTGTACCTCCACAGCAGCCAAAGGACACATGTGGCCCTGAGTCAGGCCCTGCTTCTGCCTACAGCCCTCCAGGCCACCACCTCCCCCGGGTGAAAGCCCAAGTCCCAGCTGCACCCATGTGGCCCTGGGCGGCCCTGCACGACCTGCCCTCCCCTCCTCCCGACCTCCCTTCCCTCTCCCCCTCACTCTTGCTCTTGCTCTGCTCCAGCCACACAGGCCTCCTCGCTGCCCCTCCAACCCGCTAGGCCCGGTCATGCCCAGGGCCTTTTCATGAACTGTGCACTCAGCCCAAGCTGTTTATCTTTCAAATATCTTCCCAGATCACCTCTTTCTTCTTTCAGATTTATATATGTGTCACCTTGTTAACAGTTTCTTTTTTAAAGTGGGGGGTCTGCCCCGTTTAAAATGGAAACCCTTGCAGCCCAGCACTTCGCTTCTTCCCTCTGCTTCCTTCACCTTAGCACTGAACACTGTGCAATACCTGAACAGCATCCTGGTGCCTCTATGTCCCCTGCCCTGGAGTTTAGCGCCTCCTAGTGGAAGTCTCTGGGCGCTGCCCACTGCTCCACTGGTGCACCCTCGGCTCCACTGGCGCACCCCAGCCCCCAGAACAATGTTCAGAGCACAGCAGGCACAGGCAGACAGGCTGGACGAAGGCATGGATGTGCAGGAAGGGGCAGCCATTAGGGAGAAGCCTCTTGGGTCACCGCCCTTCCACATGGCTCCCTCACCACAAGACCCTACCAGGTGGGAACGCACCTCCCTATCCAGTTCGGCCTCAGCCTCCGAGTCTGAGGAGGACTGTGGCCCCCGAGCCCGGCCCTTCCGGACGCGCTGCTTCCTGACGGGCTCGTCCTCGTCCCTGAGCTCGTCGGCACTGCTGGCCCCACTGCCCCCATGTAGGGCGTCCTCGCGCTCCGCCTGCTCACGCCGCCGCCCCTTCTCCTCCTTCTCTTCCTGCTCCCGCTCCCGCAGCCGGCGCAGCTCCTCCTCCTGCTCCCGGCGCCTGCGGGCCTCCAGCTCCCGGCGCCGCTGCTCGTCCCTGCGCTTCCACTCGCTGATGCGGTCCACCTCATCGTCGCTGTCACTGTGGGAACAGCTGCTCAGTGGGGCCCTGTCCTCAGGGCAAGTGCACCAGGCCCACCCGTGGCCCTGCCCATTGCTACCTGTCACTGCTGGAGGTGCTCGGTGGCCGCTCTGGCTTCGGTTTCCGCCCACGGGGTTTTGGAGGAGGCTTCTCAGCTACAAAAAGGGAGGACGTGATGGCCTTCTCTGTGCCATCCTGCAGGCATGCCAGGGCCCTGGGGCACATGCTCAGGGCTGTCCATGTCAGCGATCCTACCTGGCTTCCTGCCCCGCGGGGGTTTCTTCACCGACACGTCCGAGTCCGAGGAGGACGAGGAGGAGGCGGATGAGGAGGTGCAGGAGGCCGACCTGGCCATGGCCGCCGGCTCTCCCTTGGCCCCTTCGGATTCTGGTTTTGAGTCTGAGTCAGAGGCCGAGGGCGGCTTCTGAGAGAGGCCAAGGCGCAGAGGTGAAGGCAGGCCCATTGCCTCCTGCAGCCCCTGACCAGCAAGAATCTGCACCTCCCAAATCAGAAATGCTTCCTTCAGGCCTGGAGTCAGGCCTGGCTGTGCCTTTAGCGGCCTGAGCCTGCACCGTGGTCACTGTGCACGACTCCCCACTTGGGCAAGTGCGGGGGCAGACGACACACGTGATGCTTTCCTAGTGGCAAGGGCTCACTAAGGCCACACATCCTGCCTGGAGAGCCAACCACATGAGCTGTCCTCCTGTGCAGTCTCTGTCCCCAGCTCACCTAGGCACACTGTGTACGCATGTGCACATATAACACATACACATGTGTGCACAGACATGCTCTTGCACTCATACACCTGCATAACACACAGGCTCGTACACAACTTATTCGTGACTCTCACGTGGGCCAAACACGCTCATACAGATGCACACACCACACATACTTATATGTGTACAAGCACATAT
This sequence comes from Macroglossus sobrinus, assembly GCA_004027375.1. Taxonomy (NCBI): domain Eukaryota; kingdom Metazoa; phylum Chordata; class Mammalia; order Chiroptera; family Pteropodidae; genus Macroglossus; species Macroglossus sobrinus. Next base: position 173,871 of record PVKZ01002808.1, on the reverse strand, counting down.
AACATACATGAACACGTGATGAATGCACACAACAGTTGTATGTACACATGACATGCTTGTACACACACGCACACAACACCAACATGTTCTCTCCCTCACATGGGCACCCAGGAGGACCTCACTCCCTTCCACGGCCAGGACTGGGACCCTAGTAGTGGCGGCCAGGCTGTCACCTGACCAGGGACGTGCTCTGCACTGTGCTGCTCAGAAACTACAGGCTGAGGCCATCAAGGAGGCCAGAGGTGGGAGTCAGCAGTCCCCTAGGGTCTCCTAGTGGCCCATGCCCCACCCTCCTCCAAAAGGGACCAGACTCTAACCATAGACAGTGGCTGGTAACCTTGGAGAGATGCTCTAGGTGTGTCCCCAAGGCAGGCATGGAGAACAGAAAACCAAAACACCTCTACCTTTTTCTTCCGTCCTGCCAGAGGGCCACACCGTGGGGCTCGGACCACGGCTTTCTTCTCAGGTGTGAAGTCCTAGTGGAGAAAAGGGAGTGAACAGGGCCCCCCGGCTGCCTGCCGCTTGGCCCCCACCTGAGGAGCCGACCACCTACTCACCTGGTCGCTGGTCTTCTCTGACTCAGACGAGCTTTCCGAGTTCTCCTCTTCGGACGGGGACATGCTGGCCTGGTCGAGGTCACTGGATGCCTTCCGGGCTCGTTTGGAAGCTGACATCTGCAGGGGGTGCAGCCCAAACCGATCAGCACCCGAGGCCCACACACTTGGCAGAGCTGTCTGCCCTCTGACCCCTCTCAGCCCGGGGCTAAGCCTCAGGAACCTTTGTTGGGGCAGTAGCAACCCTTTCAGAATCTGATAAAAACAGATATTGAACCTTGAGGTAAAATAAGTGAGTGAAATAAGTGAGTCACAAAGGGACAAATACTATGCGATCCCACTCACAGGAGGTCCTTAGGGGAATCAGATCTATAGAGACAGGATGGTGTGGCCAGGGGCTGGGGGAGGGGAGAGGAGTGAGAATTTCATGGGGACAGAGGGTCAGTTTGGGAAGATGAGAAAGTTCAGGAGACAGATGGTGGAGACGGTTGAAACAATGTGAATGTGCTAATGCCACTGAATTGTGCACTTAAAAATAGTTAACACGGTACATTTTACATTATGTATATTTTACTAAGGTTAAAAAAAGAGGAAAAAAAAAAAAAAACACAGAGATCTTTTCCCCAGAAAGACACAGCTGCACCTGTTTTGGAAATAGCAATGGTGGTTATACAACACTGTGAATTGGTAAACACCATGAGCTGTACCTTTCAAAATAGTTCCTTTTGTTATATGAATTTCACCTCAATAAATACATTCAAAAGCTGCATGTATCTATGCAGGCATGTGATCCTGAACGCAGGGTCAGGGATGCATGGGCAGACACCCACCCCACAAAGCCAACTCAGAATTCTCAGGAAGGACAAGGCAGCAGAGACCTGAGCTTCAGAAACGCACCTGCGCCCAGTGACGGCCAGTGTTCCTATCGCGGCATCTGTTTATGCACACAGCTTCTATTCTGTCACAGCTGAGAGACTCGCTCCTTCTCTTAAGCACTGCTTCCCAAGCACGTCCCAGCCCTTTCCAAGGTCAGTGTCATGGGCTAAATTATGTCCCCCAGGACCTCAGGATGTGACTGCATTTGGAGATGGGGTCTTTACAGAGGTCGTTAAGTTCAAATAAGATCTTTGGGCTGGGCCCTAATCCAGTATGACTGGCATCCTTTTAAGACGAGATCAGGACACAGACTCATGGAGAAATAAGCATGTGAGAACACAGGGCGACAGCCATCTACACACCAAGGAGAGAGGCTTCAGGAGGCACCAGCCCTGCCAGCACCTGGATCTCAGACACTTGGCCTCCAGAATTATGAGTAAATGTCTGCCATTTAAGCTCCCCAGTCTAAGGTACTTTGTTAAGCTTGGTGACATGCCACTGAGGGATGAAGCCTCTACCTCAGTGCAACTTCCCTCTCATCAGGAGAAACTTTAGGGAGCTGAGCAAGGAGTAAGCCCTGTGGAGAGCAGCGGGCAGTGCCTTACAGGGGTGGTCGGGGAGAGCACCGCAACACTTGCAGGACCAGGACCAGACCAGTGGGGGGCTTTCTGGGCCGAGGAAACAGCCAGCACAAAGCCCCTGGGGTGGAAGAAAGCTTAGCACAGCCAGGGAGGAAAAGGAGGCCAGGGTGGCAAGCAGGCAGTGCCCAGCCGCAGGGCCCTGCCCCACAAGGGCTGGTGGCATGGGTCTGCGTCAAACCCTGACAAAAGGAGACCCTCCATGTGGCCATCAGAGAAGATGAATTTGAAGAGCGCAGCCCCCACGGACTGGGGAATGAAGCACTGATCATGCCAGTGTGGCAGGGTCGTGAGTGACAAGATCTTTTAAATTCTTCCCCAGTGCTGTTAAGAAGTGTTGTAATAAAAACTTATACTTGCTTAATGCAAAGTTAGGCAAGAATATCTGAATATATATCAACCTATAAATAGTGATCTCTCTGAAAGAGGGTGGGATGTTCATTTTCTACGAATTTCTGTTTAACTTCTCTAATAACAGAAATAACAGGGACTTTTAAAAGACAATACCAGGTATAAATTTATACCAGGTATAAATACCAGGTAAAAAGTTGCAAGAAAACCAGATGCCCAACAACCTTAATAACATACTGATTAGAATTCATCCACATCATAGACTACTTCCTCAACCACTGACATCTTAAAAAAATTAATGGTAATGAAATGTTCATAATATTAGATGGGGCACAAACACAAGACGTATATTGTATGTATGTATGTAAGGCCAATTCTATTATTATTTATTCTGCACTACGCAAGTGCACACACGCACACACTGATCACCAAGACACATAAGGATGTTTGTAAAGTCACTGGTGCAGAAACCCCTCAGATAGCATGGGTACTTTCAACTAGCCTCTTTATTTTTTGCCTCTTCTAAGCTTATCTACAATGAACATGGTTTATTGTCATTGTAACCACTGGCAAACATTATTTTTAAAAATAATAAAAAGAATGCCTTACTCTTATCAAAAGAATTTGCTGCAACATCTTGGTCCTTTCATTTTGCACTTGAATATTTAGAAGCAGTTAAAAGGCAGAGAAGGCAAAATAAAACCAGGAAAGAAAATACATCCAAAAGAACTGGAAACAGACATCCACACAGAAGCATACATACTGACATTCACAAAAGCATTATTTATAGTGGCCAAAACGTGGAGACAACCCAAGTGGCCGTCAACAGGTGCATAGACAAAATGTGGTCTGTCCACACACTGGAATATTACTTGGCCACGAAAAAGAGTGAAGCACTGACACGTGCTACAACTTGAACACACAATGCTCAGTGAGAGAAGCCAGACACTAAAGGTCACAGAGTGTGTGATTCCATTAATGTCCATAGAGACAGGAAGTGTGTTCGTGGCTGCCAGGAGCTGGGTAGGAGCCTGGGAGTAACTGCTAATGTGGACAGGGCTTATTTTTGGGGTGGTAGAATATACTGGAATTAGACAGTGGTGACGGCTGCACAATCCTGTGAATGTACTTAATACCACTGAATTATATACTCTGAAAAGGCAAATTTCATGTTATATGAATGATACTTCAATTTCTTAAACCCATTTCCCATTTGGACTGAAAACACTCACTAGCAGCACTGGCAGCTGCAGTGTTTGCCCCAAGGTAACTCAGGGACCAGACCTGACCTCACCCCCAAAGTTTGCAACAAACTATCTCACATTATCATCTTCACATCCTCTAACATATGGATATTCTTTGAAAACAAATGGCATCATTCTGTTCATAGCATCCTGTTTCCAGTAGTGGTATTTCCACTTACAAAATACAGCAATGCTCGATCACTGAAAATATCAAATCCTAGAAAACATAGCGTTCCAACGCGTGATGTTAATTTAACATCGTTCAAACTGTCAGCCGATGATTCGTTTAATGAATCCAATGTATGCACAGATTTGTTACATTAGGATTAGCGACACTGTTTAGAAATAACTCCAAGAACAGTTTTTATATTTTATTTTCACATTAAAAAACAGATATGCTTCAGCCTCAAAGAGCGTTTATGTAAAATTAAATTAACGCTGGCAGCGAGCTACACTTGTTTTTACTAAACGGGAAATGGTTAAAATGTACATTTTTAAAAAAAGTCAGGGAGAGAGAGTAGGCTACGAGATGCCACCTTGGGGTAGGAGGAGAAAGAGCTGGGGCGTCACTAGGCTGCTGGCCCCCGACAGGGCAGGAGCACCCCACACAGGTCAGGTGCACCTGCCCTGCCCCATCCATCCCTACCTTCAAGGCTGACGCCTTCCGTTTCAGGCCACTGTTCTCGCTGCTTTTGTCCGAGTCCGAGTCGCTCTCCATCCTATCGCTGGTGGCTGCAGCGGTCACAGCTGTGACAGCCATGACCCCCCGGGCCTCGTCTTCCTCACTCCCACCTGCCGGATCAGCTTCAGGGGCCTCGCTGTCAGAGGAACTCACCGGCTAGGGGGTAGGGAGCAAAGACTGAGTCACCCTCAGCTTGGGTGAGTTCCCCGACCAGGACAGCAACCCAGGCAACAGCACCAACCGGTAGCAGGTCTCAATGTCAGAGTCCAGCCTCCTCTCTTTCCTAATGAGGGAACTGAGGTAGAGGCCGAGATGGGAAGGTATGTGGTGGAGGCAAGCACTGCAGGATTCAAGGCCCAACCCTGGACAAGTTTCTGTGCCTCGGTCTCCACACTGGAGCAATGCGTATGCCAGCATTTTGGCCTCATAGGGCTACAGCAGGGATGAGACACGAGTGGTGTATGATGGACTCAGGACAGTGCCCAGACTGGCAACAGATCCATCAAGGCTTGCTTATTATTATTATTTATTATTACTTTTATTATTATCATAATTAAGAGGAGGAACCTAACCTAAGATAGTACCTCTGGGCTTGAACTTCAATGTTCTGTTATTTCTGTTTTATCCCAAATGCCCACTCAGACGGTGATAGCCACAAAGATAGCAAAAGTTTATATGGTGCTTCTTGTGTGCAAGCCACATTGCCAGGCTCATTTACACATCCATCATCTGTGAGCAGGTGCAGGGTACCAAGCGCTGTGCTAGGTAGGTGGCAAGGGCACAGATGTGAACAGGGCATGGTCCCTGTCCCAAAGGAGCTTACAGTCTAGTGGGAGAGACCAACCACAGAACTTAAAACAGCTCAGTGTCACATTGTGGTGATAGGCAGAAAGAAAAACGCCAGTGCATGGGTGGGAAGGCACCAGCAAGCAGTGGGCACAAAGCAGTGGGGGTTCTCAGCAGTGGGGGGGCTCTCAGAGGGTGTGACATTCCAGCTGCAGGGTCGTCCCAGGCACACGAAGGGATGGGGACCAGACGTACCTGGGAAAGCTGGGCTAGTATGAGCAAAGGTCCTCTTAGGGACTAGGAGACATCAGTGAGGTGGGGGCTTGTGATGGAGCAGCAAACAGCAAGGGAGGGGCGTGCGGATGGGGGAAGGGTTAGGCTGGGGCCGGGTCAGGGTCAGGCAAGAGTGAGTGCGGCTTGAGGGGACCGAGCAAATTTCTCGGGTCTTTTTAAACTTGTTTCAGGTGTTCTATGTTCGTGAGAGGAAACTAGAGGGCCCTGGTCGTATTCAAGCATTGCTCAGTCAATATCCAATGAACGTCACAGAATACCTATGTGCCTGGCCCCGTGCTGGGGCTAGGGACGAGTTACACAGGATGCCCACCCCTAGAGAGTTCATAGTCTAATGGGGAGACAGATAAGTAAACGCAGTGACAACATGGCACAGGGGGCACCACCGCCTCTCCCCAGGTGCCCGGCCAAGCCCACACATGAAATCTGACAGGGTTATTTCATGGTATGTACTTCTTTTCTAAATAACAAATTTGTTTTTCTTTTAAAAGAGAGATTAAGATTCTTAAAAAACACATTCTCTGGAAACAACCCACATGTCTATGTACTGAGGAATGAATCAAGTGCAGGTAGCTCCAGGATGGAGCACTAGTCAGTCAGCCAGAGAAAGGGATGACGCACCCACATTTGCCACAACGCAGCTGGACCCTGAAACATGCTCCATGAGAGAAGACAGACGTGAAGGTCGAATGCATGATTTAATTCATATGGAATGTCCAGAAAACACAAATTCATCAAAACAGAAAGGTGATTAGCAGTTCCTACAGTTGGGAGGGAGAAAGAATTGGGGTGACTACCGATGGAAAGGGGGTGTCTTTGGGGGGTGATGGGAATGTTCTGGAATCAGATGGTAGTGACAGTTGCACGATACTGTGAACACACTAAAGCCACTCCAGTGTATGCTTTAAAATGATAACTTTTGTTATGTGAATTGCATCCCAATTTTTAAAAAGGGCACTAAAAAAAGCTACGTTCTCTTGGTGTGATGACAGCTGGGGTTCAATTGATCAGAGTAGGGCACGCATGCCAGACAAGGAAAAAACAAGGACCAAAAGGGCATGGGAGTACTTGAGAGAAGCCCCCAGGGCCGCACAACATGGGACTAGAGTGAGGGGCAGGGAGAAGCAAAGTCAGCATAGCCAACAGGGAGGGTGGGGGGAAAGAGGGGTCACGCACCACCGGACAGAGGCTGCGGCCGGATCTTGGCAGCACATCACAGTGGAAATGTACAGAAGGGGGTGGAAATGTGGGTGCCAGAGCTAGGCTAGGCAGGGGAGAGGACTCAGCCCATCCCTCCCCACTCCACTCTCACTGGTGTCTGCCGAGAAGTCAAAAAGTCATGAGTGCCAGCCTTCACCACAATCTCTAGCAAGCGAGAAAAATGAGAACCAGGTGTTGACAGGACCTCGCAGCTCAGCACCAAACACTTCCTGTGTCTCTTGAGTCATTGTGCCCAAGAGCCCTTAAGCAGGGAGGCACTCCGTTTGTATGTTTGACAAGATTACAATGCATAGCACTAAAGAAGTCAAGCCCCAAGCCAAAAATGTTAGACGAATCACATCTTCATAGTAAATTTCTATCACCTCCCTTCCAGGGCAGAGGGGCATCCCTGGTGAGTAGAAAAGGCAGGCACTATCCCCCGTTTGTCACTTAGCAAGCGACTAACTTGCAGGAGGAAGAGTCAGCATCATGGCAATAAGAGCCAGCATCAGTCAAGTAAGAGCCACCAGACACTGAGCTCATCATCTCTCTCTGTGTAAGGAGTGGGAGCTGTCATCCTCATTTTGCAGGTGAAGAAAAAGGCAGTGTGACAACTCAAGATCACACAGCAAGGGAGTGACAGAACCAGGATGAAGATAGTCCACCCTGGCCACTAAGCCCAGGTCCTACACACAGCTGGTGCTTACTCAACCCTCCTCACTTCTGATTTGTACCTCTGTGACCTGCTCAAGAGACTGGCTGTGGTTCACTGTGCTTGTGCAGGTGAAGCCAGGAACTCTGATCTGGGGTTGGCCCATGGGACTTAGGTGCCTGCCTGCAAAGTTTTGGGAAATCCAATCTGCGTGAAGTCTGGGAGACAGGAACACTGGCAGAGGGGAACCAGAAAGTAAAGGCTGAGGGCCAGCCAACCCCAAACGCAACCATCCCTACACCCAGTGGCTGAGACGGGCACTCATTTCTCTCACCATCTTAATGGGTCTGGTGGTGGCTGAGGTAGAAAGGGAAGGTCAAATGCAGCCTGTCCTGGTTCCTAGCTACCGCCTCACACATGCGTGTAACTGTACTGGGTACCAGCTATGGATTTGCCCATTGGATTCTCCCCGTGACACCAAGGCTGGTGCGACTCTGGGCTTGTTTAAAGGAAACTGAGGCTCAGAGGAGTGAGGGCAACTCCCAAGGTACAACAATAAGCAAATGTTAGAGCCAGGCCGCGAACCCAGGACCAGGCACCCACATAACAGGGCTCACCCCAGGTCGCACTGTGTGTAGGTTATTCTCCGGGCCTTTCTCCTCCTTGTGCCCCACCACGGCTTCTATCAGCTGGAAGGAAAAGAATTTCAGCCTGGGAGGCAGGAGGCCTGGGTTCTAGGCCTAGCTCAGCTGTAACAAGTTTGAGGCCCTGGAGCAGGGCCTCTTTCTCTATCAGTAACCAGGATGCACCAACTGGGATCCTTCTCGGTCAATGGTCCTTAACCAGGGGTGATTTCTGTACCCACCCAGAGGAGGGCATTTGTCAATGTCTAGAGACATTTTGGTTACCAAGGAGGGTTGCCCTGGCACTGAGTGTGTAGGGCCGGGGATGCTGCTTAATAACCTACAGTGCTCAGGACGGCCCCCATAGGGTGATCTGGCCCTGAACATTGAAACACCCTGATCCAGGTCTAAGAGGTCTCAGATTCTAGAGGCTCCCTCCGGGCAGTCAGGCAAACTCTCTGGGCCTCGGTTTGCTCATCTGCAGAATGGAAAAGATACCACCGGACCACCTACTCTCAAGATTGCCGTGTAGGCTCAAAGACGACGCTGGTACCATGCTGAGATACCACTTCTTACTTCCTGGCTTAGCAGGGATGTGGGAACAGGCCCTGCGGGTCACTCCTCGTGGGAGCACCAGCTGAGCTAAAGCTGTCAAAAAGAATGGACCCCTGCAGAGCAGCTCCCACAAAGAAGGGTGATGAGAAGGATCCTTCTGCCATCACTGAGGTGGTGACCAGAGAACACACCACCAGCATCTGCATGTGCACCCACCGAGTGGGTTTCAAGAAGCATGCCCCTAGGGCCCTCACAGAGGTCCAGACGTTGGCCGTAAAGGAGATGGGACTTCAGGTGTGCACCACAAAACAAGGCTGGACAAAATGGTCTGTGCCAAAGGTTAAGAAACGTGCTGTACTGAAGTCAGGTGCAGCACAGAGGTTCACCCAAGCTTTACGCTGGTCCCCACATGCCTGTCACCACTTTGAAAAAACTCTACTGTTAATGTGGATGAGAACTAACTGCTAATTGTCGAATAAAGTTATAAAACTGAGGGAAAAAAATGAGGCTGCTCTCTGTGAAATGACGTGAACCGTTGGTCAAGATGTTATTGAGGGAATAACATAGAAAATTATATGCTTTAAAAAAGAAAGCGACACAGGATTTTATATGAATGAAGACTCTTGGAAGGATGTACAAGGAACTGGTAGCTATGCCTGTCTCGAGAAAAATGGGAACACAGTGACTGGGAGGCAGGACAAACTTTTCACTGTGTCTCCCTTTCATACCGTCCCAATTCTGTAGCATGGGTCTGTATTCCCAATTCTGTAGCATGGGTCTGTACTCGAAATGTAAAAATAAACCATGAACTTCAAGGATGAAAAAGAAGATGCTTAGGTACCCATAAAGTGATACTTCTAAAAGCCTACCTGTGGACTGGCTCCCTCAGAAGCATCTAGGATAATGTGTGGGAAGAAACAGCCCACGGTTTCCAGGCCTCAGCCCTAAACTACACCCAAACCTCGAGGGCTGGAGCCCAGAATCCACATTCTAAACTGATGCTCCACTTGGAGGCACAGACTGGTTAAAGACCCAAACAGCAGTGAAAAGCTCTCACACTCAGAGCTACTTTTCAACTTGGGGAGTCTGTACAGAGCTGTCTTAATGTCAAGATCACATCATTTGAGCTTTGTTTCCTCGAGGGCAGGCATCTACACGGTCGTGAGCAAGCTGTGGATGTGCAATAAATATTAAATGGTGTGATGATTCACCAGGAGACAGTATGCTCAGGACGTAACCAAACGAACTTGAGCTGGGGCCAGAAAAGGATCTCATGAGACTCAACTATCTTAAAGATCTTTCCATCTTTTTACCTAAGGTGGGGACATGCAAGCATGGGCGAGTGGGGAGTGGAGTGGGCATCAAAGCAGGGGGACCGTCTCCCAGACTCTTCACGGGAGGTAAAAGTCAAGCGCCCCAACATGCAGCAAACATGAGCCTAGCCCATCTGTTGAGAGAACCTCGAATTCTGGGCTGCGAGCTCCTGAGAGGCAAGAAGTGTGTCTGCGTCATTGTGGATTCCTGGTCCTCAGAACAGCATGTGGCTCGTGGCAGGTGTCGCTACAGGAGCACCTGCCAGATCAGCAGGCAGACAGAGTTGCAGAAGATGCACACTCAGACCATCTCAAGACCCAAAGTCCTCAAGCAGGACCAGGCCCCACAGAACCACCCAGTCCTTTGAGCGCACAAACCAGAATCTCTGCAGTTCCTGCGTCCCTCCACACAGAGCTGTGCCAGAAGTGCTCTTCATCCCCAGCAGCCAATTTCTGCCCTATTGGCCAGCTCACTTCCAGCCAACCTCAGGCCCACACTTCCTGAAGCCAGGCTACTCTGCCTCCCTGCACTAGCCACAGAAACCCCAAAAGCAGTGGTTAACGGCAGAGCAGAAATCCCGTGGCCAGGCTCCCCTGATCTGCATCTCACCCTGAAACAGCCAAAGCAAGGACCCTTCTGCTATTCTTCCATAGCCTTTCAGGGCTTTTCATGAATTTAACTTCGATTTTCTAGAACCTTTCCTTTCCCTGAATGTTTCCAGACACAAACTCTCCTCTGAGATGTCACCTCTGACTCTTGGCATTTTTTCTCACCTAAGTAAGAACCCTCACAATTACTAACTACCGCCATTTTCCAAGTCTAAACTCTGGCAGTAATGGCAGAAGTGTGGAATTTTGCTGGGGAAAAAAAAAGTTTTCCTTAGAAAATAAAAGGTTTTATGAGACCGCTAATGACAATTATAAATTCAGGCTAATCTTAAAGCAGTGGGTCTCACCAGGGGTGAGCCTACACCCCTCCACCCCACCCAGGGGACGCTAGGTGATGTCTGAGGACATGCCTGGTTGTCATGACTGGAGTAAAGCAGGGGCTGCTGGTACCAAAAGGGTAGGGGCCAGGGATACCGCTCAACACCACCATGCGTGACTGGTCAACAGCACCCAGGACTGGATCCTTGCCCCAAAGGCCCAGCCCGATGGCCACCTCTGGTCCCCAGTGCACACAAGCATGGCCTCTGCAGATGCCCCCACCAGTTTCCCCTCCACCCCCACAGGCACTCACCAGAGGGGCGCTGTAGCTGGCGTGGGGGTTGTTCTGGATCTCCCACAGTCCCTCATTGAAGCCTTTCCTCTTGTTGGGCTTCCCGTACTTATCTTTCCACTTGTCGTAGGGAAAGAGGTCCTTGGGTCCCAGGAAGGCTCTGGAGGGAGGAACCGCGGCCAGTCCCGGTAAGCTCAGCCACCCCGGGAGGCACCAGGGGGAAAACAATCACGCCCAGCAGGGACACTTACGTTTCGTGTGTACCAAAGAAGAAGATGGGGTACTTGTTGGGAGGAGGCTTCACAGCACCATCAGCGATATCGTCAATCTGTAGTGAGAGGCCGGTAAGGGGGTAGCTGAGGGGAGTGGGCAGCTTTACCCACTGACCAAAGAAACCACCCAGAAATCAGACAAGTCACTTGTGGAAAACCATGCCGGGATGAGGGGAGCTTTCAATCTAGGAGATGTATCCCTTCCAGGCAGGCACCTGCAGTCTTCTGTGCACCGCCCCCCCATTGCATACCTGTCCCTTCCCCCACCAGGGTGCTCTATCTGCCCCTAAGATAGGTGCTTCACCTGAGCAAAGCCAAAAACGATCCTCTGAGTAGCCAGGGGGAGCGGCCACTTCTACGAACTCCCAGGACCCTCCCACAAGACACCCTCCAGCTAAGAGAGGATCAGTGGTCCTGTCTCCCAGAGGCTGCAGCTGGCAGCTCCAAGGATGCAGAGGATGGGGGGTGGGCTGCAGGAGACAGGCCCTGAGCATCCAGGAAGTCCCACCCACTCCCTACAGGCCCATGGGCTCTGGCAGCTGTCAGTCACCTCCCCACAGGAGGCTAGCAGCCCCTTCACTTCCAATCAGGCGCTTGGAAATGTTCAGGGCTTAAGAGAGCAGGCTGGAGAGGGGGCGGAGAAGAAGCTGGTACTCTGGGAAGAAGGGAAGTGCTCATAAAGTTTCATCACTCTGATGTCCTCCAAGAAAATAACGTGAGCAGGTCAAGTTAGAGCGGATCCTCTGGTCCCATTAATTCCTTACCATCTTCCTCAAAAGCCTGGTGGCTGCTGGGATCTTCCCTGCCCCCTCCCCCTGCTTCCTTCCTCAGTTCTCTGGGCTACTTTTCAAAGTCCTTAGCCCAGGACTGTGGGCCTCCTACATCCATCCCAAGCATCCTACTCCCACACAGGAGCATCCCCAAACTCCATCACCCTGAGGCACAGCCCAGCATGCTTTCCAGGTCATCCTACGCTCTGGCCTCACCCAGGACCCACCTCTGAGCCTGCGGCCCAGACAGTCTAGCGGCAACACCGACACCCAATTGCTCTCAGGACACCTGATCAGTGGCCCCTGAGCCCCTCCTGGCATCCTGTGACCTCCTCACTGCACCCAAACCCCCAGCTCCAAGTGATACCCTTCTGCTCACTTCCACCCAGGGGGAGGGAGGGTCCAGGCTGAAATCTCCAACCATCCAACGGAACAGCCCAAGCGATGCCTGCATTCCTACTCCAGTCAAAACTTCAGCCAGGTCCTTCCACTACCCCCTGATGCTTCCTGGGTCTCCTACCCCCACCCTCCAAATTCCTTCAGTCCTACTGTGCCTGTTCCACCAACCTCAGCACTGAGCAGCTTTAGTCTAATGGGGATCCCTCCTCCTGCCCGGGACAGTGCCTGGAATTCCACTCTGCAGATATAAGAAACCCCATGCTCAGGACTACCTTTCAGCCTGTACCCCTCAGACCATCTGGGTCCCAGCTTCCTCCAAAGGGGATCCCCAAAGTCCCCTTGGCCCAATCCCCTTCTCTCAGATGCTCTCTCTCTTGGGCTTGAGCCCCCATGAGGAGGGGCTGGTCTCTGATTTAAACATTGGGAGGATCGCCCCACCCCAAGCTCTCCCTCCACTCCATACTCCAACCAGCCGCCTCCACCAGGCTTTTGGGAGGGGTGTCCCCCAAACAAATCTTATCCTAACCTCTGGTCTCTGAAGTTCCAAGCATTATCAGATCAAGTCCTCTCAAGGCCAGTGACCTTATAAACAAAATCCCCAGCACCATTTCCAGCCCTGGCGTCCCTCAGATTTGGCCCTCAACCTTTCTCCCTTACTACACCCCTCATCCCTAGCCATCTTTACACGTTGCCCTGGACCCCCAGCCCCTCAAAACTTGGATTCTCATGACCTCCCCAACCAGGTCCTTCAGCCTGAGGCTCCCCCTTCCCACCAATTTGATACCTCTCCTCAAATCCCCTGTTTCTTTTCTCCCCACACACTCACTGACCTTCCTTAAACTTGAACCCTGCCCCCTCCGGCCCCAGGTTCCTCAAATCCCACATCACTGAGCTCTGGGACCCCCGATGCGCAGGCCCTCCGCACGCTCGGGAACCCCAGACCTCAAGTCTCGCGAATCCGCCAATCCCAGGGACCCCCCAGACCTCCGACGCGTGGGTCCCTCATGTCTGGGGTCCCCCTGGGCCTCCGACGCGCAAGTTCCCCAGGCCCAGGGACCCCAGCCCCCCAAAAGTCCTCCAAGCCCAGAGTTCCCCTCGTCCCTCGGGCTCCTGAGGCCCGGGACTTCCAGACTACCCAGCATGCAGGTACTTCAGGACCGAGGCCCCCAGACGCCAGGCACGACGGTCCCTCAAGCCCAAGGACTCCCCAAGACCCCGGTGCGCGGGTCCCCCCGGCTAGAGTCCTTTACTGCCCCACCCCCTCTACCTCCCCACCCCCCCGCCTGGCACGTCTCCCGCGCGGCCTCACCCGGGCCGGCCAGTGCGGGTAGCCCTTCATCTTGGCGAATACCAAGTCCCCGGGCTTGAAGGCGTGCGGCATGCTGGCGGCGGGAAGCCCAGGCCGCAGGAAGCAGCGGCGGCAGTGGCGGCGGCAGTGGCGGCAGTGGCGACGGCTGCGGCGGCGGCGGCGGCGGCGGCGGCGGCGGCGGCGGCGGCGGCGGCAGGAGGCGAAGCTGGGGGCGGGAGCGGGGAACGAAGAGGGCGGGGGCGGCCGCTTGGGCCGCTGGCCGGTGCGTGCTTATTGGGCTGCGTGCCGGCGGATATCCCGCCCTCCAGCCGTCACAGGTGAGAGACGCCGTCGCTCAGGACCACGTGCGGGGATAGAGGAGCGTGGGGACCAATGAGAAGAGGGGCTGGAGAAGATCAAGTTAACGGGATTGGATAACGGTTAAAGCCAAGAGGCGTGACCCAGAGCCTTAATGGAAGTGGGAGGAGGTTATAGGAGGTGAAAGGGGGAAGGGGGAAGGAGTAAAACAGGCGCTCAGGGAGAGAAGCAGCAAGAGGCAAGGTTTCTCTGGGCGGGGCCTAGGGCAGAGGGACGGGCCATGGGCCACAGAAGGCGGGGCTTTGTGTGGGAGGCAAGCCATTGGCTACTACGAGACAGAAGTCCCAATTAATGTAGGCGGCGGGTCATTTGATAGCTTTCGCTCCCGGGGGAGGGGCTTAAAATAGAGCTGCAGGCCGTTGGCTGCCACAGGAGGAGGGGCCTAAACAGTCGTCTACCATTGGATATCAAGGGAGGAGGTTAACACAAAGTGGGGACGCGCCATTGTCTGCCCGAGGGGGCGGTGCTTAGGGGAAGGTTCGGACTGTGGTGGGGCTTTCTTAGAATAAACTACCACAGGATGCACAGAAAGCTTAGGAAAAGTTTGTATAGCACCATGTTCCAGAGCCACAAAACACCCTAAGTAGTTATTAATTCATTCAAGAAAAATGTTTTAGGTACTGCATGCCCAAGTTAGTTAATATTTTTCTGCCTCGTCTCCCCACTTGTAATGTTACAGATGTTATAGGGGCATGACCATTAAATGACTTCACCTCGTCGAAGGCGCTGGAAGCTGCCAGACATTAGGAAATACGGAGGCACCTAGAGAACTGCCCTCAGGGAACTGGAAGTCCAGCAGAGCAAAGAAGTGTTAATTTCTTTGTAATTAGGACTCATGTGTTAAAAAAAAAATTTTTTTTTAATTTTACTGTTGAAAGTATTTTAACAGAAAGGGCTTATTATGCCATTGCTAGCAAAAACAAACAAACAAACAAAACCTGTCTTGGGAGTTGGAGTTTAAACCAGCAGCATGAGTAGGTAGGAGAGACAACATAACCAGCATTTTTATGCCTCAAGAGTTTTTATGCCTCAAGAAGGGAGGAAGGGAAAGAAATGTAAGCCGTCTGAAAGAATTTGCATTAGCTATGGGCAAAGCGGTGGGAGAAAGTGAGGGCGACCTAGTTCTGGAATGGAAGCTGCAGAGCCCACAGACAGCAGAGTCAGTAAAGCTCATGTGTAAACAAGAAGCAAAGGCTCCTGCGGTTCGAGGGCACCTAGCTATTCTCTCTTTTTAGCCTCATGGAAGTTAATTTAATAATGCCAACATACACTAAAGAGTGTGAGCAACCTTTTGTTGGTTTCACCACCAGCATGCCCCACGCCTTCAGTTGTGAAATGATTAACCCCTTTTATCTCTTTCCTTCACCCTCTGGCATGCCATCATTTAATTTAGGACATCTCAGAATTTTCTCCTTGTCACTTGGTAGGAACTCAGAGTAAAAGAACCAGAGAGTTTAAGAAAAAGCTCAGTACTGGGGGAGACTTCATCTATACTGGGGACCAGGGGGTCTTTCTGGAGGAAGTGGTTTAGCCAAAGACTTGAAAGAGAAGTAAAGGTTGGCTGAAATTTAGTGAGATGGGTGCTGAGAGGGCATTTGGGGCTGATGGGGGGAATACTAATTGTAAACATCTCAGTTTGGGATGAAAGTGTGAGTGAATGTGGGGGAGGGAAGAAGGTAAGGCTGAAGGGGTCCATTGAGGACCTAGTAAAGTGCCTTATGACCATTAGTGAGAAATTTAGTTTTTATTTTAACTTCTTGGGAAGCAACTGGAGGGATTTGATCACAGGGTACAGATTAGTCTGAAGAAATATCTTTATGGGTAGAAGCAAGTGCCTCACCCCAAGTCAGACAGGCTTCTGAAGCTGGCAGGCTATGTATGTGCTGCTACATATGGTGAAAAAGACACCCTTTGAGACCCCTGACTAAGGACAGGCTCAGCTACTGGCACACTGAGAACAGATTACTAACTTCAGTTCACTTCTGCCCACAAATTTCTCAGCATCTCTCCTGTTGTACTCTACCTCCTGGCCAGCTTCTGCTTTCATTAACTTAGCCTCATTGCTCAGCATACTGCTGCCTTAATTGCCCTAATTCTGTTGTGCTCAAGTCTTTGATATTGACACATTCTGAGGAATGGGGCTGGGGACGATATTGGAACCAAGAGCTGTAAAATCTTTTCCTTCTCTATATAGCTTCCATATCTTGAAAGCCCGAGAACTATACCACCTTTCCCAAAAGCCCAAGAAGAGACTAGACTGGAAAATGGGGCTCCCTGGGCCCAACCCTGCAAAGAGCAGGTTTCTTTGAATTAAACAAGGCGGGTGAGGTAAGGGCCAAATCAGTCTCCCTGCAGCAGAAAACTATGTTTGGCAGCTTGTTTGGTGATTGAGTTTTCCCATGCCTTCCACTCCATCATCTTCCTGTTCTGTTTTGCTGTATATTTTCCTTATAAAAATAATAAAGTTTTCTTTTTTCAAAAAAACCCACATTCTTATGCATATGAAATATAGCTCAACAAGACTTTTTTTTTTTATAACATTAAACATAGACTTTCCATCTGACCCAGAAATTCTATCCCTAGGATTTTACCCAAGTGAAATAAAATAGGCATCCATGCAAAAACGTCTACACTCGTAGTCACAGCAGCATTATTTACAACAGCCCCGAGGAGTCAATAACCCCAATGTCCATCAAGGGGTGAGTAAATAAATCAAATGTGATATAGATCCTCATGATGAATATTATTCAGCAATAAAAAGAAAATACCAATACACATTATAACATGGATGAACTGCAAAAACATCATGCTAAAAAGCCAGTCACAAAAGACCACATACTCTATGACTCCAACATAATATGGCATTTGGGGGAATGTCCCCAAAAGGCACATCTTTCAAGACAGAAAGTAGACTGGTTGTCTTGGTTATCTTGGGTTGAGAGTAGAAACTCAAAGTGACTGCAAATGGGTATGAGGTTTCTTTTTAGGGTGATAAAAATGTTTTTAAATTAGATTGTGGTGATGGTCATACAACTTTGTAAATATACAATAAAATTTGTTCAATTGTACACTTAAAACAGGTGAATTTTATATATAAACTATATATCAATAAAACTGTTTTTTTTTTTAATCCCTTTGGCTGCTATGTAGAGAAGGTCCATAGGTAGAGTTGCCAGCTAAAATTCAGGATTCCCAGTTAAACCTGAATCACAGATAAACAACAAATACTTTTTAGGATTAGTATGTTCCATACCATATTCGTCCTATGCAATATTTGTGACATCTACACGAAAAAAATATTTGTTATACATCTTAAAACAGGGATGAACATCAGTTTGGGACGAAGAGAAAGTTCTGGAAATGGATGGTGGGGATGGCTGCACGATAATGGGAATGTACTTAATGCCACCAAGCTGTATACTTAAAAATAGTTAAAACGGTAAATTTTATGTTATCTATATAAAACATTCAAGTATTTGTTGTTTATCTGAAATTCAGATCTAATGGGCATCCTATATTTTTATTTGCTACATCTGGTCACTCTCCCTCAGCGGTTGAGGTCACACAATAAATGAGAAAGGCGGTGCAGAGGGGTCTGGACTAGGACAGGGTACCAACATGGAGACTGAGCCCTGGAAAGAGGCACGCCTTGACTGAGGTCCGAGCACAAGAATGCCACATCTGCAGGTCCCCACCTCCAATGTGCAAACTTCTCCCTCTAGACTTTGAGCCAGGGTAGAAAAACAGCCCACCAGAGACTTACTGCGCAGACCAGACGGAGCTGAGCTACGTAAACAGCTGGGAAAAGGTCCAGCTCTAACAGAAGCTGGGGGCAGGGTTCTCCAAGAGAATGGTCTTCAAGCGGGTGAGGAGGGCCCCCCAAAGTGGCCAGATTTCCACCCTCCCACCAAATCATGGGACAGTAAAACCAAAGGTTGGGCCATTAGACATCACCTGGGGAAGAGATGTTACTTCTTTTTCCCTAAGCGGGTGGCGGGGAGGCTGTCACTTGGCCAGAGGAGGTGAGGCAGGGAAGGAGTTGTCTCTGCACCCCAAAACTGGACTAAAAGTTCCCCTCTAATTAGCAGGTGGCCTGAGCACCTGTTGCATGCTGCAGGCATGGTCTGTAGTGTACTGCCTGGGCTACAACCTTCAATCTTATTATTGACAAATATTTACTGCGCATTTGACCCAACTGGAATAATAAGTAACATTTATTATTGTTATTATTGAGCAGCTACTATGTTTCAGGCCAGCCATATAGTACGCCTTTAACATGGTTAATTTCATTCTTGTCAATTATTTTTCATCCCTACTTTCTAGATGCCCAAAGGGAGGAAGAGGGCTAATACCAATGGGCATTAGAAACCCAAAGTGTCAGACTCCATTTTCCCTGGAACTCCCTCACAAGATCTGTGAGGATAACAAGCCCATCCATCTAGTGCAGGTTTGCTCAGAGCCAGGGGGAGTCTCTGCCTCATTTATTCTCAACAGGAGCTTGGCAGAAATGCAGAATCACAGCCTCCTCAAGGCAGGATGCATCATGGTCTGCATTTAAACAAGCTCTCCATAGGATTCATGTGTGCAGTGTGGTTTGAGAAGCACCTCATTGAAGTGTGATTAGAATCTGGTGGTCCTGGATTGGATTCCTACCTCTGTAAACTGTGGAGACATGGCCAACTCTGCCTGAAACTTTGCAGCCTGTGAACTGGCAAGAAATATCAGTACTCATTTGCTAGGTTTGTTCAGCCTAGGTGTTGTATTCATTTCTTACTGCTTTTTGGACATATTTTAAAACCACCACCACCACCACACACACACACACACACACACACACACACACACACACGTGCGCGCGCATGCGTGCAGACACATGCCATACCCCAACACTTATGACAACTAGTTACCGTAAACTTAGTGGCTTCAAACAATGGACATTTATTTTTACCACTGTGGAGGTTAGAAGTCCAAACTGGGTCTCACAAGGCTAACATGCAGGCATTGGGAGAATCACGCAGCTTCCGGAGGCTCTAGAGGAGAACTGGTTCCTGGCCTTTTCGAACTTCTAGAAGATGCCTTCATTCCTTGGCTGGTTGATCCTTCTTTCATCTGCAAAGCCACACAGCAAGTAGAGTCTTTCTCGTATTTTCCCATTGTCACATCTCCCTCTCTGACCCTCCTACCTCCTTCTCACAAGCATGCCATAATTATCCGGGGCCCATCCAAGTAATCCAGGATCATCTTGGGCTCCTTAATTTAATCAAATCTGCCACAAATATTACCAAATTCACAGTGTCTCACAATTAGGACATGGTCATCTTTAGGCGCCACTATTCTGCTGACGACAGATAAAAACTATGGACCCAAGAGAGTCGAGTCGAAGTCCTAGCTCCGATGCTTAAGCGGGGTTACCTTGAGCAAGTGACTTTATTTCCCTGGGCCTCAGTTTACTCATCTGTAAAATGAGAGTCACAGTGGTGCTTGATTTATAAACAGAGCTACTGTAAAGATTGTGAAGATTACATGTAGAATATGTAATCTTCAGCAAAGTGCCTGGCACATACTATATGCTCAGCAAATATTACCAATGATTACTCTAAGAGGAAGGTGCTTTGAGAGGTCAGTAAACTTTACCCAGCATGAGGAAGGTAGTCAGGGCAGGCTTCCTAGAAGAAGTGGATTTAATTAGATCGGGGAGAGTTCGCTTTCAAAGGACTTGAGGTGAACTTTGACTAGTTCTGATGGAGGAAGAGAGGGAAATGTGGGTGGTGACAAGAGATGAGGTTTCTTAGATACACAAGAACCGTAGGATCTTTAATGCCAGGCTAAGGATCCCTCCGAGGGAAGACAGTGGGTCCCTGCCCCTGTCTGGCTGTGTGACTTTGAGCCAATCTCTTACCTTTTATTTGAGACTCTAAGGAATACGATCCATTATTTCACAATGCTAGATTGTAATTTTCAATATTTTGAACATTTAAAAAAACTGAAAAGAGTCATACAATGAACATAGTATGTTCTTCTAATTGTTAGCTATTGCTGTGTAACAAATTACCCCAGAACATAGTCGCTTAAAACAGCAAATGTTTATTATCCCACCCAGATACTGAGGGTCAGGAATCTGGAGAGTACTAGCTCATCATTTCTCATGAGACTGTTGCCAAGACATCAGCCGGGGCTACCTCATCTGGAGGCTCGACTGGGCTGACAGAGCCCCTTCGACAGTGGCTTCCTCCCATGGCTGTTGTCAGGAGGCCTCAGCTGCTCACAACGTGGACCTCTCCGCAGTGCTCCTTGAACCTCCTCACAGCATGGCAGCTGGCACCCCCCCAGAGAGTGATCCCAGAGCGAAACAGAAGAGGAGCTACTGTGCCTTTTGTATCTAGTCTCAAAGCTGTAAACGATCACTCCTGCCCTTTTCTATTTGTTAAATGCAAGTCACTGAGTCCAGCCCACACTCATGGGGAGGGGAAGTGGGCTCCACCTTTGGAAGGGAAGAGTGTCAAAGAATTTGTGGACATATTTAAAAACTACCACAACCCTATACCTATATTCAATGATTGTTAACATGTTTCCACGCATGTTTTATATATGTGTGTGTATGTGACTGTGAATGCATAATACAATATGTATATATTCACATACACACAGTTGACCCTTGAACAATGCAGAGGCTTGGGAAACAGTCAAAATCCATGTATAACTTTTGACTCTCCAAAAACTTGACTATTAACACTCTCCTGTTGACCAGAAGCCTTATCCATAACATAGACAGTCAATGGACACAAATTTTGTTTGTTATGTGTTTTATATACTGTAGTCTCACAATAAAGTGAGCTAGAGAAAAGAACAGGTTATTAATAAAATCATAAGGAAAATACATTTATAGTATTTATTTTTAAAAATCACATATAAGTGAACCCTCATGGTTCAAACCCATGTTGCTCCAGGGACAATTATGTGTATATTTGTTTTTAAACATTTGAAAGTTTCATACATCATGACCCTTCACCTCTAAATAATTCAGTGTTTCTTCAGAATAAGAACATTTTATTAAATAAGCATCATACCTTTATCACACCAAAGATAATTCACATTTATTCCATGATATTGTTTAATATCCAGTTTATTTTCAATTGCCTTTATTATTCTAAGAAGGCTTTTTTAAAACCAGGATCAAATTGAGGCTCATGCACAATTAAAGATCATGTTTCTCTAATCTCTCTTAATTAGAATCTTGTTTATTTTTTACAACAGCGGCGTTTTGGAGCAACCAGGCCAGTTGGCTTAGAGAATGTGTCACATACTAGATTTGTCTGTTTGCTCATGGTGCTGTGTTCATTTGTTTCTCCACTCTTTGTAGCTCCTATAAGTTAGGCCTGGAGATTTAATTTCATTGTTTTGTATTTTTAACTATTATTTTCTGTTGTAAAAGTCATAGCACCCCATTACATAGAAATTGGAAACTAGGAGAAAAAGGGAGAAAAATCCCTTCAACATAAATTACCAACGTTAGAATTTCACCCTTCTTTCCTGCCTTGTTTGCCATAGCAGGCCTTCTGCTTAAACAGGTGGGCAGACATGATCATCTATTGCCTTTTTACTTAATGCTTTAGTGTGATAGGCAGCCCCCAAGGTGGGCCCCAGAGATCTCTGCCTCCTGATAGTCACATTACTATGAATTCCCTCCCACATTGTACCAGGAGTGGTCTGTGTGATGAATAAAAATGGCAGAAATGATGGTGCAGCAAGATTAATATGAGGTTATAAAAAAAGACTGCAACTTCCTTCTTGGGCACCTCTCTCTCTCCCTCTCCCTCTCTCTCTCTCTCTCTCTCTCTCTCTCTCTCTCTCTCTCTCTCTCTCTCTCTCTCTCTGGAGGAATCCAGCTGCCACATTATGAGGACATTCAAACAGTCTGTAGAAAGGTTCGTATAGAAATGACCTCAGGAGTGTAGTCAAGAGCAAGTGAGGAATGGGGGCCTGTCAATAGCCATATCAGTGAGGTCTGAAATAGACCCACCTTGTCAAGCCTTCGGGTGAGACCGTAACCCTGGCCAACAGCCCAATTGAAACCTCATGAAAGCCTTGGGCCAGAGTCACCCAGCTAAGCCACTCCTGACGCACAGAAATGACAAGATAATGTTGGTTATTGTTAGCTGCCAAAATCATTTACTAATACATCTTCTTAAGTATTTTCCCCTTGCTGCTATTTAGTTTCCATTATCATACTTCCTGGGGGTTGATCAGATCACATATCATTTACTCTTAGCAGGGAATCTACTCTCCCCTTTGCTCACTCTAGGCACCAAGCTATCACCTCAGGACCTTTCCCTTTTCTGTTTCCTCTGCCTCAGAAGCTCTTCTCTCAGATATCCCTGTGGTTTGTGGTCCCTTGTCTCCTTCAGAGGTCTCTATTCAAATGTCAGTCCTTACTAGTCTAAAAGAGGGCTCACATCACTCTTGATTCCTTTCTCTTGAAAAAGGAATTTCCCACTCAAAAGACTAACCTTATAATCAGCTCTTTGTTCTGCTTCTGTAGACATGCTTGCCACATATGTCAAAGAGCAGGGTGACCTCAAAATTAACTACTCATCATCCCTTTTTGCTTGCTCTGTCTAGATAACAGATGTATTGCCTGAGTTCCTGTCTGAAAATCTCTCATTCTGCTTGTAACCTACAGTAACCCCAATGCGCCTGTAACCCACAGCAACTCCTGCTGTCTGTAACCTCCTGAGGACACATTAACCAATTGGTCCATGTCAATTGTAACAGTGCAGATAAGCCCTATAAAAGCAAGGTTGCCCCTGAGCTCAGGACCCAGATCTTCAGAGTGCTAGCTCTTCTGAGACTGCTGGCATAATAAACTTGAGTTTCTAACTCTCTGAGTTCTGCTTGGTTTCTCACCAGTCTGATTATGTTCCTCTAATTCTTTTTAATCCCTTGTTTTCTGCAAGAAATTTCTGGAGACCCCAGTGCAAATTCAACCATGCCAGCCCTTTGAGCTATGGATCAGGTGGCTTGGCTGGGCTGGGCCAGAGGGGCTCCAAGATGAATGGGGAGGCACGCCACCTGACGGTATTCTGGGTTCTCTTTCCCACCGGCGCTCCGACTCTCTGGATGGACGTGCCCTGACCGAACTCAAAGGAGAGATGGACCAACTCACCAGGAATGGCCACAGGATAAGGTAAGGCCCCAGGGCTCAGCACCCCAGTCAGGTCCCATCTCCAGATGGAAGAGGAGCTTGATCACTTCTTACAGTCTTCAGTTAGAAGACACAGGTCAGGGTCTTCCAAGAGGGTAAGATATCAGGGTCTTTCCAGAGGTGGGTGAAGACAAAGGTCAGGGCCTTCCAAAAAGAGGGGAGGCAATGTTTTAACCTCTGGTGTAGGAATGTGTGAATGAATGAGTGGCCTGACCCATTTGACTTGGTCAGGTATGAATTTGTGGCTTCACGACTGGGCACTCATAAGGTTGCCTAAAAGCTACGGAATCTGAGTGGACTTATCTGCAGTTCTGTGCTGTACAGCATACAGTCCAGGGCGGCATTGGACTAGTGTCCAATCATAAGTCAGAAAGCTGAGTCTAATATGGCTAAGCATCACCTAACCTCCTTCAGACATTGCCAGACGAGCACCTGAGTGGGCTCCTCTTTAAAGGAGGCACCTACCCTTGTTTCGTCACTGACACAAAGTGAGAGACACAGGGAGTAAGGCAAATTAATTACTGATTTGGCTTAAAAGTTGTCTATCTCCAAATGGCCCTTTTGACATAGGAGCCCTCTATCAAATTATTTTCTTGAAATTTTAGGGTCTATTTTCCCCTCCATTAGGAAGCTCCCTAAGGCAGCAAGGGGGTTGTTTCCTCTAAGCCAACTGTCTTAAACTGTATGTTGAGAAATTTTAAGAAAGATTTCCCAGGGGATTACGCGGTCAAGTTGACTCCAGGAAAACTCCACACTCTTTGTGAGCTTGAGTGGCCCGCCTTTGAGGTAGGATGGCCTTTGGAGGGGACCCTGGACCACCCAAATGTGAGAGCTGTGTATTGGGTAGTGACAGGGACTCCTGGACACCCAGACCAGTTTCGATACATAGACTCATGGGTGCAAATCGCTACTGTAGTGACACCTTGGGCCTGGTTCTGCAAAAATAGACAGGGAGAGAGTAAGGTACTTGTGGCCTGTCCAACCTGGGGAAAGAATAAGGAAGAGTATGCAAGAGTCATCCACCAAGAGGACCCTGAGGAAGAACCTCTCTTCACGCTGCTATACATCCCAGAAGCTCTGCCAGTCCCAGCATAGCCACACTGCCCCCGATTACCAGACAGCCTTCCACTGTCGGTGTCTTCACCGCCCCAGCAGCCTGAGAGACTACCAAGCCCAAGTCCATAGTGCCTTTGCTTGGCCACACAGCTAGCCCAACAGCCTGTGCCCTCCAGGTGCCTATCCAAGAGATGCAAGGCCCTCCTGAGATTAGTGAAGATGGCACACTCCTGTCGGGCCACTCTGCCCTTTGCTGTCAGCCTTTTAGCACAACCGACCTCATCAGCTGGAAGCAGTACATCCTGCCCTATTTGGAGAAGCCCCAGGTGGTGAATGACCTGCTTGAGTCCATCTTCCAAACTCTTTAGCCTACCTGGAATGACTGTTGCTGACTCCTCCTGACTCTCTTCAACACCAAAGAACGATGCCAAATTTTGCCAGAAGCATGGGGGTGGCTCCGAGGACAAGCAATGAATGGTGCACTAGACCCCACAGCATGGGACTTGGGGGGCTGCACCGGATGTCAGGCCTGATTGGGACTTCAACATCCCAAATGGAAGAGAGTCTCTCAACAGGTATTGGCAGGCCATACTGCAGGGAGTGAAAGCTGGGGCCAGAAAGCTGACTAACATGTCCAAAATGACAGAAGTACTCCAGAAGCCAGATGAATCAGCCACAGAATTCTATGAGAGACTGTGCGAGGCGTTCCAGGTGTTTACCCCTTTTGACCCCAAAGCATGAGAAAACCAATGCATTGATCAAGGCGGCATGCATGGCTCAATCTTGCACTGACATCCACCACAAGCTTCAGAAATCAGAGGGCTTTGCGGGGATGAACAATAGCCAGCTACTGGAGGTCACCAACAAGGTGTTTGTGAACTGTGACCGGAAGACCCAAAAAATAGCTGATAAATGAACAAAACCAAAGATGTCCCCGCTGGCAGCCACGTTAGGAAGCCCGGGCCCGGTACAACAGACTACTCCCCGACGGAAGGGAGAGATCAAGAAAAGGGCTTGTGGGGGCTTCCAGATCAGAGACTTTATTCCCACTGCAGTGGCAGCTCAGCTGGTAACACGACACCACGAGTTGACTCACCTGGGGAAGACTATTTTAGAAAACCTGTTAGGCTGCTACTATTTCATATCCAAACTCCCAACCCTGTGTGCCCAGATCAGTGCTAGATCAGTAACTCGCACACGAAACACTGGGCAAAGGCCACAATCCAATCCAGAGTTGCAAACAATTGGGACTATACCCTTTGAAGAACTGGAAGTGGACTTTACTGAGGTCAAGCCCTGCCGGGGCCACTGATACTTGTTGGTGTTAGTTTACACCTACTCTGGATGGGCTGAAGTCTTTCCTGCATGCACTAAACAGGCACAAGAAGTAGCTAGAGCCTTGTCGAGGGAAATCGTTCCAAGATATGGGCTGCCCCTCTCTATAGGATCTGATAATGTACCTGCTTTTGTGTCTGAGACAGTCCAGACACTGTCCAGAGCTCTGGGAATCAAATAGAAGTTCCACACGGCCTACAGTCCACACAGTTCAGGGAAAGTTGAGCGCATGAACCAGACCCTCTTGACCACTCTAGCTAAGCTTTGTCAGGAAGCCCAGTTACCTTGGATTGACTTGCTACCTTTGGCTCTACTCCAAGCATGGTGACCCCAAGGCCTTCAGACTACTCCCTTTTGAAATCTTTTACAGGAGATATAGAAGCTAAAAGGAGATCCTTGACTGATAGCTGACCTAGAAACATCCTGACACCTTAAGGTCCTAAGAAGGATCCTCCATCACATCATGCAGGAAACCCTAGAAAGAGCCCCTATTCCCTTGGGGAATGAGGTCCACCTCTATCAACCAAGAGATGAAGTATGGGTTAAAGACTGGAAGAAGAAGCCATTCTAGCCAATCTGGACTGGCCCTCACACTGTTACATTAGCAACTCCCACTGCTGTTGCAGTTGCAAGTGTCATCCCCTTGGATCCACCACACCTGGGTAAAGAGAGAGAGCTCTCCGGAAGAACGGGAGACATGGACTGCAGAGTCTCTTCCTGATCAGTTGCTCTGAGTCACATTCCAGAGGCAGCAGAAACCCACTTGAGATCTTTGGCCCTGCTCTGGCCACCTCCAGAAGCTGGCCAGTGTATGCACTGCAGAAGCCTGAGGACATCAACACCCCATAATTATGGACAACATACCCCTGAAGACTCTATTAATGTTTCTCATACGCTCGCCCTTGAGGGCAGCCACTGCGATCTGGTGTGATAAATATATAGGGCCCATCTGAATCAGGTGGTTGGGTCCAGCAGGCCTTTACCTCATATACCCACCAACCAGCCACTTGTTACAAATCAGCTACCATTTGTACTTATGCTGGCAGAAGGTACTGGATGGGATGGATAAAAACCATATATGTAGTGGAATACATTTGCCAAAGGCCGCACCCAGGGGCAACAGGGAGATGGACATACTATGGGCAGATAGATATCTCAGATGGATGGGGAGTCCCAGACTACACCCGAGACCAGCTAGTCAAAGAGACTGTATAGCGAGTACTAGAACAGAGAGAACCTGAACTATCTCCAGGGCCCAGACCAATTTATGACCCCCATATAGATGCTCAATCGATCATCAGGTTACAGGCTGTACTAGAGATCATAACTAACCAGATGGCCTCGGCCCTCAAACTCCTGGCCACGCAACAGTCCCAGATGCATGCGGCAATGTATCAAAACTGGTTAGCCTTAGATTACTTGCGAGCAGAAGAAGGAGGAGTATGTGCGAAGTTCAACCGACCCAATTGTTGTCTCCAAATAGATGACAATGGCAAAGCTGTAACTGCCATAGCTACTAATATTAGGAAAATAGATCATGTGCCCATCCAAAGCTGGAAAGGATGAGACCCTAGAGACCTCTTTAGAAATTGGTTCTCTACTTTCAGTGGCTTTAAGGCTTCAGTTGGGATAGTACTCCTCCTCCTCCTCGGGGCCTGCCTCCTTCTCCCACATCTGTTGCCTCTTGTTATACAGTCAACTATCTCCCTCATAGACGCTGTCTATGAGGAGAAAGAAAAACTGCAGCAAAGGTCTTCATGCTGTGGAGGTACCTGCCTCTGGTCCAAGAAGATCAAAGGTTGCTACCCTCTAAGGATTTAAAGGGCATCAAAAAGGGGGAATGAAGAGGAATTTTCCACTCAAAAGACTAACCTTATAATCAGTTCTTTGTTCTACTTCTGTAGACTTGCTTGCCACATAGGCTGAAGAGCCGGGTGACCACAAAATTAACTAAAGACTCATCTTTCCTTTTTGCTTGCTGTGTCTAGATAACAGATATATTACCTGAGTTCCTGTCTGAAAATCTCGCATTCTGCTTGTAACCTATAGTAACCCCAGTGTAACCTGTAACCCATAGCAACTCCTGCTGTCTGTAACCATCTGAGGACACATTAACCAATCAGCCCATGCCAACTGTAACTGTGGGGATAAGCCTTATAAAAGTAAAGTTGCATCTGAGCTCAGGCCCAGACCTTCAGAGTGCTAGCTCTTCTGGGACTGCTGACATAATAAACCTGAGTTCTATAACTCTCCGAGTGCTGCTTGGTTTCTCGCCAGTCTGATTTTTCTGTAATACTCCTATTGCGTTTTTCTTCATGGAAATGATCACAACCTGGCTCTATATACCTGTTTAGTAGTTGTGTCCCTATTTGACTTTGAGCCTCTCATGATCACGATCCTGCTATGACTCTACTTGCTTGACACATAGTAGATGCTCAGTAAATATTTGGGAAATGGCTGCTCTTGTACTCTACCACACAAAGGAAAAGCAGCCATGAGATTTCATACCTAAAATGTGTGAGTGTGTACATGTGTTGAATTTTTTTGCTGGAGAATTTTAAAGTGCATCTCATGTAATTTCATTCATAAATGCCTCAGGATGCTTCTCAGAAAAAAAAAAAACAAACATAACTACCATGCCATTATCACCCTCAACAAAATCAATAACTCCTTTCTCTCATCTAATGCACACATTCAAATGTCACTGGTGGTCTAAAAAATGTCTTTTTTTTTTTTTTGTGCCGGATCCTCTTATTTGATCTTGCAAACTGACCCCACTCTACAGTCCCCTATTTGTTTTCTACTATATTTCTCCGCATAGCTCATTTACCACGTACCCTACCATAAATTGTAGTTATCATATTGTCTATACCTTCCCAACTCCATCAAAAAAAAATCATGAGCTGTTAGGTCAGAGAATTTTGTCTGTTTTCCTCAGTGTTTGCACAGAACCAACTCTCAATTAAAGGAGTAAAATATCGGAACGCCTGCCATTTATTGAGCCTTCCAATTATATTGTCGCCCTTACAAATCCTCCCAGGAAGCAGGTGCTATTCTTGTCGCCATTTTATAGACGGGAACCTGAGGCTCAGGAAGGTTAAGGGAGCTGGCGGGATACTGGTGCTGACCGCAGGGGGCTGGCCTGTGGGAGCCTTGAGTGCCCCACAATTGAATTGGGACTTTATCACGTAAACCCCGGGAGCCAGGAAAAGCTCGTGAGCAAAGACAGCGCTCTCCTCCCGTCAGTTGGCCTGCACTCCCGTCACCCGCCTGGGAACGCGGTGGAAGGCGCCAAGCACAACCTCCACCTGGAAGCGTGCACGTCGCCCCTGGCAACGGAGTCTGAAAGAACCACCGAGACGCGGCCCGACAGATCAGATCGGTCGCCGAGGCGCGGAGGGCTAGAAAGGCGCGCCGGGCCGATTGTCACGTGGGCGGCGGCGCGGAGGCGGGACTTCCCGCGGCGCCGTGTTTTTTTTCCGGTTGTTGGTTCCCGCTGGCCCCTCCCTGACTGGGCCTTGCGCCCCCTGTCCCCCGCGGCCCCCAGCGGCCCGGCCCGCCGCCGCCATGAAGAAATTCTTCCAGGAGATCAAGTCTGACATCAAGTTTAAGAGTGCGGGGCCCGGACAGAAGCTCACGGAGTCGGTGGGGTGCGTGACGAGCGCTGAGCCGTGAGGCCGGGGGCGGGGATGGGCGTGGGAGCGGAGGCCGAGAGTCACGGGGTGGGGAGAGACCTCGGGGGGGGGGCGGGAGTGGGAGTAAGGGGGAGGGGAGCGTCCGCAGAAGCGGGGCGAGGCCCAAGGGGGCGGGGCAGGAGGACGGGACGAGGGGGCGGGGCTGCAGGGAGTTGGCGAGCGTGTGGAGCGTGTGGAGCCAGGGATCCCGAGGCGCTGTTGCGAGGGTCTGCAGGGATTCAGGTGGCCTGCGTGAATGCTGTGGGCTGCGAGGCGCGGGACAATTTCTAGGAGAATGGAGGCGCGGGAGTGGGATGCGCGAGTCTGCGAGGGGAAGGAGATGAGGGCCTTGTGGATGATAGTTGAGTGGAATGGGGGCACTCGGGAGACCTGGGAGGGTGGCGGGGTGCACACTCTGGGGCTTCTGGGGATTGTCTGGGAGAAGGGAAGGGCCTGAGGCAAGACTGGAAACTCGCGGGAGGTGTATGGGGGGCCACGTGGGGAGCAGGTGCTGTAGAGCAGGTGAGGATGGATGCTAGGCTGTCAGGGCTGGTGGGCAGGGAAGAAAGCTCCACTGGTGGGGCGGGACTGCTGTAGGGAGCTGCAGGCCAGAGGGGACTGGCAGGGGTGGTCCTAGGATGGGGAGTGACTGAGGAAAGATGTCATCCTGGGTAGGGGCCCCTGAGGAATAATGGAAGGGATTGTGAAGAGTAGGGGCCAGGTGGAGGGCAGAAAGGGGCAGTGAGAGAATCATAAGGCAGTGGTAGTGGGTGAAGGAGAGTGGGTGCAGGGCAAGGGCCTCAGGCCATTTGTCCTGAGAATTGGTGGTTCTTGGGGTTCATAGGAGAGGAGCACTGAGTGGGACAAAGGAGGCACATGAGGGCCAGGTCCGTGACTGGTGGTGGTGGGGAGAAACACAGTGGACAAAATCAGGTCCCAAGAGCCTGAGGAGGGGAGAATGGCAGCTTGGGAGGGGGCTGTGGGGCCTGGTAGACCAAACAAGGGGGTCTGTTCATCTGTTCAACAAGTGGTGGGTGATGGTGGTGGCTGGGGCAGCTGAGACTGTGGGACAGGAAGGAGGTGGAGTCCCTGAGGTTGATTAGAGGTCTGGGAGGAGAGTGGAGGGAAGTAGTAGAGATGCAGGTTTCTCCAGGAGCGAGATGGGAGACTCAAGGTGTGCAGGAGGGCATGGGTCAAGCAGTTTCAGTATGGCTGAGACAGAATTCTCTCTCAGGCCTCGCCTTCTAGTAGGGGTACATGGACAAATAAACCAGTACATATATGATGAAAGATCAGGTGGTGTTTGGGTGGTAAAAAAAAAAAAAAAAAAAGGCAGGGCAGGGGATAGTGGTGCAGGAATGCCTCTCTGAAGTGACATTTGAGCCAAAGCTGGATGAGATGAGACTCAACTCCTTCTCCCCCGCCCCCCACCTCCCTGTGCACATAGCACTCTACCCGTCCCAGACCTCCTGTTCTCATCCCACCTCCAGGCAGAGCATTCCTGGCAGAGGGCACAGGAAGTGCAAAGGCTCTGTGGTGGGAACCAGCTGGGCCTGCGTGAGCAACGTCAGGGGGACCAGTGTAGACAGGAGCAAATGAGGGAGATGGCAGCATAGCCGTGGGTGGCTTTAGGATCCTGTTGTGCAAGTGCTGGGAGGACTTGATGCAGTGGTCAGTGCTGGCTTCGGTTTTAGAGGGATCCTTCTGGCTGCCCAGGGGAGCCACATGAGGGTTGGGTAAGGTATGCCAGAAAGTGACATTTTAATAAAAAGAGCTCAACATCACACGGGGCTGGGGCGGGTGTGCATGACTCATTTTTTCTTCAACTCGAGCTTCTCGGCTATGAGGAGGGCTGGCAGGAGGGGCCGGAATGAGCAGGAAGCAGGTCTCAGGCCTTGGAACAAGAAGAGAGAGCAGCCTGTGTGCCCAAGCAGAGGAGTAAGGCCGGGAACTGAGAGCTTTGGCCCCTGGGGTTTTGCAGACTTAGCGCAGCAGTCGCAACTGCTGGGGCTGGGGCCGATCCTGAGGGAGGGTGAGCAAGGCAGGAGAGCCGACCTGGGCAGGAGAGACATCTCTGCTGACACATTTTCTCTGCTGACACATTTGCAGGCAGCTTGTTTTCCTGCTAAGTAGATGAGAAGCCATCCTTCCCCTGGGGTTGTGACAGGTGAATTTCCCAGGGTGGAGAGTGAACCAGAGCTCTGGGACGTGTTTAACCCAGGTCTCGCAGCTGTCTGAGCTTCTGTGACTTTCTAAGACTTGTGAGAAGGGATCTTAAGACCTCCCTTGGGTGGATGTTGGCATGAGGCATGAACGCTGCGTGCTGCATGACACACAGGATTGTGTGCATGTTGTACCTGCTCACTGTTTGGACAGCGAGTCAGCGGTCCTACTGGGAGGGAGGACAGGAGTGATACCTTTGAGTTGCATCAGTTCCTGAAGACTTTGGGGTGCTGTCCCACATTCTTCCCTGGGACGGTCCCCGTGTATGCAGGTGCTGTTACATGTTGCCCCCATTTAACAGGTGATACTGCTGAGGCCCAGGCCAGTACATGACTTGCCCAAAAGGGCAGGGCCTCTTACATTTGTGTTAGAGCCTTCTGGTGGCATGGGTAGCCCCTAGCAAAGAGGGACATGTTGGTTTGATGACACAGGAGTAGAAGCGGGAGAGGGGCAGAAGCTTTTCTGTCTGACCCTGTGTCACCTCACTTTTCTCTGTCTCTCCACAGGGAGAAGGCCCCCAAAGAAAAGTCTAACCAGCCGGTGCTCCGGCAGCCCCGCCAGGGCCCCACCAATGAGGCACAGATGGCTGCTGCCGCTGCCCTGGCCCGGCTGGAGCAGAAGCAGCCGAGAGCACGGGGCCCTGTGTCGCAGGACACCATCCGGAACCAGGGTGGGCCGCGCCTAGCGCTGGGCCATGGGTGCTCATGGGTCCCATGTCCTGTTTGGCCTTGGGTGCAATGACTTTGGGGTCTTTAAAATCACAACTGTGAGAGAGGAGAAATGCAGAATGGAAAGGAATAAGGGTCTTATGAGTCTGTGTGGCTTGAAGGTGGGGAAGTGGAGGAGGAGGTCAAAGGTCCTCAGGTGGTCAGGTGAAGCCTGGGGGCATGGAGTGGTATGTAGGAAGCTGAGCCGGGTAGGACCTGGAGCTAGAGGAAGAACTAGAACTCAGGACTAGCCTCAGGGAGGGGTGAGCCTGTCTCAGTAGGAGAATGTGGGTCCTCTGGGCAGGGCTGGCCCTGGGGACAAGAGCAGGATCCATACACTGACCCATCTCTGCCTCTCCCTGCAGTGAGAAAGGAACTTCAAGCTGAAGCGACTGTCAGTGGGAACCTGGAAACCCCAGGGACCAAAATGGTAAAAGCATCCACATGGCTGTATGCATCCCAGGGGGTCTGGGGCACGGTAGCTGACTGCCCCCAGGTTCCTCCTTACTTTTGTCTAATTGGCTATTATATCATCCCCAGCTGAGTGGCCTGCCCTGAGATAGAAGCACTTGGTGGGGGACAGGAGTCAGAAAGAAGTCAGGGTAGGTAGAGGTCACGCTGGCCGTGGGGAGCCCTGCCTTGAAAGGTCGAGGCGGACTGTACCAGTGTAGTACCACTTGGGCCCTCCACGCTTGGCACCTGATGATGCCAAGCTTGGGCGCTGAGCATGGGACTTCATCCCATTAGCTCGTTGGCCGGTTGCTCTTGTGGTTCCCAGTTTTCAAAAGAGAAAACAGATTGAGGGAGGCAAAGCCCGCTGTCCTCAGTCACGTACGTCAAAACCGAATGGGAGCCCCAGTCTGTGGGACGCCAAGGCCAGGACCCTCAGCAGTGCCCTGTGCCGCCTTCTTGGGAGGTAGGAGGGCTCTGCAGAGACTGGTGTAAGCGGAGGCCTTCTTGGAGGAGGAGGACTTCAAAGTGGAGCTCTGTAGAAAGCACATTTCCAGCAGCTGGACTCTTGAGTTCTCCCTGGACTTTAGCGTGGGAGAGACCCTAGAGGTGGCCTAGGGCCATGGGCCCAGACAGAGGCCAGAACTCATCTAGGGCACCATGACTGTGGACACCCAACCCCAGACCCACTCGCCACAAGGTGGAGGGACAAGAACAGCAGCAGTGGTTGACTGAGCACTGTGTCCAAAGCTGCCACACTGAATTCTGAGCTGGTTCTGCAAAGACGTGTCACAGACCAAAAAACGGCCTCAGAGGGGCTTGGTATCTGGACCACGGTGTTTCATGGCAGAGGGGACCATGTCGGGACCAGGGACATCGGCTCCCAGGGCCATGCTTTCAGGACTGTGGCAGCTCTGGCTCAGGCAGCCTCCGTCCACAGCCCGGGCTCAGACACCTTTATCTGCATCCTCCCAGTTGCCCGAGCCCAAAGAGGAAGGCTTGACACCCCTGGCGGTGCCTGGAGTGTACTTCATCTGCCCGCTCACGGGGGCCCTCCTGAGGAAAGACCAGCGGGACAGCCACATCAAAGAGGCCATTGCCTCGGTGAGTGGTGGCCCCAGCCTCCGTCCCCTCCTAGATGTTTTGGGGTCAGAGCCGCCTTCAATGACCCTGGGTAAGGCCGGGCAGCGCTTCTCCCTGATGTCCCCACCTGCATATATTGTGTCTGTTTTCACTTTTTTAAAGAGGTTAATACTTATGTGTGGCACAGTGGGGCAGGCGTGGGGAGGTGTCTGAAGCTGCTATGCTGAACCACCTGCCCGCCTCTCCACTACCCTCCCAGGAGGCAACCTCTGCGGGTAGCTTTCAGAGACATTCCAGATACTCGTCTCTTCCCTTCACTGGTTTTGGTTTTACGTAAAAGCTACTGTAGCATTCCCACTTAATTATCGTGGGCACTATCTGCCATTAAACCCATATAAAAAGAACACTGACTTTTTTTTCTTTAATACTCTGCATTTGGAAATAATTCCAAACTTGAAATTACACGAATAAAAGGATACCTGGTTATCTACCCTGGGTCTGAGTTCCCCACTACCATCGTCACAGGTCATTACAAACTGGGGCTTCAAACACACACATCTAGTCTCTCATTCTGGAATTCAGAGTCTGACATGGCTCTCGATGGTGGCAGAAGGGCCTTCTGGACGCCCTGAGAGAGTCCATTTCCAGGCCTTTTCCGGCTTCCAGGCTGCCTGTATTCTGTGGCCTCTTCCTCTATCTTCACAGCCAGGAATGCCAGGCCATCACCCTCCATTTGGCTGCCCTCCAGTTCTGTTTCCTCATGGGCCCTGATGACGGCCTGGGCCCAGATTGTCCCAGCCTCAATTACATGGCATGACCTGGGCTGCTGACGGTTTCTCTTCTTGAGCGGTGAGGGCCAGCCCGAGGCCCAGGATGGTGTTATCTGCCAAGTGTGTACAGTTGAGTTTGCTTCAGTTAAACACCCCTGGCGGCTCGCTGCAAGACAGTCCTGTGTCCATTGTTATTACTGCTGCCACCTGGATTGTCGGCCTCTAGGCCATGAGGTGAGTGCTTTTTGACTTCCTTTCTACTTTCCCAGCACTTCTCTACTGACCCGGTAGCTGCTTCCATCATGAAAATCCACACGTTCAACAAAGACCGGGACCGGGTGAAGCTGGGCGTGGACACCATCGCCAGGTGAGTGGATGCCCGTTCTCCATCAAAGGTAGCCCATTGGGCTTCTAGCCTGACTCGCCACTGGGGACTCAGGAACCTGGACCTGGGAGTGACCTCATGGGGAAGGGGCTTGGCCTCTCTGGGCCTCATTTTACTTGTCTGTAAACCAGAGAGGTTTACCGAATTGGGGGTTCCCAACACTGGCTTCCCTGTGGATCTTCAGAGCAATGTAAGGGAGGCAGGGTGCCACCCCATTCCCCGACCGAGCAGGTTTGGGGGTGCTCAAGTCAGTCTTGCTTGCGATTCCCCATTATTCTGGCTATGTCCACTCCACTAACGCTGTGGTTCATTGGTGCTCTCCAGAGGAGGCAGGACCCAGGAGCAGGCAGTGACGGGCCCATAGGCGTCCTGTGCTGACCCAGGCTATCAACACCAGGGTTGGGCTCCACCAGTAGTGTGAGGTCTGATTGCAGCCCCCACCCCCTGACCACAAGGCCAGCAGTGGCTCTGAGCTGCTGCTGTCTGGCTGGGGGTGGGAGGTACAGAGGAGTCAGGTAGCCAAGCCTGTCCCCATCCCCTGATTCTGCCCCAGGTACCTGGACAATATCCACCTGCACCCCGAAGAGGAGAAGTACCGGAAGATCAAGCTGCAGAACAAGGTGTTCCAGGTGAGGGCCGTATGCAGTGGCTTCTAGACTGGTGTAGCTGGAGTGGCGCTGGGGCCAGTGGGCCCTCCAGGGGGTGCGGGTTGAGGCAGGCAGAGGTGGCATGTGGACAGGAGCCTTTGTGAATGTTGGTCATACAGGATATCTGTATTTGGTGGGCCCCCCGTACCACCCCTGGCACATTCTGATTTTCCTTTAATTCGAATAGTTGGGAACACGTCAGCATTGGGGTGATTTCTTACAAGCACAACCATTTCTGGCTTCTGTGGAGAAATCATGGGGTCCCTCCACCCTTATCCATGTCGCCTGTGCTGTCAGCAGGACACCCACTGCCCCCCCCACAACATCATGTGTGGCCCCTCTCCACTGTTGCCCCATGCTGTCCTTTGGCTCTTAAGCTTCTCTTTCAACCCGGTTGTTGGCCTTTGGGGGTCCCACGCCCTCTGAGCAGCTGCTGGAAACCCCGGAACCTTTCCTTAGGCAGCTTCGGGGGTTCATCCTGCCCAGAGGGTAGCAGCTATGCTGAGGGGAATGCTGGGCTGGGTGGGCTGTGAGGTTGGGGAGAGTGGCGGGGGGCGCCCAGGATTCTGTGTGATCTCTAGCTCTGCTCCCAGGAACGCATTAACTGCCTGGAGGGGACCCACGAGTTTTTTGAGGCCATAGGCTTCCAGAAGGCGCTCTTGGCAGTTCCAGATCAGGGTAAGCCAAGTAGAGAAGGGCATTGGCTGACTTGGGAGTTGCGGAGGGTATGTGTGTGTGTCGGAGGAGGGCTGGCTCGGGTCTTCCTGCTGTGGCAGTGACATCCCTGCATGCTCCAGAGGGCCCTGAAGAGTTCTATGTGCTCAGTGAGGCGGCCCTGGCTCAGCCCCAGAGCCTGGAGAGGCACAAGGAGCAGCTGCTTGGTGCTGAGCCCCTGCGGGCCACACTGGCTCGCCAGCGCCGAGTCTTCCGGCCCTCACCCCTGGCCTCGCAGTTCGACTTGCCTGCTGACTTCTTCAGCCTCACGGCCGAGGAGGTCAAGCGGGAGCAGAGGCTCAGGTCTGAGGCGGTGGAGCGGCTGAGCGTGCTGCGGACCAAGGCCATGCGGGAGAAGGAGGAGCAGAGAGAGATGCGCAAGTACACCTACACACTGCTGCGCGTGCGCCTGCCCGACGGCTGCCTCCTGCAGGGTACGCACTGTCTGCCTCGGGCTCTGCAGGGAAGGGTGGGGCCGAGTGGGTCAGGTGATAGCTTCGGTGGGTGAGCTGTGCCCTGACAGGAGTGGAAGGCCTCTCTGGTCTGAGCTCTGCTGGGCTGGGTGGGCATTGGGGGTTTCCCATGATCTTCAGCCCTGCTCTGACTATGTCCCCCACTCCAGGGACCTTCTATGCCCGGGAGAGGGTGGCGGTACTGTACAGTTTTGTCCGGGAGGCCTTGCAGAGCGACTGGCTACCCTTTGAGCTGCTGGCCTCCGGGGGACAGAAGTTGTCAGAGGACGAGAACCTGGCTTTCCATGAGTGCGGGCTGGTGAGTGACAGCCCTCTGTGTGCTGGAGCTCCAGGTTCTCGCTGAGTGGGCACATGCTCTCCACAAGGGCAGCACTCTTTTGCATGGGATGGTGCTAAGAGAGGGCCAGCGGCATCAGGTTCCCTGGGTTTCAATCCTACCTTCTCACCTACGCAATGTGACCTTGAGTCACTTGTTCTCTTCCTGTAAACTGGGAAAGGAACGTGGTAGGCACGTTAGTTCGAGCCTCTGAGGAGCAGAACCCAGCGGGATTAGAAACGAGATTTACCGGGGAGGCCAGAGGGAGCCAGAGGGAGCTGGAGGGTGGCCTGAGTGGTAGGCCCCGACTGTTGCCCAAGGCTGGGATGGCCTCAGCCAGGGCAGGGGCATCTCCGGGCCGTCCATAGGAGGGACCCCTGCTTTGAGAATGCGGTGACTACAGGACTGGGCCTCACTGGTGGGGAGCAGCCCCGGGGACAGTATGGCCCTGGCTCCAATATGAGACGGGCAGCGTGAAGACATGCACTCTGTCCTGTAGGGCCAGAGCAAGGCTGAGGCTTCTCTCCCCACTACAGGTACCCTCGGCCCTGCTGACTTTCTCCTGGGATGCGGCAGTGCTTGAGGACATCAAGGCCGCGGGGGCCGAGCCAGACTCGTCTATTCTGAAACCGGAGCTCCTGTCAGCCATCGAGAAGCTCTCGTGAAATAAAAACAGGGTTGGCTTCAGCCCCCATGGCCTGTCTCATGCTCTCCTACTTCCTGCACCACTGCCTCTGTCACAGCACCCCCTCCACTCCAGGGCCTCTTGCTTCCTCTGGGACCATTTGCCTAGCCCAGAGTGCCTGGGCAGGGGAGGGCCGCTAGTTGGTCTGTGACCGCTGCCCAGAGAGCTTTCAGGGACAATGGCCACACTGGGTCTAAGTCTTCTCTAGCTGCTCTTAACCTGTTTAACAACCCCAGGCATGATGGGTAGGGACAGGCACCTCCCCAGGTAGGAGAGTGGCCCAGGTGCCACACCTGGCCTGAGGCTGCCTTGTAGGGTGGCTGGTGTCAGTGGCATAAGGAGAAGACACTGGGCTTGGCAGGACAGAATTCTATAAATCCTGAACCCAAATAAACAGGCTGATTGCCTTGTCTCCTGTTGGTAATTTTAGCTGTGCTATGCATGGCAGACCCAGCAGCTGCAGTCATCCAGTGGCTGCTGAGGGAGAGTGCCCCAGGGACCTGGGCTATTGGGTCGGGCCTCTTAGGCCCTGTGGATGTCCATGTTCTCACTCCTGGAACCTATAAATTTTGCTTTACATGACAAAAGGGACTTTGCATGTGAGTAAGGATCTCAAGCTGGGACAGTGTCCTGGGTTTTCCAGATGGACCCAGTGCCATCATGGGTTTTTACCATAGGAGGCAGAAGGGATAGGGTTTCAGACGGGAAGGGGCCACGAACCAAGGAACGCGTGGCCTCTAGAAGCTAGAAAAGGCACGAAGTAGATACACCCCTAGAGCTTCCAGAAGGGACCAGCCCCACCCACACCTGGGTTTTAATGCAGCAAGGCCCACATCAGATCTGACACCAGACTAAAGTCTTAGTTTTAAGCTGTTTGTGGTCACGTGTTACAGTGGTTGTAGGGGACTGTGGAAAACGAAGGCCCAGGGCATGAAGGAACTCGCCCATCATCCAGGGCCTGGGTGCTCTACTGCCCACCTGGATCATCTTGTCTCTCACCCTCAGGTGGACTGCTGGCTCCTGTTCCTTCTAGATTATTCCCTGTGCTGAGACCTGGTGGCTGGTCCTCTGGCCACTGCCAGTTGGGTGGTTAGACTCTAAACTTCAAGGTCCCAAATGTGACTTTAAAAGCGAAAATGTCTCAGCTAGCAAGCTGCCCCCATGCATGTCCTTGCCTCATACCTGGGCCACCAGCAGCTACCTTCACATGGAGAGAGGGGAAGGCCCCAGGCCTGTCTACTGCTATATCTATCTCAGGAAACCAGCAAGGCCTCCGTCTGTCACTCTGGTCACCTGTCCCCAACTGTTGCTAGGACTCACCTGCTAATTGTCAGATGCACAACTAAAATGGGCTTAAGGGGACTTGGTGGCATAGGTAGCTGTGTCCACATTGTTAACACATGTGCCTGTCCTACACACACCTGTGTTCACACAGCTGTACTCTGCCTCCAGCAGGAGGTCCCAGGTAGGCTTATGCCCTCACCCTGCAATTAGGGTGTCTTGTCAGCCCCACCCAAATGAGGCCCTTGAAGGAAGATTGAGGTGTGTGTGTGTGGGGCAAGCTTGATGGAGTCTTGGTCACCATCGAGCAACAGGCCATGTTACCCAGTCTGGCTGTATCCAGCTGTGAACTGGTCAGCACACTGCTACGCCTGCTGGCTCTTCCCCTGTGGGGTCAGCGGGAACAAAAGCAACTCAACACGGGTCAGCAGGACAAGAGTCCAAGTCGGACAGAATCCGTGACCTCCTGCCAAAATATTAGCTCCCCGAGGCCTTCAACATGTGCTCAGAGCCTCTGGGGCTACCAATGCCCCAGCGTGGGACTGCCCCAGGCTCTTGGGGACTAGGGCTTAGGCATCACAGCTGCCTACACACTCATTTCAACACTCCTTGAGGTGTGGCCGGATCCAGAAGTCCATCTGGAAGTAGGATTCAGGCCCATGAGGCCCAGAATATGTCCCGCTCACCTCCCAAGGGGCAGGAGGGACTGACCTGTCTCATGCACCTGCTGCGAAGCTTCGCCCTAAACTAGGTCAACAGGGAGGTGAAGGCTAAAGCTTCACAGCAGAGATGAGCGCCAGGCTTGGGCTGCAGGTGAAGGCACACACCCGCCCCCCTGACAGAAATGGTGTTAAAAAGATGAGACACACCAGGTGAGGAACAGGCGATACGTTTATACACATCCACATCAGGTCCTGACCCCACGCCATAGCATGGGGTGCCAATTCATTCACAGCATTTCATCAGTGCCTGCTTGGGGTCTGCAGGGCACGTCCTGCCCTGTGCAGGCCAGCATACCGCGGTAATGCTTTATTAAAGAGCAGATTAACATGCAGCTTTTTTTGGGGGGGAATTTTTACAAATATCGAAGTGAATGAATCAAGCATCCTATATACTTTCCGA
The DNA here is from genome assembly GCA_004027375.1 of Macroglossus sobrinus. Lineage (NCBI taxonomy): Eukaryota > Metazoa > Chordata > Mammalia > Chiroptera > Pteropodidae > Macroglossus > Macroglossus sobrinus. The sequence continues at coordinate 133,657 of PVKZ01002808.1, read as the reverse complement.
CCCTCTGGGGGCGGGGGGGAATGTGAAGCAGGACAAAGTGCTCTTTACACAGGAATCATAGGACTTTCAAGTATCTGAGAGGCATCTGAGAAAACCCTAACAATTCTACGTACGCCAGCCAGTTGAGGCGCTCAGGAAGGGCTGAGTGAGCTGGAGGGCGCAGGGCACTCACTGGGGTCCATTCCCACCGGCTCCCCAGCTCCGGAAGTGGCTTCGCACGGGTCCTGGACCTCTGCAATGTGAGAGGGGGCACTTTAGCCAGCTGCACCCACGTCACTGGGGCCTGAAACTGCTCTGGCAGGGAGCCTTCTCTGGGTGGGACCCCCATCTGACTGTGGTTAGAGGGACATGGCTGTAGTACCCACACCCATCCCCTTTCTAGACAGATATACTTCCTCGTGGCTCTCAGTCAGACCCTGTCCCCTCACCTCACTCACTGGAAGAGCCAATCTCAGCCTGCCTCACTAAACCCCCAGGGAGGGAGGAGGCCCCGTGAGAAAGGTGAAGAAACTGGGGCATGGAGGCCAGGTGGGTCTGTTGAGAACCACCAGTCCTCGGGCTGCCCACCTCATCCCTGGAGAAGCTTGGTTGAGGCTGCACCCTCACCGGTGCAAGGCCCCCGCCCTCCTCCCTGACGCCACCTGTCCACCCTCCACCTTGGCAGCGACCAACCTTTAGTCCTTTGGTTTCATAAATGTAGCTTTCAGACCAAGTCAGATCCTCGAGGGCCTGCACCTGAACCGACTGCCCACCCTGCCCAGTGCCTTTTGGGGTCTTTTAGCTCATCCCCCACTATGCATGAGAGGGCATGTGCACCTCCCCTTGCTGCTGCCAGTCTGCACGAGGGTCTGGGGCCATTCTCACCCGCAACACCCGAGATGTCCATCATCACACAGTCACCATCCTCTTCCTCCTCCTCCTCCGTGTCTGCCTGGAAGCCATCCAGGTCCCCAGCTCCTACCTGACAGACAAGGGGGCACAGGCTGTCAGCATGGGTTGCTGTGGGGCAGGCCAGTGTGCAACCCTTCCTGCCACGTGTCCACACTCTCGACATCCTCTACCAGTTTCAGCAACAAACCAGAGGCATCTGACCAGCCAACGAGCAAAGGAAACCTTGGGAAGTTCTCGCCAATTAGCTAAATTCAGATCTCTGAAAACTACTACCACCATCATGTTTTCCTTATTACAAAAATAACTGGTGAACCTTTTTGAATTAGAAACAATTCTGGGCTTCTGGTTTGCTTTGAAAGAGATATTGATAAAGCATGTACCTACTCTGAGTTTATAATCTGAAATAAATGGCTGAGGGTTCAGTCAGTCAGTGCTTTCTGTCTCCTCTGCCTGACGCTTGCCAGCTCTCAATTTGTGCTTAGACCAGTTTTGCCAGTGAGGATACCATCTGGGCAACTGTGGACAGAGGTCAGGAAGAACGGAGCAGAGACAGAAGGCCTCTACTAGGGGTAGAATTTCTAACAAAGTTCTTGAGCCATTTTCATTGGCATTAGGCAGAGAGAACAGAAAGACAATGTAGCAGGACTGATTTTAAACATCAGCCATCCACATGGTGCTCACACTCTGTAAGTGAACAAAGAGAACCAGCACAGGACGCATGGATGAGCTTATTTCAATGGGGAGGCTACTTCTTAAAACATTTTGAAATTCTTCTGCTACAAAAATCTCCGTTTGCCTGGAAAAGGAATAATAGTGCAGTAAGAGTGTCCAGTTTGCATACTGGGCACCTGCGCTGGCCAGCAGACTGGGCTCAAGTTCATGGCTCCATCAGTTCCTCGTGTATACACTTTAGGCCCCGGTTCCTCAGTGGGTGGAGCATCACTGAGACAGGAACAGTCCCCAGACCAAAAACAGCAGTCACCACTGTGGGGTGCCGAGGGCAATTTCCAACCATCTGTTCTCAAAGAATCGACTGGCTGAGAAGAGCAGAGAGCCTAGCTCTAGATTACAAGAATTTGGGGGATGTGTGTTTGGGTCTGTTATGCCAAAAGAACAGACAAATCTCCTCCCCTGGTCACTGCCCCTGCAACAGGAAACCATCCATAACCTTCCAGGCACAGGACAGGCTATAAAACATTGCACAGTGGGAATTTTGGACACCCTGAGTCCCGCTGTGCTGAACGGCCAGAACCTGTTGTGATAGGAAAGCTTGATACTGTGCTTACTGATGCAGGCGGTGGATGCAGAGACGAAGAAGGGAGACCATGTGAGACGTGCAGCAGTTGAGAAGACATCTGGCAGCTGCAGAATTACGGCTGTGTAACATGTTCTTTTAGTTTTGTTTTGATCATAGAATGTATTTGACTGGAAATGGATAACAGAACCTGTCCCCATTTTAAAATAAAACTGAGTCACCTTGGGGCCAGATACTTGGTGGTGGAGGAGCTCCACCTTAACCTGTTTGTCTCACTATATAACACCCAGAAGATTTTATAATTTTGAATTCTAAATGATTTTAAAATTCTCAAAAACTAACAAAGCCTGACTCACTCTGAAGCACTTATACATTTATAGTTGAGCTACGACTTCCCTCAGGAGTGCAGAAACACCAGTTAGCGACTTTGCCAAGATGTAGCGGGAAATGTTTCACATGCTCCTAGTTATAGCCATGTCATCACATTGTGTGGGTGGCATGCAGTAGCAGTCCTGCTCATGCATTCCCTCCCTCCCAAGACAGAACTGGAATTTTGTTGGGGGGCAGAGGGTGGTCAGGTCTCATTTCCCAGCCTCTCTTGAAGCTCACGGTGGCTGTGCCAAAGCGTTTTGGCCAGACAGATGCAATACAGGTGGAAGTCGGCTGGGGTATCCCCTTCTAGCTGAATAGGCCATCTCTCCAGGGAGGATTAAGCCATCCTCACTCACCCTGCTGCCTGGGCCACTGGCTAAGGAAGGAGGGAGTGGGAGAGGACTCAGCCACTGGACTAGGACATCACAGGAAATGAGGCCTTCTTGCTGGAGACAAAGCCCTGTGTGTTTACACCACAACACAGGGACTCTGTTACCTTTGCTGGATAGTCCTCGGGACCCCATGCTGTTTCTCAAGCAGGGAATCTCAGCGCGAGCGATCCAAAAAGCAGTGGTGCATCTGACTACCCACAGGCTGCTCCCAGGATGCCCCAAGGAGCAGTGCCCACTGTGCTGGCCCACGCTGCAGTCCTGGGCCCTTCCCACAGGACCCTCTGAGCAAGGACTCTGAAATGCAGACTGTAGCCCTTCTGGCCCCCTGACATAAGGCTCACAGAGCCGGCACACCCATATCTGATGGTTCTGACCCCCTCCTTGGGAACTGTTTCTGCAACAGGGATCGGAGGCCACGTGACTGGGTGTATCTCGGGCGAAACACCTGCTTCACCAAATCCCAGGCACACGCTTTCTGCTGCATCCACCTGTCACCCGGAAGGGGGCACTCGGCCTAACCTGTTGCATTTTCTTTCCTGGAGGCTCAATTAGAAAACAAGGTTTCTTATACCAATAAAGCGCAGGGATTCACATAAGGTGAGACAAGCAGAACCACGGTCCCACACAGAGAAACACTGGTTACGAACACAAATGGGGACGAGGGGAATAGACACGGGAATGCAGCTATGACCCCACAGGAGACTGTGCAGGACTCCACACCAACCCAACAAAACAGAAAGTGGGCACAGGGGTGCCCTAAGGGAGGCTGACAGGGCAGAGGTCCACAAACACTGCCTGAGGGTCCTCTAGCACCAGCCATTTTCAAATCAGGGTCCCTAGCCAGTTTCAACCGGAACAACCACATGCAGGTTTCCTTGTGAGACGGGCTAACAATGAGACCACAAAAGCTTCTGTGGCTCAAACACCTAACGAATCTAATGAAGCCTGTCATTTTGAACAAGGCCCAGGGAAGAAAGTGTTTGTGGGTTGCGGACCCCATCTCCTCACCCAGGGGCACCCCATGGCACCGAGCTGTATCCACAGGCAGGCAGAGCTGCGCACCCAGAGCCTCACAGACAGCGGCTCTGGGAAGTGACAGGGAACAGTTGACACTGGACCGCTCTGCCGGTTCCTGTGGCTGTGACAGTGGAAGGTTTACAAAGGCCAGAAATCGTTCTAGGAGCATCTTCTCTTGCTTCTGCGCCCTAAGCTGCACAGTAACTCCCGCAGAGGGGCAGTGGGTGGGAGCAGGAAGTGTGAGGTGAACACCTACTCCCATTTCTCCGTCCCTACCTGGCACTGGCGCACTGCCCCCAGCACCACCTCCGGAAGGGGGCTCTACCCGAGAACAGGAAAGCCAGCTCTAACCACCCTGCCAAAACCTAACGGTGAGAGGCCAGCCTGAAGTGAAGGCCCGAAACCAAGCAGCTACAAAGCCACAAAGACAGAAGAAACTCAAATGCACACGATCAAGCATGAGAGGCTGGTCTGAAGCCTGCACGCCGTGTGATTCCTGCAGTGCGACATTCCAGAAAAGGCGAAACTGCACAGGTGGCAAAAGGTCAGTGGGTACCAGGGGCTGGGGGAGAAACGGATGACCAGGTGGAGCATGGAAGACTTTTAAGGCAGTAAAACTACTCTGCAATGGTGGACATGTGTCATTACACATTGGCTCAAACCCACAGAACGTACAATATGAAGAGTGAACCCTAGTGGCAACTAGGGACTTTGGCAGATAATGATGTGTCAGCGCAGGTTCATCAACTGTGACACAGGTACTACTCTGATGAGGAATGTTAAGAGTGAGGAGGCTGTGTGTGTGCAGGCCAGGGGGTGAGTAAAATGGAAAATCCCTGTACCTTCCTCTCAATCTCGACAATTTTGTTAGCTCAATTTTGCTGTGAATCTAAAACTCACCCCGGTGCCCCTACCCTCACCCCCGTCTCCACCTCTCACCTGCCCATCGTGCCTGCGCTTCTTCATAAACTGTGTGATGCACATGCTGCCCGCCGACTTCCTCTTCAGCGAGGTGGGTGTCCCCTGGCTGGATCCCGCGGCAGGGATGCTGCCACTGTCCTCCCTGGTGGCCGAGGGCACCATGGTGACATAACTCCACTGGCACGGCACAGGCAGGTGCTCCTGGTCGAAGCTCTTCAGCACGTGTGGATGGACATACCAGCACATCCGGAAGTCGGGCCTCTTCTCGTACACTGAGTTCTCAGAAATAATTCGCTTGAGCCTGGCCTTGGAGGGGACAGCAGTGTCCTCACTGGCGGTGGGCGTCTGCGGGCGGGAAGAGCCTGGGCTGGGGGGGCTGGCGGCGCTGCTCTCTGGACTGCCAGTGTCCTTGCTGAGCAGTCCTTGGCGGCAGCACTCCTGGAACTCCCGGATGATCACTTTGCTCCCATTCACATTCCCATGCAGCAGTGGGAGCAGCTGGGCCAAGACTGGCAGGGAGAGGAGGGGTCATGGGTGGGTATCAAGACATGGGGAAAATACCGCACATGGTTTCTCAACCCGTCACCAAGTTCAAGGGACAGTCTGCCTTGTGTGACCTTTCAAGGGTGGATTTAAGACACACAAACTTGCTCCAGAAAGGACTGTTAGACCGAACCTCACAGAGTGGATTTGTGCAGATAAAGTGTCACGGTGGACTCTACGCACATTTTTTCTTAGTTGTGGCCACTGTGCTCTCCTTTTGAGTTACGGGTCCTGCTCGGCTTTGAAAAGGAGGAACAAGTTAGGGATGTGACTGACCCTGGGCCAGGCACTCTGGACCTGTGTCCCTGCTGGTAAAGCGGGCTAAGTACACGGACCACCTCATCCTGCTGTTGTGGGCATTAGAGAAGGAACGGGATGCCCCACAAGCGCTGGCTTTTGTGACTCATCGAAATTCTGAAATATTAATCCACTTGCCTAACAAGTCTCCTGCTTGTGGCCCTGGTGGCCCAGGACTGCAGGGGCTTGGTACCAGCTGGGAGCCTGCCCCTTCCCCAGGCCAGTACTCACTGTGCTGGTCCCTCTTCTCTCTCCTGTAGGTCTTAGGTGTCTGCTCCTCCTCGGAGGGCACCGTCTCCAGGAGGCATGCCGTGAACTGCTGCAGCACCTTCAGGTCGCCGCCGCCGTCCCTGTCCGCCGCCCAGACGCAGCCGATCTTCACGGGCTGCAGCACGCGGAACCTCTTCCCCTTGGCTAGAAACTCGTCCCACTCCTTGGCCTTGAGCTTCTGGCGAACCTTGTAGTTCTCAGGGTCAGCACATTCCTTACAGGTGAAGGAGCAGACGCTTACTCAGGGTCCCCACAGCCCTCCACCCAGGTACTGTTGGCCCCCGCCTTAGGAACAGGAGGAGAGAGCCCGTGGGGGTAGTGACCCGCAGTCAGGGCCATGGTGGAAACCTCAGTCCCCACCTCCCTACTCGCTCCTCTCCTAACATCGCTGGCGATGTGCAGTTTCAGACGGAAGGGTGGTGAGCTCTGTCAGTGTTTTAGAGGCGTCCGCCCTGTCTGGCCATGACCGGCAAGTCATGGGTGCACAAGAAGAGGCCTCTTAATGCCACTCTCGATTTTCAGGTTAACATGGGATCTTGGGGCTGTCACAGCAACCCAAAATCACCCAGCACAGGCACGAGCATGCAACAAGACACCAACCTGGCCTCCTTGGTCAGAAACACATAGGGAACACATGTGCTTCAAGTCTGACTCAGAGAGAGTATCACCCCACAGTGCGTCAAACCTGTCACCGTTTTCCCCCAGCCAAACACTGCAACCGACAGGCTATGGGAGCCTCAGAATGGCTTACTCAGAAGTTCCACTGGTGGTGGTGCTGGTGGGGTAAACTCAAAGGGGATCAGGGGAACCTTCTGGAGATGGCAAGTTCTACATTTAAGAGGTCCCCAACCCCTGGTCCGTGGCCTGTTAGGAACCGGGCTGCATGGCAGGTGAGCGGCAGGTGAGGGAGCAAAGCATAATCTGTATCTGCAGCGGCTCCCCAGCATTATCATCACTGCCTCAGCCCCACCTCAGATCATCAGGCATTAGATTCTCATGAGAGCACCAGGCCCTGGTGCCAGAAAGGCTGGGGACCACTGCTGTTTTATTTCGGGTGGTGGTTCTACAACTGTTCCCAATAGTTAAAAACCATCAACCTAAAGAATTAAAATCTGTATGTTTTGTTGTATGTTAATTATATTTTGGCTAAACAAATGTTAAAAAAAAAAAATTGTGGCCACTCTCTGACCAGGGTTTCTCCTCACACTCGCCTGAAATTTTCTGCCACCCTCCCCAGCTTAACGTCAGCCCAGCATTCCCACAAACAGCCTCATGCTGGGGACTGCCTTCCTGGATACAAGGGCTGAAATATACGTGGGCTGTGGGCGGGCAGGGACACAGAGGCACCGTTCCCAGGTCAGCAGCCACCAAGCTCCGGCCCGACTGAGCGCTCCTCCAAGCTGATCACATCCTTGTGTACCCGCTCACCTCAGTGACTCCCTCGTCCTCAGACAAGTACCCATGGGGCACAAAAAAACCATCATCCTCGTCTTCATCGTCTCCTATTTCATCATCATCATCCTCAAAAAAGGAAAAAATAAAGTATGTGGAAACAGGATATATGCTCCATTAAAAATTTAGATCTGTGAAGTTCTAAGGGGAAAAAAAACCACTTACTATTTTGTTGTCCCTATGGACAGCATGAGGCTTGGCTGAAACCCCACTAATCAATCCCATTTTATGCAGTGGGGGTGGGGGCAAGCTGAACACAAACAAGTGAAGTGGGCCACAAAGGCAGGAGGGCATGGAGGGGCCCTGGGAGCCCCATCTAGAAGGGGTGACACTGTTTGGTTATAACCCACAGCTGCCACATGGGTTAGTTCCGCCAAATAAGCCGGAAAGCCAGATGTGAACCCCTGGCCAACATCTTCAGACAGCTCTGCAGGTGACACAGAAGCTGTGTGGCAAGCCCAGCCCAGGGCGCTGTGGACTCGTGGCAGAACCCACACTGTTCCTGGTCTGTGCTCACCCCTTCGCTGTGGGAGAGAGACTCTCCTGGCTCCTCCTCTTCCCACTCGTCATCACTGTCCACCTCATAGTCCAGGAGCTTCTGAGAAAACAGTCGCACACTGCGTCACCACCACCCCTAAGGGCTGGAGCACTTACAGAATCCAAGAGACCAACACAGATGGGCCAGGAAGGAAACGCGAAGATGTGCCCTTCTGCCTGCACACTCACCCTGTCCTGGGCCCAGGGGTTCCTTGGATGGATGACCGTTGTCTTCTTGTTCCACGTTCCCCAGTATGCTGGTCGGTGATTCTCTGAGAACTGCAGGAGCTTCATCCTGCCGAACTTCTTCCTTTCGGGAACGCTGTCTACCTTGCTGCTCTCCACAATCACCATGTCACTGAGGACAAGGGCTGTGCTCAGCAACGCACCTCCCAGTGACATGTTCCCTCACCCCTGGCCCTCTAGGGAAGCAGGCCACCAACGCTTCACATGGCGGGACACCAAAGCAGCGGCAGTAAGACACAGACTGCCACTGTGCGGCCAGCCTGTGCCACGTTGGTAAGCGGGGGTGTGGGGAAAAGTGAGGCTGTGGGAACAGGGCAGCACCCCAAGTGGAGAGACCAGAAGACCAGACAGGCAGCCTGAGCTCCAGGGGCACAGCTGAGAGATTTCGGAGGCTCACAGAAGCAGAAGAGAAGCTGGACGAAGCACCGAAGTCAGGGCCCATGACCTGGGAGACAGGCACCTGGCCGAGGCCCCAGCGGGCCAGCAGCAGCTGGAACCCAGAGCTTGGCCAACCGTGCCAGCTTTACCCACGGAAGAGACACTGACCTGTTAAAAATGTCCGCACTGTGGTTAGAAACTATGGTGGGTCCGGACCGGAGGGGCCGCCGGCCCTTCAGATCTTTCAGGAAGGAGAAGTCGCTGTTCTGCTGCAGCAGGAGCTGGTCTAACTGATCCAAGAGCTCGTGGTCAAAGGCAGTCCGACAGCGAGGGGCGAGGACCATGTTTTCTTTAATTTCAAAAGGGGCGAACTTCCCGCAGGAGCCGGCCAGCGTCTGAAATGGAGAAAAGAAGTGACGGCACGCCGGGCGGTGGACCCCATGCACAAGAGGCGAGGGGACACCCCAGCACGTCGTGTCAAAGGGGATGTGTGTGGTACCACCAATACGGGTTTCTGAAAAAGGTAAAACCTCAGGGATAATGGTGGTGGCCAGAAGATGGGAAGTAGAGGACTGACTCTGAGGGAACTGTCTGGGGTGACAGAAACTCTGGATCTTGACTATGGCAGTGGCCTCATACGTTGTCAAAAGTCATTCAACAGTACTCCTGGAAAGGGCGGGTTTTATTGTAAATTATACCTCAACAAACCTGACTTTTCCTAGAAAGGAAGAAAAGAGAGAGATGACAATAAGACCTGAGCTCCCAGGTGAGAAAACCAAGGCCCAGAGAGTGACCTGCTTACAGAGAGCCATAGTTTATGACACAAGGAGACTTTCAACACTGACAGCTATGAAACTGAAACACTGGCTTGTGTCCCAAGAGCCACCCACTGTGAATTCTGGCCAGTCTGACCTCCCTGCTCAGGCTCCTGCAGCATCTTTAATGCTTGTGTCAGTAGATCCCAAACTGGCAGCACATGAGAACACGGGGAAGCGACAGGAGCGTCTACATCCATCAAGTTCAAGAAGAAACCCAGACTTTCACCTCAGTAAGCAAAGAAAAGCTGAGGCTGGCAGCCTTCACTGTGGCCCCATGATGAGGTTGCCCAAGGACCATCAGCAATCCCGATGTCCACACTAGGTTGGGATCTAGGCCCGTGTTTTTAAAGCTCCTTGGTGATGCTAATACAGTCAAGAACCAGCAGATGGTTCTCATTAACGAACAAGTGCTGGGGACATTGGGCACCCACCTAGGAAAAGGGTCACGCCCATGCCACAGGCACAAAGAATCTCAGCTAAGCTACAGGACTAGGCAGGAAAAGCAAAACCTAAGTTAAAAAACAAACCAAAAAAACTAAAAAAAATTATAATGTATCTATCTATAACCATAGGACACCAAGGACTTTCAACCTAAAGCCCACTGTCATAAAATAATAAAAATGTCAACATTAAAACAAAAAATTACAATGAAAGACACACCATAAATAAACGAGTCAAAAGGCAAGTCAATGTGCTGAAAGTATCTGTGTATATCACCAAGGATGAAAACCCTGACTACACACAAATAACTCCCAGAGATCAGAACAGAAAGCCAAGCCTATAAAGAAATAAAATGGCAAACACACACAAAAGATATTCAATTGCACTAAGCCTCAAGAAAAAATGTAAAGTGAAACAAGGATATCAAATTTTTTTTTTTACCTATCCAGTTGGCTAAGTTAAAACTCGTCATGTCCAGCACCAGTGGCCAGTGAGGAAGAGCGTATTTCCCGTGTTCCAGGGAACATGACCAGCATTTCCTGTTGGGAGGGCACTGGGACAGTAACTGATACGAACTTGCTCAGGTGTGTACCTTGGGTCTAGCAGCAAGTCCACCTTCAGGTGGCCATCCTAAAGGAAGGGATCCCTGCAGAGAGGTGTGTCAGTGACATTCAGGGCTCCAGTGATGGGGGAACATCACAGATTAATGGACATATTCTATCCATGTTATGAAACATTATGCAGCATTGAAAAAGAATGAAGTAGACCCAACGTACCGACGTGGCAAGAATCCAAGGCATGCACAGTTAAACACATGGTAACAGATTCAGAGCGATCGGATACAGACATATGCAAAAGCACAAATACACAAAGGGATCTAAACGCAGAGATTTCCAGAACATCCTTGCATCGGGGGAGCATGGAGGGACAAGGGTTGGGGGTCTGGAGTCTCCAAAAATTGATGCAAGTTCTGAGGGCAACTGGGTGCCAGACTGGGGAAGTGGAATTCTGGGCTGTTGTCCTACACTGACCCTTGCCTTCCATCTGAGTGTAAAGTCCTGAGAGTAAGGACAAGTTTCTTACACCTTCCCACAAAGCTCTTTATACGACTGTTCATGAAGCAACCCTAAGTACTCGGCCCTTTCCACCTTTTCAAGGACCCAGCAAGAATTTCCAAGCTCCACCAGAAACAGCAGCTCCCTCTACAAGCAGAGGCCCCTCTGACGAAAGGCGGGCTGCCTGAGCAGAAGACACCGTTTTGGTTTTCAAAAGGAGGAGCCTGACAGAGACAAAAAAGAAAGCCAAAGGAAACTGTTGCTTGCTCACCTTGGGGGCCTGCGGAGTCTTTGGTTTCTGGAAGAATCTCGTGATTTCAGCCTTCTCCGCTTTAATGCGCTGCAATTTAAGAGATAACGAGGAAATGAAAAGAAACAGTGTTTTCAAACATGCAAAGGCCCCTAGAACTGAACCCAAAGCATTTTAAAGTTGAAAGCATTATTTTGATGTTAACTCTCAAAACCTATCAACCCTCAGCTGGGTACCAGGCAATCTCAGGGTGCCAGAGCTGCTCTTGCCGGCAGAAGGGCCATGACAGGCCAGCATGACCATGAGCTACAGGACTGGATCTGCACACATGCCAGTCCCCATGGGGCCACGGGGCTTCTCACAAGCTAGGGAACACTGGGTGTGACAAGGCACAAACCCCCTATGCTGTGGGTCCTGGAGAATGCTACCTTTTCTTCTTCTCGCAACCGTTTCTCCTCTTCCTTTTTCCTCTTCTCCTCCAGCTTAGCCCTGTGGGACATAAAATTTGATTTCCACCAGCCTGCGCACTCAGGTAAGCCCGAGTTCCCGGATGATAACCTGCTGGTCCTCAAGGGGGTCTGGAGAGGCTCCCTGGGAGGCAGGGGGGAAGGGAGGCTCCCCCTGGGCTCGGCATCCACCAGGGGCACTCACTCCAGGGCCTCCTGCCGCTCCTTGCGCCGCTCCTCCTTGAGCCGCTGTTTCTCTGCCTTCTCCTTTTCATCCTTCTCCCTCTTCTCCCGCCTCTCTCTCTCCTTTAGCTCCTTCTCTTCCTCCTTCTTCTTTCTGGCTTCTTCCTTGGCCCGCTTTGCCTCCTCCTTCAGCTTCTCCTTTTCTTCTTTTTCGGCCTGTAACTTCAGCTGCTTGCCCAAACGCTCCTTATCCTGCACCCAAGAGACAATGCAACAGCTCTGTCCCCCGTAGGCCTCTTGGGAAGGGTCGTGAGCATCATGGGGACGGCTGAGTTGAAACAGAAGGGGAAAGACGAAAGGAACCGGCCCCGTGAGAAGCAGGATGCTCAACGTCCTTACAGTGGTTTTCCAATGTATCCCATTTCCTTCTGTTGTGAGAAAAGTGGTGAGAAATGTCACAGGACCTTGTGGGCCATTCAAAATGAGATTTATTTAAAATATTTCTTAAACATGGGGCAGAGCTTATTTTTTACTTAATTAAGGAACCCTGGGCCACTTGTGCAGGGTGCCACTGTTGGTGTGAGCTGCATTCATTTAATCAGAAAGCTGCGGTAAAATGAAGATGCAGAAATGCCTGCACGTTTTGCCTCCCTGCCTTTAAAACAAGAGCATTTTCCTTCCCTCCCCCCAAACCTTATCAGATGACAGGGTTTATTTTATTTCTTTAAAATGGAAGACTGGATGAGGCAAGGATGGGGAACCTGGTGGGAGAAGTCTCAAAAAGAGTGCAGAACAGATGAGAAGACAGAACAAATAAAAGCAAAAAAGATTATTCTTTTATCTTTAAAAGATCCGAAAAGAAGGGGCAGATGTTAAGAAAGAAGAAAAATCTGTACTACTAAAGAGAAAACAACCAATTTCCTCAGTATTCTTTGAAGCGGAACACTTGGTTTTGTCACATCAGCCCCTCATTCTGAAGAACTGACATGCAACCTGGTCCGCTGGTTTAGAAACATGACTCGATGTGAAACAAGCTGACCCAAAGAGCAGAAGGGCAGTGAGCCTCTGACAGCATGAAAAGACTTTCAGGGGTCTCCGCTGCCAGAGGAAGTCTTCCCTGGGGAGCAGCCCGGCAGCTCACTCTAGGCTGGGCCTATGCTTACGCCTTGTCTCTAGAGGACAATCTGCTTTCTGCCCTGATGACCCTTTGGTCATTTAACAAAAGCCATGGGGGCTGTTAGAGATGTTTGAATGTCCATTCTTGTCAAGTATCCTTAGCATCTTCATCTGACACATAGGACACTTAAGGAAGGTGTCTGGTCCAGATCGAGTAAGAAGACAGCAGCCTAAGCACAGGGTGGTGGTGAAAAGTCCCTACCTGCTGTTCGATACAAAGACAGAAGGCTCTGGGAATGATAGGGTTGATCAGATAAATCAGGTCTCTTCAGCTAGACTTAAGTCCCATCTCCACTCCCACCTCACATATGGCCATCTCTGGAAGCCCAATGAAGAATGAGATAAACTCAAAAGAAGCTATCAAAATCAGACCCACAAAAATTGAACACAGCCATAAGATGAATGGCATAGAAAGCACCCAGGGAACATGCCGCCGACTGCCATCTGTGCCCCTTCTGTGCCTGGCATAAGAAGAGAGAAGCCGACTGGCCTTCTCTTCTTAGTGACAATAAGAAAGAAGATGCCTGCACTGTTGTGTGCGAAATGTAACCTCCAAATAACAGAACCCACAACTCGGCAGGGGTCCACTACACAATAATCACCCTTTGAGTGTAGGGGCCACTCAAATGCTACAGCACGTGGGAACATAAACCTATTGTAGGACCTGGGATGCAAGGAGAGGGACTGGGTTCTTGGGAAGGCAACTTAAAGCTAAAACAGGATGCCCAACTATTAAGATAGTAGCAATAGTAATAGTAACAATAACAATAGCTTAGAAAAGGCTACATGCGAAGCCTTAGGCATAGCTAAAGGAGATGCATGCATTCTACAAGTCAGAAGCTCAGCTATGTAAAAGGAAGCAAGTCACAGTGAGGTCAGGATAAGTTGCGAGAGGTAAAAAGTGGGCTGGGAGAAGGGCAAAGGGCTTTGCTTACTATTTAACACAAAAAGCACAGCGAGTTAATTTTCTATTTCAGGGAAAATGTCTTACTCTTTGTAGTCTCATCTTGTTCTTCTCAGCAGAATCTTTAACCAATTTCTTAGTTACCTGAAATGAAAGATGTTTACCTTTAAACATGTGTTTTCAGTCACGTTGATACGTTTAATGCATTGCACAGTCCTTGGGGAGAGGGAAGGAGGGAACAAGTGACCCACACAACTAAGAACTTCTCTGCAAAACGAGAAAAATGAAAACTTTACCTGGGGACCAGTTTCCACCAAACAGAACCAAATGTCTTAGTGGGGTCGTAAGTGCCAATGAGGGTGTACACGTGTATGTCTGGGCATGAGTGGAGACCAGGGAGGCAGATGACAAATAAATGATGGGGACCACATGCAAGAAAAGTGAGGCTAGCTCAAAAATAAAAGCCACACAGACAACTCGGAGTGGTGGGGTTTGTAGCCAACTAAGGGGGGTGCCCCCGGCCAAAGGTGCGGGAGGTCTCCCAGGGCCACAGCCCAGCACTTGCCGCCCCTTCCAACACCCCGAGAGAACTGTCGATTTTTTGGTGAACTTTATAGGTAATGTCTAAAAACACTGTAAATCAAATAAAACAACTAAGGGTTGCATTCCCATGGGCCACCAATCTGTCTTTCCACCTGGAGCAGATCCACTTTTTAGAACACTTATGGGGGAAAAAAGATCAACCAGCCAGAGGCGGCCCTCCGGTCTAGAACCCTGTGCCCAAAAGCACAGGATTCCCTATGACCCCGACGCATCACTGGGCACACGTGCACCCACCCACCAGTGGAGATGCGAGTGTGAACGAGGCCAGGCGCTGGCCCCAGGTTGGTCTAAGGCCGGAGTCCCAACAACCCAGCCGAGAGGTGGAAAGGCGGCGGGGAGTGCTTGGCAGCAAAACGGGGTTCTGCAGGTGCATATCTGGCATGGATAGGCAGCCAGGACAAGACCAAAGCGGAGCTGTAAAGCCACAGGTCCATTTCTCTTGACATGGCCTGACATAGCAACAAAACTATGTGACCAAGATTTCTCTATCTGGGAAGCCTCAGCCCTAAGACCTCTTACAGAATGAAACTCATAGATTAAGAAACCAGAGATGTCCTTCTCACTCAGCATGTCAAGCTCCTCCTGGACTCAGGCTTCCTTTAGAAAAGGGCCGAACCTTCACGTGAAAGCCACACGTTGGCAGGAGCTCAAACGCCACTGAGACTATGCCCGAGTGGGCACATGCCAATGGAAATGCCATTTACCAAAGCCATCTTACCGAGAGCTTAAGGAAATGCACCTGCCTCTCCAGAATTCAATTTGCCTACCACATCTATGGACTCCGACCCCACAACAGGGGTAGCAGAACTTGTAAGTTGCTGTCTCTTTATGTTGTTGTCCTTTGTGTTAAAAAATTATAGTAGTGATGTAATTACCAGACTCCAATATGAGAATATTTGGGGGGCAAGATATGCACTTAGTCTTGCCCATACTTGCAAAATTTCAGCTGCAGACTCTAGTGTCTCGTACACTGCTTCCCCTTTGCTGTGAGTCCAGGAGTAATAGCTGCCGTGACTATCAGGAGCCATCTTAACAACATTTAACAACCACAGCAATCACGATTTAATTTAAAACCACATTTCTATTGCTTTGCTAGACATTTGGGTGCACCTTATCCACCTGATATAATTTTATCTTCTTGACATTTGGCCCAAGTTTCATAGTACTCTCTCAAAATCATGTAACATACATTTTACTTATCTGGAACACAGTTGTTAAAAACAAGACCCGGGATCCCAGAAGGAGGCTGAAACACACACAGAAGTTGTCAAGGCAGATTTAATTGTCTGTGCATTAAAATTCCTGCATTTTATTTAGAAGAACTGTCTCAGCCCGTTTACTCTGATTTTATACACAAAGAGATCTATTTTGTACACTCAGAGCAGACAAGCAGCAGCAAAAAGGTGAAGAGAGTGTGCTGTGGATGGGCCCCAGCAGCAGCTAAAAACCTAACAGTAGGGGGAGAGGCAGAGGGGAAAAGACACAACCCAAATTGGTCCAGCCATATTAGAGTGCAAGTGAGCAAAACTTAGCATGTGTATTCATGTTTCTAGTGAATGCAACCCTACCTGACAACAGCCCTGGGAAACATTATTGCTCTGTCAAGGCCGAGAATTGGAGACAACAGAAATATGCAGTAATGAGAATGACTGTACAGTGCAGCCTAGCCACACCACAGGTGTGTAACACAGCAGGGAAGGAGATGCTTCTTCCTATGCTAGTATCGAAAAATATCCCGGACACCCTCCAATGAAAAAGAAAGATTTACAGTGTACATCACATAAGGAAATAAACTGATACTGTGTGTTCCTAAGGAATCTCCCATTTACCCACAACACAGAGAAGAAATAGGTGATAATGGCAACCTGGGGGAGAGAAAGGAGGCCAAAGGGAACTGTCATGTTTCAATGATTTTTTAAAATATGGAGACTTTAATGCCTGTAAAATTACAATTACATGGCAGAAAGTTCTAGTGATCTAGGCTCATTTGTACAGAGGCGAGGCAGAGATTCCAGTGACACAATGGTATCGACATTATCATTTGCAGAATTATAATCTTGAATCATCAATAAAGTAGGCCAAATTGCGTGTCTCAATGCAAACTTGAGATAAAAAGCTCTCATGCTAAACAGAAACTCTTCAGCTACTCAAAAGACCCCAGGCTATCTAAAAGAGGTATTCCTAAACTATGATTTTCCAAAGTGAGGGTCACCAGATGTCTGGGAAGGGGCAGCATGAACTGTATTTTAACAAGCTCCTCAGAAAAAAAAAAAAAAACAACAACACACAAAACAGGATGAGTGAGTGTCTCGGCGTTACAAAACGTGGAGACTTTGCAGTGACAACTCCAGTACTAACCAGAGCCCAAGGAACACGGCACCCGTCACAAC
The DNA here is from genome assembly GCA_004027375.1 of Macroglossus sobrinus. Classification (NCBI taxonomy): domain Eukaryota; kingdom Metazoa; phylum Chordata; class Mammalia; order Chiroptera; family Pteropodidae; genus Macroglossus; species Macroglossus sobrinus. The sequence continues at coordinate 116,820 of PVKZ01002808.1, read as the reverse complement.
AGGGAACAATCTGGGGGCTCCCAGCAAGCCTCTGCCTACAGTCTGGAGAGAGGGTAGGGAGGGATAATGAAGTAAGGAAAGTGTTCCCTACAGCCACAGGGACTAGGAAAACCTCAGACACCAAGTCAGGTACCAACCATAAAACTAACACACAAATAAGTAAGGCAGAAAACCTAGCACTCCCCAGTGGTAAGGAGATGCATGAGAAAGCCATGAGGTGGGGGGTGGTTGTCTCCAGCCCTGCTCTCAGGAAGTCCTGTCATCACCACGCCCAGAGGCTTCCCTTCACTCTCAGACCTTTGCTGTCACCCAACATCAGGGGGCTCAACTACTCTCCGTGACGGACAGGCCCACCTGTGGGTGGAAGGGGCAATTTTCTGTCACTGGCTCTGGGGTGGCCTGAACCTTCACCACTTGCAGTGTGAAATATCTGCAAAGCTGTGTGATGGCACTGCCTTCTAGAGCATCTCAAAACCCCGAGCCTGAGTTCGGAGGAGCCTCAGACGCAGAATTTCTCACATTGGACACACATATTCCTGTGCTCAACTGTTTTATGCCATTTGGGTCAGGGGACAGTACTAACAGTTTCATAAAAATGCCCAATTATGCAACCTCCCAACTCTCAGGCTTGGCTATGGGCATAAAAACAAACAAAAAAGCAAACAAAAAAAAAAAAAGAAAGAAGTGAAGATATTAAGAATGGAAACGTGTACATGCCCTGTTTTCTAGGCTAACTTGCTGTAACACCATCATGTGACAAAGTATTTCTGCAAAGGATTAGCAGCAGTCTGGAAGGATTTCAACCAGCTGGATGGACCGAACAAGATGGCTGAGAGGAGAGACTCAAACTCTGATTCTGATAGTCTGAGTAACAGCTCAGGTGGAAGTTTGAAAATTTATAGTCTATGTCCATCTGTCACATCCAGCAACTGAGAAGAAAAAAATAATTGCTCCACTTGTGATTGCTATGTTGTGAACATAAAAAGGAAGCCATTTTCTCCTTTCTCCTATACTCCTCAGGAGGTGAAAACAGAAAATGGAGTCATTTAGAAAATAATTGGTTCTTCAGAGATCAAATTTCAGAAAGAGATCAAGGTTGGTGGTTTATGGTCAAATTTAGCAGGTAGGGAGTGAATGACCCACCACAGGAACAAATCCCATATGTATAAAAAAAACTAAGATGAATAAGCAAAAGTTCCACAAAAGAAATCCCCAAAGAACACCATTAGACACACTTTGGGGTTCTTGACTAACTTTATCATTTTACCCAAAAGGCCTTAAGGTGAAAACAGAAACCATGAACAGAAACAAACGTCTCAGAAGCCATCCTTCCAGAGTCCCTATGATGCTGCCAGCTTTGTCTTTCTTTTGTTTGTTGTTCTGGGTGAGGTTTTTAAGATGGGTGGCCACGCTGACGACAGCTGACTCAACAGAGCCCCCCACTTTAGTCTTCCTGCCATCTGAGGTCTCTCCCCCAATGCTGATCGACTTTACCAACACCTTGACAAGTCTGTGTTGCGACAGGAAGAAGGAACAAAGGGAGCTTAAGCCAAAGGCTGACACGAGGGGTGACAGCTGCCTGCTGACCCTGCCATGCCCTATCATAGTAAAGCGGATGAGCATTCCTAGGCAGGTAAGAATGACGACAGTTACCATGATGGCAGCGACACACATGCCCCTGAATACCCCCAATGGTTTGATGTCGAAAAGATTCAGAATTCTGCATCTGTAGTCACAGGACCTGGTTTGTGGCTCCACTCGCTTGCCACTAACCACCTGGGGGAACCCATGTCCCCAGGTTTTTGCAAAGGGGCGAGACTAGAAGTACTGCAAGCACTGACGCACTGGGATCTGGGGAGGTACTCACTCTGCGGACAGGCATGCAGGTGGGGAAGGGACTGGGGCTGCTGTGCTGTTTATCAGAAGCAGACTGGCCCTCAGGGGAGCTCGTGGGAGAGAAAGAGCTTAGGGATGAATGGCTGAGGACGGAGTCTTCTTCGGGGCCAGACTCCAGCATCTCACTCTTGGAGGGTATGCCCTTGTCTGGAGCGGCAGCTAGAGACCAGGCCACAGGAGGTTCTGCAGCCAGGATATCCTGCAGGACCACCACAGGCAGCTTCCCTCTGAACAGGATGCCCCCCGCTTCATTCCAGCCATCCCAGTCCTTCTCGGAACGCGTTCTCGGACCGTCTGTCAGCATGGGGCAGCTGTGGGGTGAGCCTTTCTGCACGTCTCCACTTCTCCCTGCACCCCCTGAACTGGCACCCTCTTCCTCTGCATTGCACAGATCTGAAAGTGTCTCTTTAGGAAATGCTGGCTTGTCCTTCGGACTGGCATTCAGCAGCCCCCTCTCCCCTTCAGCTTCTTCTCTGTCCCCACTTACAGACTTCACAAAGAGAGAGGCTGCAGAATTTAGTTTACTGTGGGCCCTGGTGTCATCTGGTGGGTCACTCGACTCCTCTGTCAAGTCAATGACGACCATGGTCTGGCCAATATTGCTTTTGACTCTGTTTCTTAAAAGGTTATCTAAGGGACCCTTCCCATTGACAAGCTTTGGCCTAAAGTCTACATCAGACCCCATGTGGAAGTTGCTCTCCAAGCTGTCCAAAGAGGAATCTATGTCGGGGCCTGGACTTCGTGTGGGAGCACTCGGGAAGCTTCTTGTGTCATCCGACCCATCCTCAGTTTTCTCCTTTGGGGTAAGAGTCAGGCGCTTGAAGGGCAGACGAGCTGAAATGAAGAGAAAGGCCATCTTTACAGTGAAAGTGTGAAGTGACAATCGATTAACGCTTTAATATTCCATATACTCAAAACTGATTATCCTTGCTGGGCTTGCGGAGGGGAGGAGGTCATACTCATCTGTTCACACACAATCATGCCCTTGGGTCCTGCAATTTGCCCCCAACCCTTTAACCTCAGGGGGCTGCTGCTCCTATCCCGGTTCCCCCCAACACCAAACTTGCTCTCAGTCATCACAGAGAAGGCAAATTGCTACATGGGGAACCATACACCAAGTGGTAAAAAAACAGAAACCATGATTTTTAACACAATCCAGTCACTACTTTGGCCTCAGTGTAAATGCACTCTCCCTTTTATACAAAAGCATTTGGGGACATTTATCTTCCTGAACAACGGTGGTTCAACAGAGGCAGCTGAGCCCGCCCAGGAACATCTAGCAACATCTCGAGACATAATTGGTTGTCGCGCCTTGGGAAAGGACAGGAATGCTGCTAAACTCTCTACTATATACAGGACAGCCCCCCGCCCCCCAAATGACAAAATGTCAATAGTGCTAAAGTAGGAAAAGCCTGCTGTAGAGGCGGTGACTCTAGATTTGCTCCTGGGAACCTATGAGAACAGCAGTGCAATAAAAAGGGTTTCCCTACTTCCAAATGTAGGTACAATTGTTTTCTCCCCTCCAGCCCCCTGCCACTGCTGTTGAGGACCCCAAAAGACACCGCCTGCTCAAGGGAAATAAAAATATAACTGAGGAGACAATGAAGGATATAAGTTAGGAAAAAATGTTAAACGTTCCCGGAAAGTTACCTTGTATTAACTTCTTGACTGGTCGGTCTTTGCAATCCATGGCTGTGAAGAAAAGTGTCAAATGGTAAGTTATCACATGCTGGAAATAATGAAGGAGCTGATTCATATGTAGTGCCTATCATATACAAAGTGGATGGCCAGTGGGGTGACTTTGCCACCCTCACCCTGGGGCCTATGGCAATGCCTTGGGACGCTTTTGGTTGTCATGACTTGGGGAGGGTGTTACTGGCATCTAATGGGCAGAAGAAAGGGAAATTGCTAAATGGCCTACAATATATAAGATGGCCCTCCATGACTGAGAATTATCTGGCCCAAAATGTTAATAGGTTAAGAAATCCTAGCCTAGACAGTTACACCTTCTTTGTTTATTTTCCTGTGGCACTTAAAACTCTGATACTTAACGTGGTTTATTATGCTCCCCACCCCACCGCCGAACACCAACTCTATGACACTGGAGAGATTTGTTCCACACCCTACCTGGAGCATCTAGCTTAGGGTCTGGCACACTTAAGAAAATCAATGAATACAGTAAGAGTGACAGTAAGTAGGGGATAAAAAAAAGCAGAGATGAGAGAAAACAGTGTATCACTCATGTCACCATTAATATGACCCCTCCATAAAACATCCTCCAATCCAGCATTTTGAGCCTGCTCTAGGCAGGAGTTGAAGTGCTGTCAAAAAAATAATACGGGAGAATGTTTTCCTGTACCAAAAAAATCTCAAGAAAAGCATCTAATAATTTAAAGCTGATGCAGAAATTATCATAAAAAGATCCAAATCTTTGGATAAATATCTTTAATTATGGTCATAGCAGGTCGTGCTTTTTTTACTTTTTAATTAAAATTAAACATCCTTACAGAGTTAAATGACTGTCCATGACAACCAGTCTCACCCTGACTTTATGTGAATTTTACGTTTTTGTGAAATTCCCAAATCTGGAAACAATTTGAGCAGTGGTTCTGCCCCCCAAAGGACCCTTTAACTATGCCTAGATACATTTTTGATCTTCACAACTGGGGAGGAGAGGTTCTGACTGGCATCTAATGGGTAGAGGCTAGGGATGCCACTCGACACCCTAAAGTGCACAGGAGGGCCCCAAATAACAATAGTGCTGACGTTAAGAAACCCTGAATAAGTCCAGTTGACGTCCTGCCAACCCTTATTCACCCAACCAACACATATCTATCAGGCATCTACTATGTGCAAAGCATCATGAGATGTGCTTGGGGTAAAACGGGAGTCAAGCATTCCCTGATTCACCTCCGTAAGGGGGCCTGCGAGGTGCTGGTAACACCTCTGCCAAGACAGGGAGGAGAGGTACAGGGCTTCACCTCAAATACCGGCAGGATCAAGATCCAAGAATCCTAGCTCCCTGGCAATCCTCAACGCTCAGGCCTCTTACCTGGCCTTGCCCTGACCCGCAGACGCCGCTGTTCTGGCCCCCAAGCCCAGGTGACCCTAGGCCTCAGTTTCCCTATCCGGCCAGAAGGTCGCTGCAGGGTCCAACTTGCTTAAAGGACACAAACGCAACATGCAAAACCGGCCCTCCGTCTCCCTGAGCTTGCTTCCCCTCCGGACCACATCGACCCGTCACCACAGAGGGCCTTGGAAGAACAAACTTTACGCAAAAGCACAGGAAAAAAATGGTCGCGGCTGCAACAATAACGTCAAGGAGGGCGCCATTCGAGTTGCAAGGCCCTTCCCCGAGACGTAAGACGCCAAGGACAGAACGCCCGGCACCGAGAAGCGGCCCGAATCCGAAAGGCCGTCTGCCCCCAAGAGGCACCTCGGCCGGCACAGGCCGCTCGCCTCGCCCCCACTTCCCCTCCGCGCGGGCCCGAACCGACCTGCGGCCGCTCCCCTGGCGCCCGACGCGCCGCACTCCGGCTCCTCCAGCATCGCCCCGGCGGCGGCTAGAGCTCCCCTCGGGCGGCGGAGGTGCGGGCTCCGCTCCGGCGGCAGCTGCTGCTCGCCCTCCCGCTCGCACCGTTCCTGCCGCAGCCGCCGCGCTCGTATTTGGCGGGAACCGCGGCGACCCCCGCAACCCGAGTGCCGATTGGACGAAATCGCGTCACGTGATGTCCCGCCTCGGGAATCGGGGAGCGCTGGAAGCATCCTCGCGAGATCCGTGGACTCTATTTCTCCCCATGGCTCCTCTATCGATATTCCCGCGAGGGGAGGGCTTCCTCTCAGCGGCCTGTCATTGGCGGGGAGGACGTGTTTTGCGATTGGAGATGCGAAGTGTCAAGCTGAGAGATCGACACTGTGATTGGATGAGTGCGTGGGACACGTCGGTAGGAGGAAGGAGGGCCAGGCTCTTACGTCATGACGAAGCGTTTTACGTAGGGCGCAGGCCACAACCTGAAACTGCGATTTAGGTCGAGACTGAGTGAAGTTTTGAATTTATCTTAACTGCACATTGGTTGAATATAGCAACGGCAATTAGAATTATAAATTACCTTTTCTGTGAACAAAAATAAAATCAAATCTTGGTAGCCCTTCAGCAGCATTTGATATGCAATAAATATATTCAGGAGGAATGAATTAAGTAGATGTTTTTATGCTCATCCTCAGGATTTTTGCACACGCTGTTTCCTCGACTACAAAACTCCACGGCTTTTTAACTGGCTAATTTATATCTAACTTTCAGATCTTAAATTGACACCTCAGAGAAGCCTTTTCTCCTTTACCCCCCAAAAAAGTGCCTACAACAGTCTTTTGAAGCAGTTACAGCTTATGTTTATTTGTTAGCGTGTTATTTGATTAATGAATTTATTTCTGTTTTTGTCAGCTCCATGAGAGCAGGAATCATTTGCGGATGTGTCCCAGGACTTATTAATGGCTGATACATTTGTAGGTACTCAATATTTGCGTGAATGCATAAATATCATTTGATTGGACTGTGTAATCATGTATGTTAAAAGCCTGGTGGAGAAGAGAGGTATTCAGTGTGTCAGCCTGCAAGAGATAGGTTTTCTTCATCTCAAATTTAGTTTCTCAGGCAGAGCGGAAGTGAGAAAGCTGAAAGCGAGCCCAAGTCTGAAATTATATTGATACCGTAGATTTAGATAATTAAATCAATAGAATTAGTTGGAAGCAAAATGGACCACGGGAGAGGAAGAGAGCCGATATCAAAGGGTTGACGGGGCCAAATGATGCTAGCTTCATAGGCCATGTTAGGGAATTGGGAATGTATTCTGGCGGCAGTAGTGGACTTTAAACAGGTGATTGGGATCTGAATCGTGTTACAGAAGCATCTTTCGGCTTCCTGATAGGGGATGAAGTGGAGGAGAGAACTTGAATGTGGGCGCACCAGAGAGGAGGCTGGTGGAATGGCCTGGTCAGGACAGGGAGGACCGTGGGGCTAGTGGAAAGAAGGTAGAAGTGACACCCTGATGTCTGACTTGGGCAACTGAATGAATAAGTACGGGGTAGGATTGGGGGTGGGATGGGAAGGGCTAAACGCATAGAGGAATTCGGTATGGCTGAGATTAGCAAACAGGTATCTGGATATTTATAAACCCTGTCTTCCCAACCTCTCCGGAAAGGTTTAAGCGCATTTTCGAAGACATGAGGGCCACTTCCCTGACTCTAGGGGACGCTGCAGGAGCCACGGCCGCTCTAGGCTCGCCCAGGTCCAGTCGCTGGCAGAAGCGGCCGCTCTCGCAGCCGGCGACGTGCGTGTGAGCCGGTAGGCCGACAGGGGGCGCACGTACGCAGACGGGGCCGGAAGTGTGCGGTTGCCATGTAATATCCTGGCCGCGCGGGCGCGCGAGGGGCTGAGCGGCTGCAGGGGCGGGCGCGGAGCTGGCGATACGGCGGCGGAGACCGCTCCGGCAGAGCCCCCTGAGGCGCGCGGGGGGTCAGTGGCGCCCGGGAGCCTGTCGCTTGCCCTGTCCCTCCGGTTTGTTGAGTCTCGGCGGGAGGTCCGACGGCGAGAGGCACGATGTCGGTGGCGGGGCTGAAGAAGCAGTTCTACAAGGCGAGCCAGGTGAGCAGAGGCCGAAGCTGGGGGCTGGGGTGGTGCGGGGAGCCCCGGCTTCCCGGAGTGAGGGGCCCGTCTAGGCCCGGCTCTGGTTGGGAAGGGGGCCGGGGACCCTGAGGGGTGGCGTTGGCACGTGACCCTCGCGGGGTGGCGAGAGCCCAGAAGTGCGGGGGGTTTCCTGCTCAGTGACCCTGGTCCTGCCCGCCATGTGGGCTCTGGTCTCCTCGGTGAGGGTAGGCAGATCCCTGAGTGAGGCAGAGAGACACCTGAGCTTGGTCCGGGATGTGGACCCCTCACCCGCTTCCTCCCCCTCCGAAAGGGCCGGGACGGGGAAAAGAGAAGGGGGAAGAAACTGTCCCGAGGCAGTCGATACAGGACTCCTGCTTGGCAGCCCAGGGGCAGGAGAGTTTTTTGTCTAGAGTAGTTCTTTAACACAATAGCAACAACAACAAAAATCCTTTGGATGGACCCGGTTCAAAGTTGAAAGGGTAGTGTGAAAAGCCGGTTTCTAACTCCAAACTCTCAGGCATTCAGTCTGAGATGTCAGAGATAGGGACTGTCACCGAGCACTTGGGTCTCTTAGCAAAAGTATATGTGCCCCTTTCCTTTTAAAACACGCACAAGAGTATAGCATAGTCTATGTAGCCCTGTATACTCTCAGTTTTTAGTTACATGTGTCTTGGAGATCATACTAACGCTGGGATTCTCCACCTCCCATCACTCTCTGGGGTCTGTCCTGGGCACTGCAGGGTGTTGAGCAGCATCCCTGGCCCCACCCAATCCATGCCAGGAGCACCCACCTAGGCAACCACAAATGTCTGAGTCGCTGCCAAATGCCCCTGGGGAACTCCCTTCTCCCCACTCCCGGAAAGTTACTGCACTAGAACATACCCCTAGAGCTTCCTGGATCTTTTTAATGGGTTCCTGGTATTCCGGTCCATGAAGTGTACCATAACTAATTTCACCAGTCATCTATTAATGGATTTTTATATTGTTTCCAGTAGTTTTCTGCCACAAACATACTGCAGTAAAGAGCCAGCGAATGTCTTTGCTCACAGAAGGAATTGGATTTATAGGATAAATTCCCAGAAGTGGAATGCTGAATCCAAGAATATATGTGTTTTACATGTGATAGATAGTATAAGTTTTTCGAAAGTCTGGGGCAAGAAGCCTCGGATTCCTTGAATTCTCTTGGCCCCCATATCCCAGGGCAAGAGCCGTCGGTGTAGAGACTCCGTGGAGGAGTGAGCAATAATTTTGGAATTGTTTGGGCTGTGCTGGTAAACCAGGCTCTACTTCTAAATGGAAGAGGCCCAGTGGGAGGGAAGAGAAATGAGTCTCCAGTAACATGCAGGTGGTGCCTTTTGCCTTTTAAGGGAACAAGTTATGATCTTAGTGGTCTAGGGTCTAGGATATTTGGGGTCTGTAGACCTCAGATGATGAGAGAGGAACAGAGAGACTTCGGGAGGATTCTGGGATTGTTGCTGATAGTACAGTCCTTTGCCCTGACAGAATAGAATTAAGTGACCTGGCTCTGGGTTAAACCCTGCCCAGCAGGCATCAGACACCTACCTGCCCCCCGACCCCACCTGCTTGACTGGAGCACCTAGGAAAGCTGCTCATTGCCTGGGGCCCAGATGAAGTCCCTCCTGCAGGACCGTTGTTTCCATAGGTCCTGGAAGAATTCCCAGGCCACTTTGTTCCCTCATGTAGACAGGTCTCTGGAAGGCCTTCCCACCTCACCCCAGTGGTCAGGGCCCATGCTGGTGGCCCATTCCATCCCAGTCCTGTGCACTGTGTTACAGGAACTAGTTTGGCCTCTTCAGCCAGCCAACAGAGCTTTTTCTCTCACGGGGAGACAGAGTGGCCTGCATTCAGATCTGTGAGAAGCACTTTGAAGCCTGGGGAGCACAGTGCACTGTGAGCTGGTGGTTTGGATCAGTGTGCTCTCTGAGGCGTGGCCCTGGAGAATTGCTGTGATGGCCACCTCCTAATCTGAGTGGTCGTCTTGGCCGCCTCGCTCAATTCCATGTTGAGTTGTGCTCTCAGGAATCACCCTGGCTGTGTTCCATTCTCTTCTACAATAGTTTTTAAGGTCTCCAGCATTTCCATTGTTTATTTGGCCATGTCCCTTTCTGTGTGTTTCTTTTTCTCCATCTTAGGAACACCTATTTCATCTTTTATGCATTCAGAATTGGGTCATTCGTCGAAGAGTAACATCTCTTGTTAATGTAGTAATAATGAATATTTATTGAATTCTCAGTGTGAATAGGCAGCATGCTTTAAACCAGTCGGTCTCAACTGGCCTCACTTATCTGGCCTCAAGGTAAATGTCCCCTTTTACACAAAAAGATTCAGGGACATTTATCTTTCTGTACAACAGTGCTTTTCTACCACTTCCGCCCATCAGGGGACATTGGCTATATCGGGAGACATTTTTGGTTGTCACAACTTGTGTTACTATTGGAATCCAGTGGGTGGAGGCCAAGGATACTGCTCAGCACCCTACAATGCACTAGGCAGCCCCCCACAACCAAGAATCCCTTGACCCCAGATGTCAGTAGTGCCGAGCTTGAGAAACACTGCTTTAAGGTTTGAGAAAAGTGAGGACAATTATACCAAAAGCCATTTTTGTGGTAGCTGCCTGCTTTTCCCAGATTTTAAAACACAGATAACCACGTATACACAGATGGACATAAAACTCAGCATCTAGTTCCCAAATCCTTAGAACCCCAGTGCATTTTTGAGAAGGTGTAAACTTGCATCAGTGCTCAGCCAGGGGTGACTAACCATGCTGTCTCTCCTGTCCCCCGTGCACCTTCCTGGGGATGTTTGGCAACGTTTGAGACAGTGTTTGGTTATCACAACTTGGGGAGAGGATGCTAACGGCACCAAGCAGGTAGAGGCCAGGGATGGTTGCTAAACATCCTACAATGCACAGGACAGTCCTCCCCACAAAATACTATCTGGCCCCAAATGTCAGTAGCGCTAAGGTTGAGAAATCCTGCTTTGAAACAGGTTCTTGCTTTCAAAGGCTTATAACAGTGTCGTTTTTAAATTGAGAAATAGAAGCCAGGTAGATGTGCTCCAGAGAGCGCCAGAAATAGAGAAACTTGCTTTCTCGTAGGTGAGGCTGTCATGCTGATCAAGTTTCTAATCTCATTGATACTGGTGACCAGGTACCAGTGCAGGCATACCTCACTGTGCTTCACAGATGTTGTGTTTTTGTTTTTGTTTTTGTTTTTGTTTTTTAACAAATTGAAGGCAAGTCACCCGTCCCCAACTTGCTTTATGTGGTACTGGCTTAATGGAGGTGGGCTAGACCCGAGCCTGCTGTATTTCCAAGGTCTGCCTGTATCCGGCAAATTTTACGCCATTTCATCTTAGGTGAAAACCTTCAGGTTTTGTATAAAATCAGTTTGGGCTTGAGTGGGAGGTTTGTGAGTTTTTACATCTTAGTATGGACTGGCCACTGCCTGGGTTGAGGGCCTGGGCTGTGGAAAGTTGAAAATCTATGGAGGAAAGCAGTAAAAGAAACAGGTGTCTATCTCAGGCCATTTCAGTCCACTCCCTCCGTAGCTGTCTGGTGCTTATCCACAGTGAGAATTGGGGAAGATGCATTCATATGAGTATTTCTGGGGGAACTAAAGAGGGTAAAGGAACTCCACTAGTGAGATCCAGCCTCGACGGTTTCCATCTCGTCATCAGGTATGTTTGGGTGACATTAATTTGCAGACCTAAACTGCTAGCTGGTTTCCTGATAATTATGTGGCCAGGCTTTGTGGAAATTTGAGAGTGTAACTAGGGATAGAGCTGGCAGCTGGCTGGAATGCTGGCCTGAGCTTTTTTATTTTATTTTTATTTTATTTTATTTTTTTGCCTGAATGGAGGGAGAAAGTTTGAAGTGAAAGATCGGTTCTGCCTGAGCTAGGAAAATTATGACTGCCATATCCCAAGGCTTTGAAGTTTGTTGAGTGCTCTCTAGGCCCCGGGTTTGTGCCTTGGAGGAAAGATGAGACTTCCTGTGAGAAGCATGGGGTGGAAGGAGGGCTGAGAGACCCAGGACCCCAACCTGCTAGAATCAATGTTTTGGGGGGATGGCGGCTCATGTTTGGAACATCCGCAGATACTGCCTTCACTGACCTGTTTTTTAAATCTTTTTGGAATCATGCTTTTGATTTCCTAGCAAAACACTTGGCCTGTTAAGTAATAAACATGGAATGATCTTACGATACAAAAATCTGGAATCTCAGCATGAATTAAAGCATGGAACCAGTGCACTGGGAATGACAGGTGACAGGTGAGGTCTGGAGAGCAGGGTCCTGCCCCAGGCCCTTGAACTCAGCAGCTGTAGACTTACTGCCGGAAGCCATTTCCCCTGGGGCAGCAGGCATGGGAAGGGCTTTGGCCAGCATGACATCCAGATGTCCATGTGTAATGGGAACTGGGTTAGATCCTCCCTGACTCATTCTGTAAGACCCTTCTCCAAGCGGTCCTGAGTGGAGACGTGCCATCCTGCTCCATCAGAGGATGCGCCAAGCCACACCCCCCACTCAGCCTTCCGTCTCACCTGCCGGCCTGGTGGAGGAACCAGTTGGTGATTTAGACCAGACTCGAGCTATAGAAGGGGTTTGCCAGTGTCCTTCCCAGAAGGAACTGGGAGCCCCCTGCAGCCCCACCACTTCCTGTCCTGTCTATAAAAGCAGGTTAACCCAGCCTTCTTTGCAGGACCATGGAGGCACTCTGTCCCCACCAGCATCCCGCATGTTCTCGATGTTAACACCCTGGGCCAAGGAGTCACGTTCTGTTTGTCACAGTGACTGCTGAACACGAGGCCTAAAACTCGCCTCTGACTCAGAATCCTGTGTTTGTTAAAGACTAGTTCAAGCGCCGGGGAACTTAATCACTCTGCCCATCTGGGCGTGTTTCATGGCCAAGCCTTAGGACACTCAGTGGTACTCCATGTGCCACTTAATGACAGCCAGCGAGCTTAGGGGTTTCACGGTCTCTCCCTGTTCAGTTCCAGAAACTGGGGGATGTCACGTTTCGAGACTCCCCCAGAACTGTCAGATAGCAGTGGGCTGAGATCCTGCCGTTCACCTGCCCTCCCACCACCCAGCCTTCCCGTCACGGAGCTGACAGCAGCGCTTAGTACACCTGGGGCCAGAGCGCACCTGTTTGCTTTATTCCTCAGAGGGGGAACTCGTAGGCTGTGGCCAGGCCTGCCATCTGCTTCTGGCTTGTGTCCGGAGCCTTTGGTCCAGGGACACAGGCCAGTTAGCCCTACCCTGGCCCTTGTCTCAGCCCTCTTCGCTGTTGCCAGTGGTTTGGAACTGATCGAGTCTGGAGAAACTTAGATTTAATTTAGGATGTGCAGCCAGCTTCCTCCATAGGATTTTAGGAGGCAGCTGCTTGCATGAGGCCGGGGGAGTGACAGGAGGAAAGTCCATCTGTCTCTGAGTTCCAAAGCAGAGTGAGGTGTCTGCGCTTTATGGTTTACTGGGAGGTTTGATGCTGAAACTCTCCTCCAGGGGCCTTTTTGCACCCAGGGGGTTAGAAGCTCGGCAGGCCTATTGGGGTTACTCTCCCTGTGCCCAATCCTTTTACTTAATGGCATTTTAATGTGCCTAAAGTGTTAGGGGCAGTCTGTGCGGGTTCTTTTTCAAAGCTGTCCCTGTAAAGCTGGATGAAGGAATGTGTCAGAATGTGGCAGCTGGCTTCTCTCTTCCCTCTTCCCTCCCTCCACCCCTTCCTCCCCGTTTCATGGGCCTGGGTTTGGCAGGCACTTCCCAAAAGCCAGCTTCCTGGCTTCTTTCTTTTTTGCTCAGCTCCTAGAAAAACCTGCTGACTGGGCCCCACAAGTGGGATCACGTGGAGACTTCCAGCCACAGCAGGAAAATGGCCTGCGATTTCCTTTAGAGGGCCTGACTCAGCATCTGTCACCAAACTACTGTGGAAAGAGCTGTTGCTTGGCTGCTCAGATTTCCACACCTGGGCGTTAAACGCCTCCAGTGAGCATCCCGCCCAGCACGTGAGTCCTGGCAGCCGAGGCCCTGGCAGGGCTCGGCATCAAAGCAGACGGCCTCCCGTGGTGGGCAGCTGAAAGCGAGTCCATCATGTGCCCCTCCAGCCTTTTCTCATGGTGACCTCTCAAACCCCTGATATCCCTCATGTGCCCCATCTCCCAGTTCCACGGACTCCCATGTAGTGCCTTCTCAGTTGAGGACCAAGGTTCATGTGGTTGACTATTCTGTCCTCGTCACTGGATTGTGACCTCTTTGCAAGCAGGACCTGCATTTTCTGCCCACTGTGCGCCTGCTGCTGAGCCCAGCCCCAGGCCAGACACTTGGGAGCACTGGGCTCCCGGACGGGAGTGAGCAGAGGCTGCCCTGGAGGTCATGGGAATACTGAAGTGGGAGCGGCCACATCAGCATGCCTCGAGAAGGCAGAGGCTGGGTACAGGGTGCGCAGACTCCCCGGCTGACCTGGGTACAGTCTGAGTGCCAGCCTGGCATTCAGGACTTTCCGGAGCCCCCGCCCTGGTCCTGGCTCTAATTCCCACCTGGCCCCTTCCAGGACAGCACACTCCAGCCTGACCAGTCTTCTCAGGCCCGCCCAGCTGCCTGTCCCTTCCTCTACCCTTCGACTGCAGCAAAGTGCGTCTCTCACCTTCCGCAGCCCACACTCCGAGGTTTCCCTTTACAGCTCTGTGCCTGTCTTCCTTCTCCCTTGCCATTCCCTGACTGCCCACTGGAGATACCTCACGGCCAAGCACCTGGCACAGTGGTTGCCGCCCACGTGCTGCATGCCAAGCACACCCTCGCATCAGATGTGCGTTTTCTCTCACCAGCGTGGCCCCTGGCTCACGGTTTGCTGACTGTGTCGTCAGAAATGGTGGGCTCCTTCTCCAAGTGGGAATGGGGGCCTCTAGTAGTGTCGCCAGGGTTGACTTGGCACCAGGCCCTGGTAGAACTCCAGGAAAGCAGAGTGTCTGGCGAGGCTTTGCAGGGGTCGGTCAGGAACAGGTCCAACTGGTTTAAAAAATAAATCAAAGTTAAGAGGTTGTCCCTTTGGCTTAGAATCTGCCTCCACAGGCGGCGGCTGAGAGGGACTTCCACTTAGCTCGGCCGGAGGGGCCTGACCTCTGTCTCGGGTAGTCTCTGATACTGGACCCTGAGGCCAGGCCAAAACTTACCCAGAGGTGCCTGGCCTACTCAGAAATGGAGTTTGCTGGGCTCTGCCCTCCCAGGCTAGACCACTCCCTGTCTCTAGCAGCCTGTTGCCCAGGCCCGCCGGGCTTTTCACCCCTGCCCGGCATTAGCCTTGGCCCTGTTTGCCAGCCCTGGCTTTCGTACCTGCCTGCTGTTCCCCTAGTCAACCTGCCAGCTCTCTTTCTTCCCCTTCCTCCCTGCTTCTCCGCTTGTCCCAGTTGGCTCTCTCTGTGGCCTTCTCCCTCCCTTCTCCCCTCCCTGGCACCTACTACCCCTCATGCACCTGTCCTCCAGGTCTGCATCCCCAGTCACTCCTTGTCACCTGTAGATGGTGGTCCCTGCCCATCCTGCTGGTACCTGAAATGCAACATGCACCTTGGCCTAGTACCCTGGAAGCCAGCCTCCTGACCTGTCCACCCCTACCCTTCCCTGTTCTCACCCTGACGCCACGTGAGAACCCTGACTCACTCTGCCACCTTCTCTGCAACTTTCCCCTTTTAAATCAATTCACTTTTTAAATTTAAAGAGATCTTGATGTTGTTCCTTGATATAAAATTATAGTAACTCGACCACCAAATACAACTGAAGCAAAGCAGGGTAATCAGTTCTTCCTGGACACCTTCCCTCAGAGCCTGGGGTCTGTTCCCTCTCATTAGAGGCGTGGAAACCAGAAAGGTGCCCGCCTGACCTGCCAGACTGAGGCGCTTTGAAAGAGCATTGCTGTGGGAAGAATTTTCTTGCTCGTCCCCATGTTACCGTCGTGCTTTGGGAACATTATCCCCTGTAAACTACCTTCTCTTGGCACTGCACAGCGACCCCCGTCGTGTTCACACAGGGCAGGACTTGGACTGAGGCTCAGAAGAGGGAGCTGCGGGTTTTCCAAGTGTCTGGGAAGAGGTGTGACAGTAACTGGCACAGTTCAGTCAGTGTTCTTAGTCCCCAGATGCCACCTCGGCTGATAACTCGGACCTTTCACCGTTATACCTCAGTCCAGCCTACTCTGTAAAGCAGTTGACCAATGAGTTTTCTGCTGCCTTTTGGACCCTCAGCTCCAGGAGCAAAGAGGAGACCTGTGCTCTTAGGAGGCCCCTCAGGAGGGAACATGGGAGCTTCCTCCCCCTTTTCACTGCTGCTGCCCCTCCTTGTCCCCTGCCAACCACCTCCCCAAGATGATGCTCCTTGGCTGCCTTGGGCGGATGGGCAGGTGTCCATCAACCAAACAGCCTCAGCTCATCAGAGCCGCGATTGTCTGAAGGCGGGCACCCGGCCTTAGGCCAGCCTTTGGTTCAGAGGAGGGCAGCCGAGGGAATGGGGACAGGATTTCTCCATCCCCTAACCCAACCCACTTGGCCAGGCACTGTCTTGCCTCCATGAGGTGCAGAGTCCTTGCTCAGAGTTAGTCTATCCTCGCTGCTCGCAGCTCCGTAGTCAGATTTCACCCTGAGTCTGCAGCCCCTCCCAGATTGCAGAATGGGTGTCCGGGTTGGAGCCCCTGCACATATGTATGAGATGCCCCCACAGAGGTTGGCTCTGAGGACCAGGACGTTGAAAGAGATCATCCTGCTCCCCCATTCCTGATACTTTTACTTCACAGTAGAAAAGTCTCGTGTGTCTCTGGGAGGTTCCTAATTAGCTCCCTTCCCCCCAGGGGACTCAAGGGCACCTGAGTGTTCTCTCTGAGTCCCAGGTCCCACAGCAGGCTCCCCACTTTGTCCCAGAGCACCCTGTGTCCTCAGCCTCAGCACGGCGGGCCTCCTGTGTCGTTGTGTCCCCCCACTGTCTCTGGACTGGTGGGCCAGGGGTGGGGAGTGTGTGGGGGTAGGGAGGACCTTCCCCCAGACTGAGTTACGGCCCTCCACAAGTTTGCACTTGCCTAGGTGACTTGGCGTGCCTCACAAAGGGGCACGTCCTTTCCCAGGCACCTTCAGTTTGCATTATAAAGTGTCTCACGCATCAAAAGAGATGCAAAGACTGACCAGGTGACAGCCAGGCGCCCACCAGAGCTTCAGGAAACAGCAGTACAGTTGAAGCTCCTCCCTATACCTTCACTGTGTGTGAATTTATCACTAAAAAATATACAGTATGTTTCGCAAGTGTGCACCTCACGTAAGTGGTATCCTCCTGTGGAGCCTGCTTTGCTCAGCGCTGTTTGTATACCTTGTTCTCACTGATGCCCGTGACCCCACAGGTGTGAAGCCCCCTTGGCGCGATGACTCCAAAGCACTTTTATCTATCCACCTGCCAGTGGGCCTATCGATGTCTCCACTGTTTTGCTCGTTGCGTGTGCCAGTGAGCAGTCTTGCAACTGTCCCCTGGGCATGTGTATAAGAGTTTTTCTAGAGTCACAACTTGTTTAATGTGACCATATAGATTTTCAGCAGTCCCAGCCTGGAAAAAACCAGCCTGTTCAATTTGTGTGATCTCCTGGTGGGGGTCACGTGTTTGAGACCTTGGAAGGATGCTATTTCACCTGTGCTCTGCTGGGCTACATGTGCCCAGAGGCCTTTGCCAGGTAGCAGGGGCAGCAGTGAGGCATAGCTCAGGGTTAGCTCGGTGTGGTCCAGAGGCGGGCACAGACCGTGGGTCAGCCCAGGGAGGCCCACAGCCACTGACAACACCCAGAACCACGCTTCTGCCCTGAATCTTCCTCACAGAGTTAATTTCTTCACCAGCCTGTCAGTTCCTTCAGAACTTGTGTTTTCTGTTTTGGTTTCCACAGTGAGACTCTGCTCTAAGACGGCACCTGGGGTCTACAGTTGATCCCCGTTGTTTATAGGTTCTGTATTTGAAATTTCACCTACTCACTAAAATTTATTTGTAACCCCCAGATCAATACCTGTGGCACTTCCACAGACATGTACAGAGAGACAAAATATTTTGAATCTCTCGACATGCTCTGCCTTCTTGTTTCAGTTCTTTTACTGTAAACTGGTATCCTTTTTTGCTGTATATTTAAGGCTGCATTTTTTTGTGGGTGTTTTCACTCCTTAAATTGACCCCAAGAATAGAGCTGAAGTGCTGTCTAGGGTTGCTAAGTACAAGGAAGCTATGATGCTTCTCCTTACAGAGAAGCTGGTGTGTTAGAGAAGCTTTATTCAGGCATGATTACAGTGCTATTGGCTGAGCGCGATGTTAGTGAGGCCACATTGTATATTAAATAAGGCATCTTTAAACAGAAATACATAGAACACTAAATTAGATATTGATTGGCTGTTACCAGAGGCTCCCAGGAACCTAACTCAGTATTTTTTCTGAGTTGTGGCTACTTGCTAATCCAGTATTGAACAGGCCCACAGCAGGAAAATGAGAATTGACTGTAGTTCCCCTGCAGTGGAATCACCCTCCCTCCCCCAAGGCTGTCCCTGCCCTAGTCCTTGGGGTATGTTCCCTTGGCATGAGGGGCTTTGCTGATGGAATTAGGAGTTGTGGACCTGGAGATAGAGAGAGCATCCCAGAGCTGGGGCCCTTGGAAGTGCAGTGGGCGGAGGGAGGTGTGGTTGTGGGAGGGAGAGCCAGGGAAAGGCAGCCGAGAGGCCCGCCCATGCTGGCCTTGTGAAGACAGAGGAAAGGGCCGGGGGCCAAGGAATGCAGGCAGTCTCTAGAAGCCGGAAAAGGCATGGAAACCCCAGGAATCCCCAGAATAAACACAGCCCTGCCAACACCTTGGTCTTAGCTGCTGAAATCCATTGGACTTTTGGTGTCTTTTAAGATTTTTGTGTTGCTTTAATGTCATATTGTGTTTTGGGTTTGGGGTTTTTTTAATCATTCCCCTCCCCACACTCCCCGTCACCTTGGCAACCATCAGCCAGTTCCCTGTATCTATGGGTCTGTTTTTGTTTTGTTTATTCATTTGTTTTGTTTTGTTTTTAGATTCTACATATAAGTAAAATCCTGTAGTATTTGTCTTTCTCTTCATTTAGCATAACATTCTCTAGAGCTATCCATGTTGTCACAGGTGGCAAGATTTTGTTCTTTTCTATGGCTGAGTAATATTGCATTGTACATACATATTATATCTTTTTTATTCAATCGTCTATGGATGGACACTTAAATTGCTTCTGTTATTAGTAATGGTGCCATGAACGTAAGGGTGCATGTATTTTTTTTGTATAAGGTTTTGTTTTCTTCAGATAAATACTCAGAAGAGGAATTGCTGGGTCATGTGGCAGTTCTGTTTTTAATTTTTCAAAGAACCTCCAGATCATTTTTCGTAGTGGCGGCCCCCATTTGCAGTCCCACCAGCAGAGCACAAGGGCTCCCTTTTCTCCTCGTCCTTGACAGCACTTGTTTGTTGATTTATTGATGATGGTCATTCTGACAGGTGTGAGGTGATATCTCTTGGTTTTGATTTGCATTTCCCTGATTAGCGATGTTGAGCATTTTTTCATGTCTTTTGGCCATTTGTGTGTCTTTGGAGAACTGTCTAATCAAGACCCCTGCTTATTTTTTAATTGGATTGCTTGAAGTTTTTTAGTATTTAATTGTATGAGTTCCGTATATACTTTGGATATCAACCCCTTATCAGAGGTATTATTTGCAGTCTCTTTGCATTCAGTAGGTTTTTCATTTTCCAATGTTTTCTTTTGCTGTGCAAAAGCTATTTAGTTTGATGTAATCCCATTTTATTTGTGTTTCGCTTGCTCGAGCAGACATATCCAAAAAGATAATGCTAAGAGCAACATCAGAGTTTGCTGCCTGTGTGTTCTTCTAGGAGTTTTATGGTTTTCAGGTCTTACAGTTACGTCTTTCATCCATTTTGGGTTTATTTTTTGTATGTGATATAAGAGAGTGGTCTAGTTTCCTTTTTTCCCACATATCTGTCCAATTTTCGCAATACCACTTATTGAAGAGACTGTCTGTACCTCACTGTATATCTTTGGCTTCTTTGTTGTAGATTAGTTGATGGTGTAAGTGAGGACTTATTTCCAGGCTCTCTAGTGTGTACGTCTGTTTTTATTCCAGTACCATACTGTTCTGATTATTGTGCCTTTGTAGTACAGTTTGATATCTGGGACTGTAATACCTCCCACTTTTTCACAAATTTTTCACAAAATTTTTTACAAAATTTCCTTTGCTATTTAGGGTGTTTTGTGGTTCCATATAAATGTTAGGATTAGGTCCAATTCTGAGAAGAGTACCACTGATAGTTTAATAGGATTGCAATGAGCCTGTAGATTGCTTTAGGCGGTAAGGACATTTTAACAATATTAATCCTTCTAATTTATGAGCAAAGTATATCCTTCCCTTCTTTTTTGTGTCTTCTAGGACACGTGTTTTAATCAATAAGTTTGTGGTAATTCGTTACAGCAGCCATAGGACACTCAAACGGGCCACACTGTTCTACAGCCTTGTCCTAATAAAGGCTCTCAGTGCAACCTTGGAGAGGTGTGTGTGTCCGTGTGTGTGTCTGTGTCTATGTGTGTGTCTATGTCCACGTGTGTCATTAGGTCCCGCCTCCGGCCTAATGACCGAAGTCAGCAAGCAAACCAGCCCTTTCTCTGCCGAGCAGACGCACAGGCACCGTACTAACAGCGGGTCTTCCTCCGCCGGCCTCAGTTACAGGGCTGTGGGCCAAATCTGAAATGCAGAAGTGTCTCCCTGGTTTCAGGAATCTTGCCTTGATGACTTAAAAGCTGGCAGACTGATAGGAAGCCCTCTATCGCTGTTGAATGTGAATCTGAAAACCTCTGTTCGGGTTTAATGCCAGAACTGCTTCTGCTCGTCTGACCTGGGCACTGCCATTCGGGAGCAGCAGAGCGTGTCTTGACCTGTGTCAGTTCTCACCTACTCTGTAGAAAGCAGTCGGTGGTCTCTGAGCCTTATGGCACATTTCTTCCTACCACAGAACCCAGAGGCTCACGCTGATGATCCCCCACATCTTCGAAAGGGACACTTCAGAATCATGTCTGGCATTTGCTTCCAAGGCAGCCCTCAGTGCCCCTGTTCTCTGCATTGGTGCAGGCCCTCGTGTCCCTGTGTGTCTACATTTCCACCCATCACACCCTTTTCTCTTCTCTGCGTCTGATTCCAGTCCACCCTTCAGAGTCTAGTCCAGGGTCACCTTGTGTGTCCTCTCTGCTTCCCTCCCCACGGGAATAAGTGGCTTCTCCTTGTCAGTCCCTTATCAGAGGTCCTTCCTTACATTATCATTTTTTGGTATGCCTATGTTATTATTCTTTTTTCCTTTACTAATCTGGCACATGTAAATAGTAAATATTTATTGAATGAATAAGAGCAAGTCTATCAAAAGAGGGGATCTGGCCATCCAATGTTGACCCTAAACGTTTGGCGTAGGGCAGGAGAGTGTCCCAAACATGCATGGTGACTAAGCGGTTGAAACAGCGCTGGTACAGTGACCCAGGGTCCCTGCGACAAGCGCCCTGTAGGGAAGAGCCAGGGGTGGTTCATAGGGATATGACTAGGGCATTAGCTTTGAATCTCCACGTAGGAAGGGGAGAAGAGAAGAGGGTGCAGGGCTCCCCAGGTAGGCGCCGGAGCCAAGCCCTGCCTGTCGTGTTCCCAGCTCTCACCCAGGAGCCCAGCGCAGCTGGCTGTGGGGTCGGCTGGCTGTGGGATCAGTCCTTCTGGGCAGTGGAAGCTTTTCTGAGTGCCAGGCGGGGAGGCCTTGCTGCCAAACCCATGTCCTCTGGTGGAAAGAGATTTGAATATTCTTGTGGCTCCTGGCTTAGGAAGTAACCACATCAAACACACATCACATGGCACTGTGGCAGCATGACCTGGGGAGGAAGGCAGGGCAGCTTTTCTCCTGCAAAAAATGAAAGCAGAAGATGAAAAGCCGCTGCTGCTGAAGGTGCCTCGAGTTGGCATTGCATAGCCACCTTGGCCAGTGCAGCAGGCCTTATGAAGGGGGACCTTGTGCCCAGGGTGCGAGCTTGGCTCCTTGAGGCAACATGCACCGTCTGGAAGAGAGGGCAGGGTTTCCTGGGACGACCATTGGGCAGGTTGTGTAGCTGAGGAAGAGACTCGTGGTGCCCAGGTCGGATGGGGCAGCATGTGTGTGCCGGGTGCTGCCCGTCACCCTGCAAGCCCAGCCGTGTCACCTCCTGTTTCATTCCTCCTGTTCTCCTGGTAGAGCTTTACAGTCGTGCCTCACAGTCACCCACCAACAAATGTACGTGGTATGGGAGTTTCCAGGTGTCAGGGTGAGACCCCCTCACTGAGCTCCGGGGCCTTTGGTGCCACGGAAAGTGCGCAGTTGGCCATGCCGGCACAGCATGTGCACATGTCCCTCCCGGTGTGGGGGGCGACATGCGTGCAGAAATACGAGTCCCTCGGAGGAGGGCCACCAGCATGTCATCCTCCTCGTCACAGAAGGGCCCACGCCAGACTTTCCGTCCCAGCAGCGGCGTTCCCACTGCCCATTACCCAGCCGCTCGGCAGACCCTGCCCACGCCACGGACCCCCCTCATCCCCTGCTCACACCTCCTTGCCTTGTTCCCTCCTCTGGATGGCGTCACGCAGCCCATGGCAGGCTCATGTGTGGGGGGCAGTTCACACCTGAGCCCCACAGCACACCGTTGTCGTCACCCCACTTTACGGCTGAGGAAACTGAGGCTCAGAGGAGTACACATTCTTGCTTAAAGGCACAGCCAGATGGGCAGAGCCAGCCCCAATCTCCATTCTGTAGTCCAGGCCCCCTCTGCTCCCCCGCATCCAGCAGTGCCTCGGGGCCTGGGGCACACTCTTGTTTTGGAGAGAGAGCTGCTGGGCTGCAGGGTCTGCACTCGGGCATTTATGTATCATCTCAATAAGGAGTGATCCCCTAAGCACCTAATGGGCGCCCAGAATGCTTCTCTGTGAACTCTGTCACTGTGGCTGACACTGCCACCGATGATGGGGATTTAGTGTTTGGGGACAGTGTATTTGGGGTGAGGAGGTGAGGCAAGGCTGTCCCCAGTGGAGTTGCTGGGATGACGAGCCTTGAGGGAGGAGGAGGAGGACCCTTGAGAACTGCTCTTCTCTGCCTGAGCCTGAGCGGGTCCTAGGCACCTGGCAGTCTGGGTGCACCCCCACCTCTGGAGCCCAAGCAGAGGGGTCAGCAGGTGTGTCCAAGCCTGTGTCCATATGGCCTGAGTGCATCCTCAGGAAGGGGAGGCCCACCCACTGATGGCTCCAGGGTGGTAGCAGCAGGAGATAGGAGGTGGTAGCTGCTGGGAACAGGAGGTGGATAGCAGTGAGGGGCCAGGAGCTGGGAAGGAGGTGGTAGCAGCCAGAGACAGGAGCAGTTTGCTGTGGTCACCTCCAGTGACTACCTGGAACTGCGTGCCCGGCCCTGGCAGCTCCCTCCTCCTTGGCCCTATTGGTTTCCTCATCTGTGCACTGAGGTTTGACAGCGATTCTGAGATTCCATGAAGCTGCAGGTCTCCAACCGGCTCTGCAGTGCAGAAGGGCAAGTGTCCCTAGACAGATGACAGTGCGGCGTGCAGCATGACAGCATGCTGGCGTCTGACATGTGGCCCTGTTGCTTGGTGCCCATCACTGACCCATGGCGGGGGCTGGTCTGCGGTGCCCAGCACTCTCCCAGGATCATGATCTGCCCAGGTGCTATTGGCAGCCATACCTGAAAAAACTGGTCTTGGTGACTGAGCCACCATGGCCATGAGTCACTTGTCAGCTGAGCCTATTGTCACCACCTGGTGTGACAGGTGAACAATGGAACCAGATGAGGACACATTCCTCAGTGCCCACTCAGAGCTACTGCCTGGGGCTATCTGGGGTAGGAGGAGCACCCAGGCCAGCCCAACCCTCCCCCGTGATCCACAGGGCACCTAAGTGTGTTTCTCCTAGCCCCAGTTGGGTGTTTTCGGGCCTTTCGGTTTGGTCTTCAGAGCATATGTGCCTGTCAGCCTTCCTCTCCTGTGTCCTGTCCTCCCACACTGCAGACCTGTCTCTTCCAGGGGCTTCCTCTTGATAAGAAAGCATCCCGCTTGGCAGGGCGGGGTCCTCTGGTTGTGAGCCAGCCCAGGCCTGACTTGCCTAGGTTTGTGGTCTTTGCATATTTTCCTGAACCTTTGCTCTCTGGTGTGGGAGCCAGCCATGGGCAGAGCATGGGCAAAGAGCAGGGAACTGGACTGGCAGCCTTTGGCCAGAGTGCCCGCATAGCTCGAACTTCCCATAAGCAAGCAGTGTAAAGGAAAGTTTGGGGGGTGCTGTCATACAGCCAGCTCCTGAGGCTCCTGCCCTCCCAGAGCTCAGCCACCATGGTGTGTTGAGGTGAGGTCAGCTATTCTGAGCAAAAGAATGGCAATGATGGCCGCTTGCAGTTCAGCAGAGGAGGCCGTAAGGAGGTGGGGTGAGGTAGGTGCCTTGAACAGAACCTAGTCCAAGGTGGGGTCCAAAGGGAGCAGAGGCTTGAGAGGAGGTACCAGGGGTGACCACTGGGTTACTCCTTCTTAGGTAGGGAGGTGGGCGATGGAGAATTAGGAAGGCTTCCTGGAAGGCACAGCTTCCTTTTAGTACCTTTAAAAATGGAAGAGGAATTAGAGACAGGGAGACAGCATTTGCGTTCCAGGAGGCTGGGTTCGTTAGGCGCTCACCCTAGCTCATTATCATTGGGGTGCTCATCACTCCTCACGGAGACTGGTGCTGGGCACCTTCAGCTTCTTGAGTAGTGGGCTGTGGTCACAGCCTCTGACGCAGAGGTTGTCCCCATGCTTCCCAGAGGCCGGGCAGCTCTGTGCCCCACAGGACTTCCAGGCCCTGTTGCCCACCCCTTCCTGAAAGGCTTCTCTTGCGTCAGCTTTGCTGTTGGTAACAGATGAGTTTGCAGAAACACCGTATCACTTCTGCACGTAAGTGCAGCTGAGCCCACTGCCGGCAGCCCTGACGGTGAGCCTGGCCTGCTGCCAGTGGTATGGGGCTGGACGCCCTGCCAGGCAGGCCCCAGGGGACATATCACCTCATTTGTTTGTGGATTGGGTGTTTCTTCTTATAAGTTTTCATCTGAAATTGATTTTCCCAGTTAAGTGACATGCCACACTCTTGCCTCATCCCCAAACTGAGAAATTAAAGTCCATGTGGCAGATCATTGTGTCTCCAGGGACTTCAGCTTTGGCGAGATCTATATGCGACTTGTTCCTTGGGGACGAGCCTCAGTCATTCACTGGCATTTCAATTGGGGGTAGAATGCTCGCACTGCCCAGGGTGCTGGATTGGGTCAGGCCTGCTGCCAGGGGCTGGGGGTGTGGCCTTGCTCTGTCTGGGACACTACTGGCCAGGCAGGGCCCAGTCCCCCAGGGGCCCTTGCTCATCATTAGTCGGCTCCCTCGTGCCCCAGCACCCTGCCGGGCCTGAGCAGTCTCTGAAAATGAGGAAGCAGATCATAGGACGGGGCAGCCTTTGGAGAGCGTGAATTAAGACTCAGAGACCAGTTACTCTCCTTATCTGTCTTGGAGTCGCATGTACATACACACTACACTGCCTGGCCTTGGGCAGCGAGTCTTAGTTGTCCCATTTATAAGGTAGAAGCTCTTGCTCAGAGGCTGCAACTGGGCCACATGGGTTCTGAAGGTCCTGGCTGGCTCTGTCCCTTCCCGTTGGGGTTTTTAGGGATGACAAAAGGGCTAACAAGGCAGCAGGTCCAAGAAGCTATGTGTATCTACTGTGTCTCACAGAAACATTAAGGTTCTGGGACCCCTTCTCAGCTCCACCGGGCCAGCTTCTCACTGCAAACCATAAGTGCTTCATTCAGAAGCCAGCTTTCCTCAGCTGAGAAAACATAGAGCCCTCCAAGTCCCCAGTGGGGCACCCACCTCCCCCAAACTCTGAGATTAACCAGGGAACTGGTTAACGATGAGGGAGCAGTTTTCATGAAGTGCTTCTGCTTCCTCTTGGGAAGCTGGATGGCGTCTGGGAATCCCAGGGCTGCCAGTCCTTAGAGTTGGACCTGGGCTAGTCCTCTCGGTCATAGGTGAGGAAATGGGTAGGGTCCCCAGATAGGCCAGCACTAGGGTCCCTGGTGTCCTGACCCCAGGCCACCACCCATCATAGCATGTGAGGCAGATGCCCAGGATCTGGCCTCTGGGCCTCCAGGCCATGAGGAAAAACCCCTGGCCGCACGCACCACCACTCAGCCTTCCTCTCCCACCACCAACCACAGGCAGGTCAGGTCAGGCAGGGTGTGGGTTCCTTGTCTGCAAGGACCCCTGGGTCACCTGGGGCAAGGGAGGGAGGCACGTTCCTCGAATAGGGCTGAGGCCAAGGCCTCTTGCAGCTGCCCATGTCTGCCCAGCCCTCCACTCCTCCTCTTTGACCCTATGATCACTCGTCCTCCCAGCTCCAGGCCCTCTCATGCTGTCGTGCTGCTTTCTGTTAGCTGCTCCTCTGGAAGGTGAGGAAGGGGCCCAGGCACAGCCCACACCCCCTTTGACCCTATCCAGGGCATGCATTTGTGGGGGTGGGGGGCCAGCCAGAGTTGGCCCTGCGGGGTGATTTGGGTGTAGAGCATTGGGCCCACCAGTCAAACAGTATCTGTCCCTCCCATGCGTGGTACTGGGTGACAGCAGAAAGCAACCCATGGGGACCTTGTGCCCTGGGAGCTCGCCATCAGTTACTGGTGCTGGGACCAAAGATTCTGGACAGACCAGCAAGGAGGTCACCCAGGGGTCCAGGGGAAGAAAATGATGCGAGTGTGAGCCAGGGTGGGGTAGGCCTGGTTCAGGCTGGTGGAGGGGCTTCTGGGGTCTCACATGGGTCCTTGTGAGGGATTCTGGTATTTAAAGCTAGTGTCACAGTCTGGGCTCTTATCAGGTAAGCAATGTGATGGTGGCATGAGCAGTGGGCCAGGCACTTGTGAAAATCTGGTGACTTTGCTTTCAGCAAAGAAAAATTGTTCCTTCAGCCCATATCTACAGAGGCAGCTTTCTTTGTGCTTACCCAGAGGGACCCCTGGCTTTAGGTTTAGGGACCTGCGGAAGGAGGCCAGAGCGTGAAGCCGGACCTCAGTCATATCTCAAAGAGCTTTGTGATCTGCTCACCACTCCATCCTGATGGTCACTTCGTGATTGTCTTTCATCTGCCATCACCTCTTCCTCTAAAGTCAGTTCTTTCCAATGGCCAGTACTCACTTTGCTCCCAGTGTCCGAGCCGTTTTCAGCTCAGACTCTTGCATTAAGCCAGATGGTTGACTCTAAGGACTTTTTGTTTACGGGTTTCCCCCTCAACTCAACAGCACATGCCAGGCGGGGAAGCAGCAGCTGAGGCTTCATGTGACAGCTTACCACCGTGCAGACAGAAAGCATGGATCACCCTGGGCCAGCCCCACTGGAAGAGCTAGGAGCCAGGCAGTCCTGCAATGCATGTGTGTCAAGAGGCGGGTGGGCTTGAGCCGTCCTGAGATATGACATCAATGGCTGGTGCTGCTTGTGGCAGAAAACTACCTAGACTGTGAGAGGCTGGGTCTGACTAAGGCCCCTGTGCCAGACTTATCCACAGCGACAGCCAGCCCCCTCCCTTCTCATGCCCCCACCCCAGGTGGAAGACCCCACAGCTGGCTCATCCCTGCAGCCTTGGGGACCTGAGGGTTCTGCTCCTGAGCTGGTTTCTCAGCCACCAGCCCCAGACCCCAGCACCTGCCCCCTCTGCTGAGAGAAGGCCTTGGGCTTCCTTCTCCTGCTGCTGTCAGAGTTGGGTTCCCAGCAAACCCGTGACACGCTGTGCATGCCGTGTCTGTGGGGCCATGTCTGCCCCTTGGGGCCTGAGCTGGTGGTCACGGTGCTCAGTTTGGGATTTCCACATATAGAGTAACTTTAGAAGCTACTTCCTGGCTGATCATTTCCACCACTCCCATTCACAGAGCTGCTTTCTAAACTTTTAGCTTTGATCTGAGGTAGAGAGGAAACGTGCCGGGAGGCATGAAGGGCACCAGCAAATCCCGGGTGGTTTTGGAGTTCCCATTGGGGTGGAGGGAGTTATGAGTTAGGGACACCTCCCTCCATGGTTTTAACTGAGTGAGGACTTACTCCTTCAGTCAGCTCAGTGTCAATCGGGGGCTGTGATGGAGTGAGCTTCTCCCTGGCCCCCAGGGCCTGTCTTCCTGCTCACCGTCTCCTTGGGTTGAGGCTTGATGTCCACCCTCCAGTTTCTCCCGGCTGGGCTAGAAGGGTGGCACCTCTCTGTCAGCCCTAAGGGTAGGGGCCCAGCCCCACGCCTCTGGCATTCACCCTCAGGCCCTGTGGGCACTCTGAGCTGCCTGCAGCCAGTGTCACCCCCATCAGCAAGCATTTCATAATTGAGCCACTCACAAGGGCCCCGGCTTTGGAAATTGTCCTACGTATCCTGATGACACTGGGGGCCATTGAAGGTTTCTGGGCAGGAATGGACACATCAAGAGCAAGAGGCTTTGGCACAGCTGGTGTACTGCGTGTTACCTCTCCAGAAGCACACTTGGCTCACTTTTCCAGAAAGAGTCTGGTTAGCCAAAAAGCACACCGCCCACATCTGCCAGCATCAGAGTAGGGCCCGGGAGCGCAAGCAGACAAAGGAGATAGAGAAGGCGGGTAGCTTCATGTGTCGGCCAGAGCCCTGCTCATGTAGTGGGCTGTCTGAGTCACGACACAGAAGACCTGAGGGGTTGCTCCAAGCTCTTTGCTCCAGATGACAGGAGGCTAGCAGGGAGGGGTGCAGCTGCGCCTCCCTCCCCACCCCCTGCCGTCATCCCAGCTCAGGAATTCCTCAGCCCTGCCAAGGGTCATCAGGATCGCCTCCTGGGGCCTCTGCAGTGGGGTGAGGTCTGACACCTCCCCAGGCCTCAGAGGCCCCACGCCCTTCCGTCTGGGGCCTGCACAGGGCTTCACCCCATTCCATCACTGCCCAGTCCTCCAGGACAAGGCACGGCACAGGGTAGACCGGCCAGTCTGGCAGGCTTGGTCGCAATTCACAGTCCCTCCACATACAGCTCCACGACCTTTAAGTTCTGCTGTCTCTCAGCCCTCGGTTTCCTCATATGTAATTGGGTGCACTAGACCCTGCAGTTCCATCAAGTAATGTGACAATAAATGACATCATGCAGGAATGTGCCTACATGGTACCTGGCTCACAGTGGACCAGGAATGTGACCCTTGTGCTCCCAAACTTGCATCTCAAGCAGAAGACCCTCAGCAGGGCTGGCCCAACGCTGCCTGCTGAGATCCAGTGTGGCCAGCGCCAGGCTGCGTGGCCTGTCCAGCCATGGCCACATCCTGCTGCCGAGTTGGCATGCTAACACCTCCCTGTGGCTGTCATTGAGTTTTTTCCCTGCATTGCTGTTACTTCTGATGTTTCTGTCTCCCTTACAGGAGAGGCACTCCTTGGGGCCAGGACAGTCTCCAGGGCCTTGCATACTGTCCTCCTGCCTCAGGCATGACTCGTCACATTACAGGGCTGGTGGCTGGGCTTGAACCTTTGAGGCCTTCTGGTTCCTGGGCCGCTGTCTCTGGCTCTCCAGACTGCCCACGAGCGACTATGCATCTCCGTGCCTGGTCCCCTTACCGCCGAGGAGGGGGCTGCTCTATAGCCCACTGTAGGCAGGGTCACCCTAGCACACTCCTAGAGGGGCAGGGAGAAGTCAGACAGGGGGAGGGTAGGTAGGAGGACTGCGCCCAGGCCATAGCCCAGGCCAGGAGAGGACAGGGGGCCCAGTGACCCAGTCATCAAGAGCTGTGCATGGCCACCCAGAGCACAGTGGCTGGATGAGGCGCAGGGACACTGAGCAGGAGGTGTGGCACCCCCATCCGAGGCTCCTTGCATGCCGGCTCCCTCTTCCTTCTCCCCTGCCCCCTCCTCAGCAAAGCACACTGTCTGCTGGTTCGTGGAGCCCGCACACCAGTCCATCTGTTTTCTGGGTCATGTCAGTTGCGTTTCCCTGCCAAGATGACATAGTGCGCGGTTCCTCCTACGGGATCCAGCTTGCACCTCCAGCTGCTACCAAGTGGTCACTGCAGACACACCTGCCACTGAGGGGTGGCTGTTGTCCAGCACCCCTGGGCAGAGGCTTCTTCCTATTCCCTGCTTTGCTCCTCCGGTGGCTGGTCACAGTCCCTTCTGGGGACTGTCCAACTGCACATTCTCTCCTGTGTGTTGGAGTCCTTGCCGCTCTTCAAAGACGGCCAAGGTCCAGAATGCTGGAGAGCATCGGTCCCTCAGCAGATGGCTATAGTGGGCAAGGCCCTTCCCGGTAGAGACGCCTCCTTCAGCACCCTCGGCTTAGAGGGTGTGGTTCGAGCACCCACTTCCCAGCTCAGCCAAGGAACGTCCCCGCCAGACAGTAGACTCACTTCCCTCTCTGGTAACCGCCAAATTTGAGAATGTCCTTTTTTACCATAAGCAAAAGAAGTGAAACTGTCCAATGAAACACAATGGAACACCCCAAAACGCCTAGGGGAGGCCAGGGTCTTTCCTCATGAATTCGCTAGCAGAAGCTAGAGGGCAGCCTCTGCCTCTCCTGTAAGGTCCTCTAGAGGATGGCATATGACAGCATGCCTGGCAGCTCCAGGCAGTGACAGTCCCCGGGCTGGGCCCTGCACCAGCCCCAGTACCTTCCCACCCCCCACAACAGCCCCCCACACCTGTGCCCAGCCCCCTTCTGTACCCCCAGGGTGTGGCCACATCAAGAACCACTGATTTGCAGGGGCACATGGACCCATCCGTTGAAGGAGCGTATGGATTTGGAACCAGGACCTCACTCGGCCACCTGTCTTGTCATCGGTGGCTGACATCCCTGGGAAGCTGTTGTGCATGTCCTGATCCCCCGCCCCCCACCAGCAGTGGACATGACTGGAAGAAAACCTGGGGCTTCCTCTTTTTTTCTTGAGACTCATAGTCGTCGTCTTCTTTCTGTCCCCCAGCTGGTTAGTGAGAAGGTCGGAGGGGCTGAAGGGACCAAGCTTGACGATGACTTCAAAGAGATGGAGAAGGTAACAGGGGAGGTGGTGTGCCCCTCGAGGATGGCGCTGTTTACCGGGCCCTCCACAGTCCCAGCTCTGACAGCCAGGGCCGGGGGAGGCACAGGAGGATGGACTGGAAAGGTAGCAGGCCTTCCCCGGCCCTGGCAGGCAGCAATGAGGGTGCTGTAGTGAATGATGAGAGGCCAGGCAGCACCCAGAGCAGTGGTAGTTCTCTTGTGAGCTCTAAGGCCAGCAGGGGCCGGGGGCAGGGCAGGGGGTGTCAGGGGCCTCTGGTTTGGCCTTGGGCACCCTGGTGGTTTCAAAACCCCACATGCTGCCTGTCTTTACAGAAGGTGGATGTCACCAGCAAGGCCGTGGTGGAAGTGCTGGCCAGAACCATTGAATACCTGCAGCCCAACCCAGGTAAAGGCGCCAGCTAGCTGCAAGGAGTCTGCTCCGACTCCCCAGTGTGCCTGCATCATTCAGGAATCTCCCAGTTACCAGAGCGTCAGGAGGGAACATAAGGGCTCACAGAACTGAAATGCCCAGGGGCAGGCAGATTTCAGGCACGGCGGGGTCCAGGGGTCTGCAGGCATCCTTTCCACATTCACGCGTTTCCTTGCTACATCATCTGACAGCTTTCAGCCCTCCTGTCAGTCCTAGCCTTAAATCACTCTGACAGCTAACAGCCCCATCAGAAAAGGGCATCTTCCCCTGCCTGCTTAATTAGACCACATGGAATCGGGTACTGCTCCCTCGTCTGTTGGGCCCCAGCCACACGCCCACCCTTGGAGCATATAGTGGGGTCTCCTAGGGTGACAGGGAAGCAGGGGCCTTTCCTTGAAGAAAACCCAAACGCTGGTTCCTGTAGCAGGAGGCAACAGACGCAGGACAGGAAGCAGACCCAGGCCTATCCCTGGTGGCCTGTGGTGGTTAGAGGCGCGGGCACAGCTCCTCCCCAACCCCGGGCAGAGACCACGCCTAGAGTGCCTGTCCACACCCATACCTGCCCACCACTTCTCTGGGGTGCTGCTCCCCAGGCCAAGGTTGGGAGGGTCGTGCCCTAGGATGAGGTGGTCCTGGGGGGTCCAGAGGAGCTGGTCACCAGTCTTGCCCACTGCCCGTGATCCTTAGTGGCCAATGAGAGCAGGGAGGGCAGGCCCACTCCTGTAGCAGGCGTGGCAGCCAGGCACCTCGGGCCAGGGGAGCTCTTTGGGAATTAGTGGGCCCTGGGGACAGCTGGCTGGCAGTCCTGGCCAAGTGTAGGCCAGGTGGCTCCTGGAGAAACCTCCCACGTGCTTGCCTGGCCCATTTTGCTCCAGCCTCAAGAGCCAAGCTGACGATGCTCAACACGGTGTCCAAGATCCGGGGGCAGGTGAAGAGCCCCGGCTACCCGCAATCGGAGGGCCTGCTGGGCGAGTGCATGATCCGCCACGGGAAAGAGCTGGGTGGCGAGTCCAACTTCGGTGAGGGCCCAGCAGGGTGGTGTGGGGAGGTGGCCAGGCTGAGGAGAGGAGGACCAGAGCTTCCCCACCATGGTGAGGAGGGCACGTTCCTCCATGGCACTGGTGTCTTCTACTGCTGGCTAGTCCCAGGACGAAGGCAGCCGAGGTGCCTGGGTGCCCAGGCCGAGCGATGGCACCCTGGTGCTGTGGCTGGTTCCTCTCAGAGCATGAGAATACAGACTGCTTGACTCCTGTCATTGCCAGTCCCTGGCCACTGTAGCTCAGATTTAGGCTTTATGGGGCCTTGCTCTGAATTTTCGTCCTGGTCCCTGACTGGGGGGTGTGCGGCTGTTTAGGAGTTGGCCCCAAAAGCCAAGGCCTCTTGTGATGGTTTGTCCCCTCACCCTTCCTCTTCCACAGGCGACGCCCTGCTGGATGCAGGGGAGTCTATGAAGTGCCTGGCTGAGGTCAAGGACTCCCTGGATATAGAGGTCAAGCAGAACTTCATCGACCCCCTGCAAAACCTGTGCGACAAAGACCTGAAGGAGATCCAGGTACACCCCCAGCACAGCCTTCAGAGGTCCCTCCCTCCTGGGTCCTGGCTTGGCCCACCACATATGCTTGCAGTGGGAATGGCATTGGGACGGCCCCCCCCCCCCCGAGGTCCCAGGGCCAGCTGCCAGTGTGACCCTCACCTCACTCCCAGCACCACCTGAAGAAGCTGGAGGGCCGCCGCCTAGACTTTGACTACAAGAAGAAGCGGCAAGGCAAGATCCCTGATGAGGAGCTGCGCCAGGCCCTGGAGAAGTTCGAGGAGTCCAAGGAAGTGGCCGAGACCAGCATGCACAACCTCCTGGAGACTGATGTACGTCTCTGCGCCTAGGGGCCACCCTGGGGAGCCCCTAAATGAGCCCAGCAGGGGCTCAGTGCCTGTGCGGGACGTGAAGGGAAGGAAGGGGGAATGAGAACCAGAGGGGAGCAGCGATCGGCCCCTTGAAGCTTTGGGGTCTCTTTTGGGCCCTTCACCCTCCTCCAGCTGCATCTGGAGGGTCAGCTAGGCCTCTGTGCCTGGAACAGTTAGGGAAGGGGACCCGCAGGAGGCAGCATGGAGGCAGGGGCCAGAGGGGGCCTCTCTTCAGTCCCGCTGCTCGCTTGCAGATCGAGCAGGTGAGCCAGCTCTCGGCCCTGGTGGACGCCCAGCTGGACTACCACCGGCAGGCCGTGCAGATCCTGGATGAACTGGCCAATAAACTCAAGCGACGGTGAGCCCTTCCTGCTCCATGTCATGGGGCTTCCAGAAACCTGGAGTTGCTACTGCAGATTCCCAGGTGGTTCTTGGACGCCCCACGCACCTACCTCCATAGTCCACTGCTGCTGGGAGTGGCTCCAAGCCTGGGAGCTGGCTTTTCATAAACTCTCTGGGCTGTGGGGGTCGCAGGAGAGAGCAGGACTTCTTCTGGCTCATCCTGGTCTCCAAAGGAGAGGGCTAGAGTGACCTGAGTGTGGGAAGCAGCCTGGGGTGGGGAGGTCTACCCCTCTTCCACTTTTGGTCTCCTGCATGCACTTGGGGAAAGGGGGAGCCTTGGGTGACAGTGATTCCCTGGTGGGGCCAGGTGGGGTTCTGTGGGACGCAGCCAGCTGACCCGAGTCTGGGGAGCCGGCCTGGGAAGTCTACTCACAGCTTCCCCAGGGCTCCCCACCCACATGGCAGCAGCACCAACAGCTGGGGGGTGGGTTCCCTGGCCTTGGCACCAAGAGTTCAAGAACAGGCTGTGTGGCTGCTGACACCCATGCCTTCACTGGCAGGATGCGGGAAGCCTCTTCACGCCCCAGGCGGGAATACAAGCCCAAGGCCCGGGAACCCTTCGACCTGGGAGAGCCTGAGCAGTCCAACGGGGGCCTCCCTTCCACCCCCGCCCCCATCCTCACAGGTAACAGCCAGTGAAGGGCTGCACGGCCCCAGGGCCTGGCCGCTCTCTCCAAACTGAGGGGCTGGATAGCCCCCACCCACCCTCTGCTAAAGGGACCCCAGGGATGGGGCCAGCCGCCACCCTAGAGCTCTCAGCCCACCTTTCTCTGTGCTCTGTCTGCGAGCAGCTTCATCATCTTTCCGATCTTCCGACAAGCCCATCCGGACCCCCAGCAGGAGCATGCGTGAGTGTCCCCTGCCTCGATATACAACACTACCTTTGTCTGTTATTGAAGGTTCTTTCTCACTTCCCTTCTCCAGTAGAAGTGGATGCCCACTATGGTCAGTCCTTCCAGCCCCTCGCCGGGAAAGAACTAGGTACCAGGCAGCCTACCCCGCCTCTCCGGGCCTTGGCCTCCCCATGTACAAGAGGAACTGCTGTGACACATAGGGTACCCACTGGCTCCAGGCTGAGTGGCACCCTGAAGACAGTAGGCCCTGTCATCCTAATGCCATTGGGCATTCCCCGCTCCTTCCATGAGCATGGTGGTGACCTCTCGTAGAACCCTTGCCATTTTCATGTCACTTGCTCCCTCCCTGCAACCCAGGGAACAAGACAAAGGAGTGGCTCTTTTTGGGGACACTAGGCATAGCAGGACCTGATGGGGCCTGGCTGTCTTGCCCTGCACACCAATAGAGCCCAGGGAGCCTTGTGCTCAAGCTGTACCCCCAGACCTTACCCCCACTCCCTGCCCACCCCCAGCACCCCTGGACCAGCCGAGCTGCAAGGCGCTATATGATTTTGAGCCCGAGAACGACGGGGAGCTGGGCTTCCATGAGGGTGACATCATCACACTGACCAACCAGATCGACGAGAACTGGTACGAGGGCATGCTCCACGGGCAGTCGGGCTTCTTCCCTCTCAGCTATGTGGAGGTGCTGGTGCCGCTGCCTCAGTGACCCGCCGGCCCGCCCGCCCTGCCTGCACATTGCCTGCATTCCACTGCCTGAGGCGCCCCCAGGGCAGCAGGGCCAGCGGGCAGCCAGCAGCCCATTTACACTGTGTTCACCTATCGCAGTGGGGGGCTCCCACCCCGCACTAGGCAGATGTCTGAGGTTTGCCACCCTGAGGGGCTAACACTAAGGTGCTCTTAGAAACACTAACCCCCGCCTCCAGGACTGGCTCCAGGTGGCCACACTGGAGCCCACCCACCCTGACCCACCTGTACTGGGCTGGGCCTGAAAGTCTGCAGTGGTGTGGTCTGAGCAGGACCCCTGGCCAAGACTCACCGCCCTGCTTTTAAATTCCCCTATCACATGTCCTCATGTCCCTGCACACGCATAGATGCCACCTCCATGGGAGGGCCTCACCGAGGGGTCCTCAGGAGCCCAGCCCCCTAAGGACAGAGTTCTCTTCAGCTGCAGGTGCTGAGCCCCACCTTCCATTGCCCACCACCCTCCCACACACCCCCAGTCCCCGTCTGCAGGTGCCCTACCCCCAGCCAAGCACATGGAGTATTTCTGTGTGACACAAACTGTCACCAGCTGCACACACACATTGACACAGGACCCTGGGAGCCGCCCCCCCCCCCCCCCACACCGCCTCTTCGGCGAAGGTCAAACACAAAAGCTTTGATGAGTGTCCCTAGACCTCTGGCTGCCAGGCCATCCTGAGAGGGCCACAGGGCCTCCCCCAGCCAAAGCTGGCTGCCATTCCCCCATTGACAGTGTCCTCAGCTCTCTCTTTTGACCAAGGCAGGCAGCTAGCTACCCAAACCAGCAGGGCCCCAGCCCCAGATCTCCCCTCTTGCCTGATCTGTAGTTGGCTTAACGGGGGACTTAGGGCCTGTTTCACATTCCCTTCCTCTGGTGACCCTACACAGCCCCCAGGCCACCAAGTTCTGCTTGTCCCTGAGGTCCCCCTCGCCACTGTTACAGGAGGGAGGCACAGGCACCCCAGCCAAGATGAGCAGTCACCTTGGTCAGTCTAGGGCAAATGGAAATGTAATCTGATTTTTTAAGTATTAAATGTCTCTTTCTACACTCTCTTGCCTGGTTGTGGTGCAGGGCAGGCCTTCTGGAGGAGGTCCCTGGTAGGATGGGGCCGGTGCAGCCACCCACCCCTGCTCTCCACCCAGAGCCTACTCCCAGTGTGAGCCCTGGCCCCACAGTGGGCCAGGAAGGGTGGCCATCATTTACTCAGTCACCAAGGTGGAAAGTTATGTCCCTAAGACACTCCTCCCCATAGCCAGAGCCCCAAGCAAGGGCAGGGCTGAGGTCTGGCCCAGACCGGCCACATGTTGCTGCCCAGAGATGAGTGCTGGCGGACCCCCACCCCAGAGTGACATGTTTGGGCTGCTCGCTTCTCTTTATTATCTGAGCCTGCCATCGTACAACTTGGTCATAGAGTGGAGCGATAGCCCTTAACCAGTTCCAGGTCCCCGGGCCGGTGGCTTCAGCTCCCTTGCTTGAGGACGCTGTAGACCTGCTCCAGCACGTGACATAGGCCCTGGTCCTTGGGTGTCCTGCTGGCCAGGGAGATCTGAAACAAGCAGGACTGGTGTCTCAGAATTGCCCAGAGGTCCTGGCCGGGCCTCACCCCCACTCCTGCCCCACAATGCCCAAGTGCTGCTGCCTAAAGGGGCTGGCCTAACCAAGGTACAGGCAATGTCCCTAAAGAGATGCTTTTTAACAAGGAGCACGTTAACCAAAGGCCCAGCTGACTAAATGTGTGTGTAGGGCGGCCTGGAGGACCTACACTTTCCAAACCTGCTGTCACCAGAGCCTGAATCCCACACACACAGGCCAGGGGCCACCCAGATCTAGGGCCTCCAAAGGTATCAGGTGGTCACTGCCACCCAGCAGCCCAGTGCCGCCATTGGACATGACCAGGGACAACTTTAAGCCCTGGTCACTTTTAAGTTCAAACAAAACAAGCAAGTGTGCAAAACTGCATTTCTCTGCACAAGAGAGTTGAGTATGTCTTCTGAGAATGACTTTCAAGCAGGAAGTAAGTCACTGGGCAGGGTGCCAAGCCTCATAAATGTCCCAATACTGAGGGGCCAGCAAGCATGTTCGCTACACCAGTGGCTCCTAAGGTTGTAAACTAAGTCTGAACCCCTCTCCCATTCTCTGTGGGCAAATGAGATGTCTGTCTTTGGGGCTTTTACTTTTTCATGTGCATTTGGATGATTTTCCCACCCCACCCCTGTGAGGTAAATCAGGCTTTGGCAGCGTTAGTTTCCAGCTGAAATACTTTAGTACAAAACAAGTTAGGAAATCGCTGCTGCTCAGACTGCTCATGATATATTCTTGGGGGCTCCCAAGAACCGTCTTCCTCCAAGAGGGGTTTACATGGACTTGGGGCAGGAGTCGTACCTTCAGCTTGTCCAGGTAGGTGTGCTCCTGATTCCAGGGCTCCTGGAACCTCACGAGGTCAGGGGCACCCTTGTAGAACTCCACCAGCAGCATCTAGGGGACCAGGCGTTGGTGAGACCCTCTCCCTCCCCGCTGCCCACACCAAGCACTGGGGATGCAGGACAGGTGCAGCACAACCCGGTACCAGTCGCCAAGAGACCAGGAGAAAAGGGAGCTTAGCAGAGGCCCCTGGAGAGGACAACACACCCCGACCTGAGGCTAAGGGGGGGCCACCGAATGTGGTTCTCCACGCATCAGGCCTGACATCATCCCCTGCTTTAGCCTTATCCCAGTAACGCTCGTGAAATCACGGTGTAATGGACTAGCTGTTTTTCAAATGCCTGTTGAATCATAGGTATTAAAAAAGGTCAGGGTAGCCCCTTCATTCGCCTCCACTTGGAGAAGCAGCAGCAGATGTAGAAGCCCAAGGTGTCCCAGAACAGCTAGGGGTGGGCGGGTGCACAGGGTGAGGGAGGGGCCGCAGCAAGGACCTGGGACCAGATCCTTAGAGCCACAAGTGGCACATTCAGTGCCTGAGTCCTACCATGTCCTATAAGTCCCGCTGGGCACTTTCCGCCCTGCCCGCCCCTCCACAGGGGGTGCCCATCCCGTCCAGGAGTGAGCTCACCATCTCATGAAGGATGTCGTTAGTCAGGAAGCTGTCCTGGACGTAAGCCATCTCTACATCCATGGGGATGCCATAGTCACTTGGCCTTTGCTGGCAGGGACACCCAGCAGGTCACCACCGGCCACCTTAAGTCCCCTGTCCCATGACAGCAGGGGCCAGTGGGCTCCACATGCCCAGCCCCATCCACTAGCTGCCAGTCCACACCCCGCATGCAGGGCCCTTGGCCTCCCCTGGCTGTGCCACATACCTCTGGTGGCGGCATCACCCAGAAGGGTGAGATCTTGGACTCCGGGCCCGGGTTGCCAGAGTAGTACGGGGCTGCCAGGGGAGAGAGAGAGGGGCTGGGCCTGGGGGACTCCGTGATGTAGGAGACACGCATGCGCACACAAGTGCCCCTGGCTCGGGACTCACAGCACAACAGGGCGAGGCAGGGCTGGAAGCCATTGCTGGAGCCCTGCAGCCGGAGCTGGTAGTCCATCTGCACGTCAATGTCTTGAAGTGATGGCAGTGCTGGGCCGTGCGGGTGGCTGTGGTACCAGCCCACCAAGGACAGGCCCCGCAGTAGCAGGCTCTGGTAGATCTGGGGCAGAGGGGCAGCTGGGCACACGGCTGGGGTTCATGCACACTCACTTGCACACTTGCGAGCGTTGCTCTTCGCTGGCAGCAGGGACGCGGAAGCCAGGACAGCTGTGTCAACCCCAGCCCTCCCCAGAAGGCCCCGTCCAGCATGCCCCCTCACCTCATCCTCCATGGTGGCTGCAGTGTCCACATCCCCCAGCCGGCTGCGACAGGGGAAGGCTCGCAGCACCGTGAGCACTGCACAGAGGTGGGCACAAGGCGTGGACATTGACCCCGACCCAAATGGTGCCCTCCCCATGGAGCCACAGATACCCACTCTGGCTGTTGATGTCCCAGCGGCCCCCCAGGTATCCCACAACCTCGCTGCGAGTCAGGTGACTGTGGAAGTCCTGGGGAGGAGGAACATGAGAAGAAGTGTTCAGGCTTCACCCGACCCCAATGCCATCCTGGGGGCCAGGGCCCTTATGACATGCAGCGGCCAGCTCACCCCATTCCTTCCTTCAAACGTTGACTGAGCATGCACTTTACCAATAGTGAACAAAGCAGACAAGGCCCCTCCCACACCAAATTGACATCCCAGAGCCCCCCTCTCCCAGGTACTCCAGCCCCCTGCCCTAGTCTGGGGGAGGGAGGTCTCTTGGCCCCCAAGGGACAAGGTGGGAGCCGGGCACCCACCAGCAGGAACAGCACATTGCTAGAGATGGCCACGTTAAATGGCTGGAACTTGTTGATGGCTGCAAAGGATGTTACTTCCACCAGGGTGTGGGGGTTTCTGTAGGAGCCGGAGGGTCCCCAGTTTCAGAAACCCTCAGGATGCCTCCTCAGCGCCCTCCTTAGCTAGCACTGAGGATCCGAGGCCTCGCGTCCCCTCTACTCCTGCTCTTCTTCCCCCCAAGCTGGCAAGAGCTCCTGTAGGCTGAGGGAGGCGCTGTGGCATGGGGCGTATCTGACCTGGCAGAGTCACGACTGCCTAGCACGCAGTACCGCACTGGCACCTGAATCTTGCTTTCTGCCCGCTTCCCTGGGGGCGTGGCCTCTGTGAGGTGGAGGTAAGAAAAAAAGGTAGTGTCCCAAGAAAACTCTGGAAGCAGCCTTCAAAAGCATTCAACAGGATTGGGAATTCAGGCGGCGGGGCTTCGAAATCAGGTGGCAAGTTGACAAGTCGGAGAAATTTTAAATCAGATGAAAGGCTCAGGAAATCGGGTGAGGACTTCAAAAAACCAGGTGGTGGTTGGGGGGCTATTGGGCATCAGGATTAGAAATCAGGCAACAGAGCAAAGAAATCCTGTTGGGGAACAAGATGGTCAGGCAACATAGTGAAGACACCTAGCAGCCCATAAAGAAGACGGGCAGCAGGAGCAAGGAAAGCCTGCGTTAGAGCCTAA
Organism: Macroglossus sobrinus; assembly: GCA_004027375.1. NCBI lineage: Eukaryota > Metazoa > Chordata > Mammalia > Chiroptera > Pteropodidae > Macroglossus > Macroglossus sobrinus. The sequence goes on along the minus strand of PVKZ01002808.1, from coordinate 76,834 downwards.
GAAGTCATGTAGTGAAAGTGCAGTTAGGTAACAGGGCTAAGCCAGACACCTGGGGGCACCGAGGAAAAGAAAAGCCAGTCCTGTTGCCTGCCCTGCCACCCCTCCCCCCTTCCCCAGCCTCACCCAGGTGGGCATGCTCTGAAGGGCCCTTCGCAGGCAGTCTCCGACCCTTGTCCTCCACCGAGACCCCTGTCAGAACCTCCTCCTCCTCTTCCTCCATCAGCAGCTCCTCCTCTTCCCCTTCGCTGGCCGGGCTCTGGCAGGATAGGCGTGGGGACAGCAGCAAGACCCTCACCTGGATGTCCCCCACTGTCCTCACCAAGTTCCACCCAGACCTCTGGCTGGCCTGAGCCTTACGTCCCTGCTGTTGCCCCAGATGACCTCTTAGAGAGAGGGCGTGAGCAGAGGCAGCTCAGGCCTGAGCTCCTACATGGCTGAACAAACTGTGTGACTTCAGGTGAGCGCCCTAACCTCTCTGAGCTCCATGGTCATCTGTAAAATGGCACAATGACATTTAGCCCAACACAGAAATGACTTAATGCCTGAAAAGAATTTATCATCTGCCCTGTTTCCATCCACTGAGCAAGCATGTATTTTGCATGGATTATTTTATTCTCTCAATAACTTCTGCTCTTGCCTAAAGTTCCCTTGCCAAGGTAACTTCTCTGTGCCCAAAATGACAGCCACATCTCAGTCACCGTCCTCTTCCCCCTCCCAGCAGCATCTGACCTAGCCAGTCCCCCTTCCTCCTGGGAACCCCTTGGGTTCCCTCCCACCTCTCTACTCTCTAGGATCCCTCTCCCAGTCTCCCCCTCCTGCCCAGGGCTTGATCCTGGGGACTCTTTCCTCTCTGACTCACACCCCTCCAGGCAACCTGTTCCTTGCCTATGCCCGGCAATACGCACAGTCCTGTCTCCATCCTGGGGCCCGCCTGAGCACCAGACTCAGGGTCCCGCTGCCCCTCGATGTCTCCATGCAGAGGTGCTCACAGAGGCTTCACATTCAATATGGCCATGATGCACCCAACTAACCCCACAAACCTGCTCCTCCCAAATCCCCACATCTCCAGTGGGTGTAACCCCATCCACCCACTTGCTCAGAATAAAACTCTTAACACTAATATCCACTCCATCACCATCTCCCATCAAATTCACTTTTAAAATTAGCCAAAACCTGCTCATTTCTTGTTCACCTCAGTGACGGGCCTGGTTTGCCCTGTCATCACCCACCTGGACCAGCAGCAGTCATCTGCACCTTAGTTCCCTCAGTCTGTCCTCCCCAATGCAGCCACCAGGGGGCGCTGGTGAGCAGCAAGTCAGGCCCCATTCTGTCGAGGGCTCCCACTTCCCTGGGGTAAAAACCCAAGTCCTATCTTGGCCCACAAGACCCTGCACAACCTGTCTCTGACCTTTCCTGCCTTCACCTCCCCTCCTCCCTCTATCCCCCTTGCTCGCTCTGCTCCAGCCACAAGGACCTCCTGCTGTTCCTCCAACATACCAGGAAATGTCCTGCCTCAGTTCCTTTGTATGTGCTGTTTTCCAGATACCCTCATTGCTCCCTACTTCTCTTCCCTTAGTTCTCAACTCAGATGTCATATTCTCAGTGAGGCCTTCCCTGACCACCCTATTTCCCCACTCCCTACTCCCACCCCTCCTTCAGACATACCATAAGATGGCCTTATTTATTGTCTTTATTGCCCCATGAGCGCAGAGATTTTTCTATTCGCTCTCTGCTCTATCTCCAGCACCTAGAACAGTACCTGACACACAGTTGGCATTTACTAAACATGCTCGCAGAATGAATGGCCCTAGTCTGTGTATTACTGTGAAGTCATCTGGTAGATGTGGTTCACATCTACAGTAAATTGACTTTCAATGAAGATTACTTGTGATAATGTGGGTGTGCCACATCCAATTGGTTGAAAAGCCTGAAGAACAAAAACTGAGGTTTCCCAGAAAAGTAAGAATTCTGCCTCAAGACTTAAGCATGGGCTCCTGCCTGAGTCTTCAGCCTGCCAGCAGCCCTACAGATTTCAGACTTGCCAGCCAGATATATACATGTACATCTAATCTATCCCAATATGTCTAATGCACATGGTATTGTTATTATTTCCATTTTACATATAACGAAGACTAAGGACCCAGAGATGGTCCTTAGCCAAGTTTACCTGGCTGGTGAACATTCAAAGAACAGCTATTATTATTATGGCATGCAAGATCTTTCCAGATCTGGTCCCTACCAGTGTCTCTAGCACCCTCAGCTATCCAACACAGCAGAACCTCTGGCTGCATCAGCTAATCATGGTTCCCTAATCAGCATGTGTGGCTTCGTGCCTACATGGCTTTGCATATGCCATTTCCTCCCTCTGGAAAGCTCTTCCCTCTGTCTTGCCCTCACAGGCTCCTGCTCATCCCTCAAAGTCCCAGTTCCAATGTCCTCTCTCTGGGAATTCCTATTGGACAATGAGTCCGGGAGAGCTTGCTCCAGGATGCTGAAAGACACACCTCATCGGCGGCAGCTGCAGGCATATGGAGCTGGTGTCGTCGGAGCCAGGCGGCTTTGTACTTGTCCAGTTTCTGGCCCTTGTATTTGACGGAGGCCCAGCCACAACCTGATTTCTTGGCTGGGTTCACCAGCTTCTTGCAGTGGGTGGCCCAGGCACTGGGGGAGTTGAACACCTGCCCCGTCTCCTGCCACACGATCCTTCCGTCTGGCTGTAGATCTCCCACGAACTTCTTCCCCTGCAGTAAGAGAGGACTGGCTGGGCCAAGACCTGGTACCTACCAGGGTCCCTCCTCTGTGAAGTCCTCCCTTATCCCATGCTAATCCCAGGGCTTGGCACCCACTTCCCACTACAGCACCCCTTCCAGGAAGCCTTCCGTCTTAGGTGCCTCCCAGTACCTGTATGTCCACTGTCACATTCCTGATCAGCTTGGATAGAAACTGCCCAGTTATGTGTCTCTCTCTCCCTCCCCTCACTGGACTGTGAACCCCCAAAGGGCAGAAACAGGGTTTGTCTTGATTTGCTATGACCCCAACACCCAACACACAGCCTGGCACACAGCGGCTGCTCATTTCACAAACTGCACCATCCACAAATCAAACAACAATAACGATAACAGTAATAACAGCAAACAGTGCTTACTATGTAGCAGGCACCTTGCTGAGAGCTTTATTCAATTAATCCTCATACCACCCCATGGGAGAAACAAATCCCATTCTACAGATGAGAAAACTAGGATACTGAGAAGTTGAGCGAGGTCACACAGCCAAGAAAGTAATGCTGTCTTCTCTGAGCCTCAGTTTCTCCTTGGTGGAATGTGGTGTTGGTGAACAATGTCCTCCCGCCCAGAAGAGTTCGTGCTGGGTGTGGATGCTCCGTGCCTCAGTCTCCCCTCCCCACTCCCAGGCTCGGCCTGCTGCAAGGACGCTCTGGGCCTCGGTGTCCCCTCCTTGCCCCAGCTGGGATGGGCTGAGGGGTGGGGGGCGCTCACCAAGTAGTAGATAGACAGCACGCCGACGCCGGGCTCCAGCTGCGCGTCTTTGAGAAGCACCCGCAACGTGACCGCGCGCCTCGTGAACGCGCTCCCCGGGCCGCCGCAACCTCCAGCCCCGGCCCCACTGCCGCTGAGGCTGCCGCCGCTGCCGCCGCCACCACAGCTGCGCGATCCACTTGCTCCCGCCCGCCGCTCGGGGTCCTCGGCCTCTGCCTCGTCCTCGTCCTCATCCGGCGCCTCTTCGCCGGCGCCACCCGGAGCTGTGGACAGCGACAGGTTGCAGCAGGGCCGCGCGCCACCAGTCGGTCCAGCCCCCAGTTGGTCCAGCTACCCCTGCCCGCGTCTCGCTGGGCCCCGGCCGAGCCCGCTGTACCTGCCATGGCCGCTCTGCCCGCGCCTTGCAAGCTCTTTCTTCTCGGCACGTGACGCGGCTCCGCCTCATTGGGGAGAAGGCGCCCCAGCCATTGGCCGTCACTGGTGGGCGGGTGGGGGGCTCGACTCGCTGGCAAGAGAGGAAACTGATGCCCAGGACTTCTGCTTTCTGTGGACTAGTGTCTCCACCTGAAGCCACAACCTATAGTATTGAAAGCCTTGGGCGGGAAGGCAAGGGGGATTCAGTCCGCTAGGGCGATCAGAAAAACGGGGCCAAGGCCACGGTTCTTTAGGGACCGACAGGCCTCGGCCGTTGGGACCAGGGGAGAAACTGAGGCCGGGGAGAACAAGCCACTGAACCCTGGGGGTTCGGGCCAGAATAAGAAGCAGCCCTGCGCAGCAAACCTACAGGGCCCAAGCTAGGAGGCAGTCTCTAAAGAGTTAATTTCCGTTCTCCCGGGTGGGCTCTCGGCTGATTCCACAATTGGACCAGAATGGAGTCTGCCAACCAATTATAGGAGGTTCATTTAATCTTCAACTAATAAGCAGTAGTCATTGAATTTTCTCTAACCAATCACTGTTAAACTGCTGCGTCGGCCAACTCGGACTGAGCCAATAGAAAGCTGTCCCTCCCGGCCAATCATCAGGAGCCCCCAGTCTCACTCACCCAATCGGTTGTAGGGTTCGGTCCTCAACTAGCCAGCCAATCAGCTACCGGGTCAAAACCTGCCCCTTGAGTCTGGTGCAGCCACACCCTCTGCGCGCGCGGACGCAAAGGCGGAGCGAGTCTGCGTGTACGCCGGCTGGCTGCAAATCTCTCCTTTGTCCTGTACCCCTGTCCCGGGACCTTTGCTCTGTAACGCAGCACCACCTCCCATCGCTGGGACTCCCCAGCCATCCAGCAGGGCTAAAAGCCCGGAGTGGGGGCTTCCCCAAGTACAGGGAGCTATTGGCTGGGCTCAGACGCGGATGGGTTTACCAGGACCCCAGTCTGGAAGAGGGGACAGGACACTGGGGACGGGGGTGTCCAACCAGGGTAGTGGAATTAGACTAGACCTGACTCGAAATCCTGCTTCTCCACCTACCAGCTCTGTGACTTTGGCCAAGTAGTTCCACCTCTCAGTTTCCCCTGGGGGGATAATTATTCCACTTCAAGGAACAGGACTTGACATGTAGTAACCTGGATAAATGTGAATTCATCTTTGTCCAGCCCAAGCCTCCTTCTGGAGTCCTCCAACACCCTACCGGGGGTCCAGCTACGAACTGGGCATTGCCTAGCCCCCAAACTTTGTTTATTCCCCCAGGTCTTTGCCCACTTTCAGTTCCAAAACCCACAGCTGGACCTCCAGCCTCTCCCATCTGGTCCCTGGCTACCTCCTTGTGCCTCAGGCCTCCATACTCACCCCTCACCCTATCCCTCTCCCACCCTGGCCTCAGAAGGATGTTTCTAAAATGCAACTATAACCACCTCGCCCCCCACCCCCACCCCCGCTCTGAATCCTCCTATCGCTCCCCATTGCCTTTGATAAATAAAATTAAAACTAATTGCTGTGACCTTGTTAACCATTTATGGCACCCTTTTATGGTAGGTATTATAATCTTTAGCGGACAGTTCAGATAAACAGATTTCCCAGAGTCCCAAGGCGTTTCAGTGGATTCCAAAGGCTATTCTTTGCAGTCTCGTCCTATAACTATGAAGGACACTGAATGTGTAATTTAAAAATTCTGGAAAAAGAAATCTCCAGGTCTAGATGAAGACTTCTACCAAAGGCTCAAAGAAGAATTAACACAACATTTACATAACTTCTTCTAGAAAACTGAAGAGGGAATTCTTCCCAATTCATTTGATGAAGCTAGCATAATTAAATACCAAAACCAGATAAGGAGAAGCCAAAGAAAGAAAACTACAGACCATATCCCTCATGAAAAGACACAAAAATCCTTCACAAAATATTAGAAAATAGAATTCAGCAATATATAAGAATTATACACCATGACCCGGGATGCAAGGCCAGTTCCCTATTCAAAAATCAATATTATCCACCATATTTAACAGGCTGTGATGTGCAGAATAATGGTTTCCCCAGAGTGTCTCTGCCCTAATCCCTAGAACCTGTGATTACGTCAGGTTAGCTGGTGAAGGAAATTTAAGGTTACAGATAGAGTTAAAGTTGCCAATCAGCTGACTTTAAAATAGGAGATGATCCTGGATTCTCCAGGTGGTCCCAGTGTAATCATGAGGGCCCTTAAAAGTGGAAGAGAGATGGGGAGAGTGACAATGGAAAAAGTTCAGACTGATTTGATCTGAGGATTCTACCTGAGTAGCTGGCTTTGTAGATGGAGAAAGTGGACATGAGCCAAGGAATGTGGGAAGCCTCTAGAAACTGGAAGAGGAAAGGAAACATCCATCCTTTGAGCCACCAGCAAGGAACACAGCCCTTGTGACACTGATTTTTGCTTTGGGAGATCCATGTAGGACGTATACCCTACAGAGCTGTAAGATAATACATTTGTGTTGTTTTAAGCCCCTGAATGTGTGATAACTTGTTACAGCAAGCCACAGAAAACACACATATTGGCTACAGAAGAAATGTCACAGAATCGTATCAACAGAGGCAGAATTCAACACTCACTCATGATAAAAACTCTTAGCAAACTACAACAGGGAAGCCACCTCACCTTGGTGAAGAACCTTCAGTTAACATCGTAATTAATGGTTTGCTTTATGAAATTCATGAGATGCTTTCCCCTTAAGATTAGAACAAGACGAAGGCATCCACTCTCACCACTCTTATTCAACATAGTACTGGAAGTTGTAGCCAGCACAATAAGACAAGAAAAGGAAGTAAAAGGCGGACAGACTGAAAAGGGAGAAATAAAACTAGCTCAATTTGCAGATGACATGTTGGTCTACACAAAAAATCCCAAGAAACCTACAACAAACACCCCTAGAATTAATAAATGAGCTGGTTCAGCAAGGTTGTAGGATGAGATCAAAATATAAAAATCGATTGCATGTCTGTACATTAGCAATGAATATGTGAAAATTGGAATTAAAAATACAAAGACATTAATAATCGCTCAAAAAAATGCTTCAGTGTAAATCTGACTAAAAGATACAGGACTTGTATACTGAAAACTATGCAACACTGATGAAAGACAAAAAGATTTATGCAAATGAAGAGACAGACCACATCCATGGACTAGAAGACCTGAAGAAGTAAAAATGTCACGTCTCCCCCAACTGATGTATAGGTTTAACACAATTCTTATCAGAATCCCCACAAGATTTTGGGGTAGATTTAAGCAAAATTATTCTAATATCCAGGCAGCTTAATGGACATTTGAGGTCCCCATGTCATCTTCCAGTTGTGTACCCTCGTGTTACTTCTCTTAGCCACTCTGGCACCATACTCTTTCCTCTCACTTTTAGGCCTTTGCTGAAAAAGGTCCCTCCTCCTGGTGCACCGACTGCCCAGTCTCTGCCCCACACTGAAAGCCTCCCTGGGCTCCCTGCTCCACTCCAGGACCCCAGCATGGACCCCCTGACCCCTGGCTGAGACTTCCCTAGGATCCAGGACCTGCCCTGCCCAGCCCCCGCCCAGGCCCAGGCCAGTGCAGGCAGGGGAGGGAGAGGGGGAGGGAGCTTGGGAGCTGACAGAAGAGAGGAAATTCCCCTGGAGCCTGTTTCTCTGCTTCCTGGCCCAGCTGGGGTGGGGTGCCCACTGGAGGGAAGGGCCAAAGATCCGGGCCTGCCATGGCCTCAGCCCTGAGCCCACCCCGGGTCTCCAAACCCAAGGGCGCCCTGCCCTTGCACTACCATGAGAGCTTTCTGGAGAAGAAGGGACCTCGGGACCGGGTAAGACGGGGAAGGTAGCCTGGCACTGCTGGGCGGCGAGGTGGGTGAGGCACCTCTCTGAGCCTCAGTCTTTCATTTGATCTCTTTCTCTTTCTCTTTGTCTCTCCCTGCCTGTCTGTCTGTCTCTCTCTTGGTCTCAGTCTTTCTGTCTTGGTCTCTCTTTCTGTCTGTAGGACACAAACAGGATCAGGGACTTCCTCCAGGGAATGAGGAATTAAATTAATCAGTCCCCCTTCCCCCATCCTTGAACTAATGTCATGAACCTTAGCTGCAGGGAACAAGGTTGGGACAATTGCATGGTGGACAGAAAGAGCTGGTGGGGGCCACATTTGGCAGAACCAGATACTTGACATGGGGGGTGGAGGAGAGAGAAAGAGAGGGAGGGAAGAAGGAAAGGGTGGCGGGGGGGGGTGGGAGAGAGAGAGAGAGAGACAGAGACAGAGAGAGAGACAGAGACAAAGACAGAGAGACAGAGAGAAAGAGAGACAGAATGTGTGTGTGTGTGTGTGTGTGTGTGTCTTTTACTCAGAGACTCCGAGAGAGAGAGAGAGAGAGAGAGAGAGAGAGAGAGAGAGAGAGAGAGAGAGAGAGTGAGAGAGAGAGAGAGTGTGTGTCTTTTACTCAGGAGAAAGCCCAGCTCCTCGGTTTCAGCCAAGTTCCTGTCTCTCCTCCCCACTCCCCATATTCATTCATGTTCTGCTAGAACACAAATCACCACTACTGCTTTTCCTGGCCACCTCCCTGCCTTCGTCATTGTTATTGCCATTGTCACTTCGGTTCCCTCTTCCTTTCTCTGTCTCCCTGTGCCCAAATCCCAACTCCCACCTCGAAAGCATCTAGTGGCAGCAGACGTGGGTGGGTGGGTGGGTTAAGAAAGACTGTGGGCCCCAGGATGCAAGACCCAGGTTCACGTACCCACTCGGACTCTCCATCTTTGTGCCTCAGTTTCCTCTCTTATAAAATGGGTAGAATAGGGCCATAGTCATGATTACGAGAGGGGCAGTCTTAGCAGACCAAAGACCTGACTTAGAGCAAGCACTGGTGCTTTACACATATTAACTTGCCCAGTTCTCACTACAGCCTCTGAGGTGGATACCATTAGTATTGCCATTTTATAGGTGGGGAAACTGAGGCACAGAGAGCTTAAATAACTGGTGCACGACAAAGCAGGTCTGACCATACGAGGGTTAATCACTTATCGCTGTATTCCTAGTGTCTGGAACAGTGCCAGGCATATAGTAGGTCCTCAGTAAGTGTTAGTTAAATGTACGGATGTATTTATAGATGGTCAGATTGGTGGGTGGATGAATGGGTGGATGGATGGTAGCTGTCAATATAAGCACTATCCTCATTATCATTGTAGACCAACTGAAGTGCCTCCTCCTGCAGGAAGCCTTCCTAGATTTTCCAGTTGGAGGGCTGCTTTCCTTCTCTGTCCCTTCCCAGGGATCCTAGCTTCTCTTCCCTGGAGGATTTTAGTGTCTGTGCTTTCTCTATCCTCTATAACATAACCTATTTAAAAACAGAAATCATGTCCCATTTGTTATTTTGCCCATGACAGAGCTAGCTGCAGAGTAGGGGGTCAGGGAACATTCCAGTGCAAAGTCCCCAGAATCTCACAATCTGATCTGTATCAGCCCCTTAGATCTCCAGAGTTAGGGCATTTGAAGTTCAGAATCCTGGGGGAACCCCTAAATCTAAAGACCTCCCAGAGTCCAGAACCTTGTGAAATTCTGAGACTACAGACTCAGCACCTAAACCAGAGCCTGGCACCAAGGAGATGCCAGCAAATATTTATGGCGTGGATCAGGGGACAGAAAGATGTGGGGGAGGGGGATGGGAGGTGAGTGTGTGTGGGGGCGGTGGGTATGTGTGTGTATGTCAGTGGGTGGCTGGATGACTTGGTAGATGGATGGATGGGTGGGTGAATGGATGGAATGGCATAAATCCAGTTAGCTCAACTCACTTTCAGAACGCTGCCCTCCATAGCCTAGAGACTGCTCTTGGTTCCCTACCCCATCATGGTCCCCTTGGCCCTTCCTCAGAGAATGCCAACCCCAGAGACTGGGCCACGGGTGGGGCTCCTCCTTGAAAGACCTAAAGCAGATAAAGAAGGAAACCGTGTAATGATGGCGGACGAGTGCCCGCAGAGGTCATGAGGCAGGAGGATGCAGTGGAGGTGCCCATGTTGCCACCTCACATCTTTCTCTTTCTCTGCCTTTGGTCCCCAGGATTACAAGAAGTTCTGGGCTGGCCTCCAGGGCCTCACTCTCTATTTCTACAATAGCAATCGGGACTGCCAAGTAAGAATGGGGATGAGGGGTCAAGACCTGGCCCATCTACGACCCCAGGGACCAAGCAGATGGTGTGGGTGGTGTGGTCAAGCCGAAGTGCCTAGTGCTCAGACCCCCTCTTCTGTGCTCTCAGCATGTGGAGAAGCTAGACCTTGGAGCATTTGTGAGACTCACAGATGAAGCTCCCTGGGGAAGCTCCCGTGACTCTGGCACCTATTTCAACCTGGTCCTCCGGAACCAGGACATCAAGTTCAAGGTAGGTCCCTTGGAGGAGAGCTAGTAGGAGATGCTCCCTCCCCCATTACACCCATCATTAACACACGCTAGCATGAAGTCACACAGAATTTACCTCATGGCTGATGACACTGGGCAAGTCTACTTGACTTTTCTGGGCCTCAGTTTCCTTAACTGCAAAATGGGATACTATGTATTAAGTGCCCAGAACAAGAACAAGATTCACAAGGATCATCACTGCCATCATTCAATCTTCCAGCAAATACTAGTGAGCATCTATTGTGTGCCAGACCCTCTTCTTGAAAAGACAATTAAAAATCCCTGCCCTTGTATAGTTTACAGTCTAGCGGTGAAGCATCCAATCAACATGTAAAACAGAATGTTGGATGCTGGCAAATGCTACAGAGACAAGTGCTAAGGGAGGGGGAAGGCAGTGTTAAGTGGTTTGATCAGAGAAGGCCTTACTGAGGACTTGAAAGAGGTGACAGAGCCAGCAGTGTAGATATCTGTGAAATAGCTCTTCAGCAGAGAAAACATCATATGCAGAGGTCCTGAGACAGGACCATGCCTGGTGTGTTGAAGGAACAGTGAGGAGGCCTGTGTGGCTGGAGCAGAGGGAGAAAAGGGGAGAGAGGGAGGAGGGGAGGGCAGATCGTGTAGGGACCATGGGCCATAGAGAGGACTTGGGCATCTACCCTGAAGGGGGTGGGAGCCCTTAGAGGGTTTAGAGCATAGGAGCTACATGACCTGACATGTTTTTCTAGATATTAGTATAATAATATTAAAAATTAACATCCCACATTACTAAGGACTTACATTCAGACATCATCCTAAATGAACCTGTCCTGACATTTAATCTTCAGGGGAGCCCTTGGAGTCAGTGACTGTCATTCCTTACCCCATTGCACAGATGAATCGAATGAGGCTGACCGACAAGGATTTATTCTTTCCCTCCCTAGGTAGAGAGCCTGGAGTCTCGGGAGATGTGGAAAGGCTTCATCCTGACGGTGGTGGAGGTCGGAGTGGTCGCTGCCCCTCTCTCCCCCATTCCCCACTAGGCCCCCTCAAAAATCCTCTTCTTTCCATCCTTCAATCCCCAAACAAGCCTTCTAGAGGATAACACTGATCTCGAACTAGCAGCCTATGAGCCACATGTAGCCCATAAACATCATTTTTTTTTAACAAAACCAAACACTTTAAAAGTTAGCTGCCATAACTTAAAAAACAGGGTTTTTAGTCAACATTCATGATTTATTTTACTCATTTGTTCCCCACTCGGGCCCTGAGTTTGAGACTACATTCTAGCATCTGCTCGGTCCTCCTCCCCATCATGGAATTCTCTCTGCATCCTCCGGAACACCTCTGTGCCCCTGGAGGTGTAGGGTGGCTCTGGAGCCCCCAGACCCGATGCCCATCCTGGCACCATCTGCACTCTGGCCTCAGTTTGCCTCTGTGACATGGGCACAGTTGCCTGTTCCCTGACGCCCCTATTGTTCCTCAGCTACGTGTCCCATCCAACTTGACCCTGCTACCTGGACACCTGTACATGATGGCCGAGGCCCTGGCCAAAGAGGAGGTGCGCCGTGCACTCGAGATGCCCTCGTGAGTGCCCCGCCTGTCCCGAGGGGCTGAGGTTGAGCTGTGAGTGGGGTCTCCTGCTGTTGGGTCTTAAGTTGAGAACAGGGCTGCGTCCGGGCTGGGGCGGGGATAAGCTGAGAGCCGGCTTGGCGTTTGGGGACAGGTGTAGGTGCCTGGGGGCGGGCCTGGGTCTCCAGGAGACTGGACTCAGCCTCCGGAGGCAGCACTTGGACTTAGGAGCAGAGCAAGGTCTCTGGAAGTAGGTCTGGGCCTTGGGGATGAGGTCTGGCCTCTCGAGGCCGTCCTAGGTGCTTGGGGGCGGGTCTAGGTGCCTAGAAGGCGTGACCTGAGCGGGGTTATGAGGTGGGGCGGGGCTGAGTGTTTAGGGCTGAGTGTTTAGGCCTGAGTTACGTACGGGAGGGCATTCTGGGTCTCTGGGGAATGGCTCTTGTCCAGTGAGTGACACGGCCCGCCCCAGGTGCTTTCTGAAAGTGAGCCGGCTGGAGGCGCAACTGCTCCTGGAGCGCTACCCCGAATGCGGGAACTTGCTGCTGCGGCCCAGCGGGGATGGCACGGACGGAGTGTCTGTCACCACGCGCCAGACGCTCAACGGGTGCGCATGCGCAACTCCAGACCCTGGGGTTTCGAAGAAGGGCTGCGTGGGGGCTTGGGGAGACGTAGGGGCGAGGTCAGACGTCGGGGCACAGCTGGATCCTGAAACGGGAGGAATTGGGGGTAGGGCCAGAGGTCACGGGGTGTGAGATCCTTGAGGCTGGCCCCGCTCCAGAGCAGGGTTATGGGTGGGGTCAGAACCCAGGGCAAGGGCAAGAGGAAGGGCGGGGCCTTTCCTGGGCGTGGGGGTCCATGGAGCAGGGTCCTCCCTGGAGGCAGTGCCAGGACTAGGGGCCCGCGGGGTCTCCCGGGGACGGAGTCAGTTGAGGGCCAGGTTCACTCTGAGAGCTATGCCGGGACGGGGCTTTGCCAGTGTGTGGGGAGGAAGAAGAGGCCTTAGGCCCTCCATGGGGGCGGAGGCAGGACGAGGTGCGGGGGTCATCCCTGGCCCGAGCCAGGCCACCCACCTGCCCATTGCCTGTGTAGGACGCCGGTGGTACGGCACTATAAGGTGAAGCACGAGGGCCCTAAGTATGTGATCGACGTGGAGGAGCCGGTGAGCTTTGGGCCACGGTCTTGGAAAGCACAGTGGTGGGGTCTGCGCTCCTTCCCCAACGGTCCTAACCCGGCCCCATATCCATCCCCAGTACTCCTGCACTTCACTCAACGCAGTGGTCAACTATTTCGTATCGCATACCAAGAACGCACTGTTGCCTTTCCTGCTGGAGGAGGACTACGAGAAGGTGCTAGGTGGGCGAAGCCTTCCGTGATTTGGGGGATCCAGTCCGTGCCTCTCCTGTCCCCGACCCAAAGGGGTTACCCTCGGGTCAGCCCCTGGCCGCTGCGCCTCCTCCAGGCAGCCCTCTCTGTTCTAGGCTATGTGGAGGCGGATAAAGAGAACGGCGAGAGTGTATGGGTGGCGCCCTCGGTCCCTGCGGTCCCTGGTCCAGGTGATGCCTTCCCCCCTCAGCTGCCACCAGGGCAGAGAGGGGAGAGACCTAGGACCCATGTGGTGCCTCCTGTACCCAATCTTGCACTCATAATTGTAGGGCTCTAGAAATTACCCAGACCCCGCCTTCTGGAGACTTCCAGGTGGTAGAGGTAGCAGACACAGCTGGACACAGACACTTCTAGCCCTGTGGGGTCAAACCTGGGGCTGGGGCACAGCCTAGAGTTGGGGAAAAGAGGGAGAGGAGTAGGGGGAAGGCATACTGGAGGAGGAGGTGTTTGTGGAAGGTCTCAGGATTTTGGGAGGTAAAGTAGGCAGAGGGGGATGGGTTGGGGAATCATGGTGGGTGTAGGGAAGGGGATGGGAGGCAGTCCACCTTAGGGAGTGGAAGGAAGAGATTGGAAGCAGTATGATCTGCCCTGGGCCAGGCAAATGCTGGGGGCCCAGGTGCACAGCACATGTATGTGTACATACATACACACATGCCACACTCACCACCATGGACTGTGTCCTTCTGCATCATCAGAAGCTCACGTGTAGACACTCATGTAGCCAGTGGCTCCACACATCATGAATACATAAGTCAGAGGACTCTAGTCCTGTTTAGCATGCATGCACATACCTTAAGTCAGTCATGTGTACACACACAGATGCACACATATCTACTCACAGTACAACTTCAGACATTTGTAGACATGTGCATGTACACACGAAGAGACAAGTACCCAGCACAGTGTCATGCATATATACACATTCATATATGTTCCATGTATGCAAATTCACTCAATATACATGTTTAGGCTACATAGGGACACAAACAGACTTAAAAAAAATGGGCCTGTACACAGATACACATGCTCAGGGATACATGCCTGTATCCAGGCCCGCACACGCACATCCCTGCTCAGAGAGGCACACGGGCCCACCCTGTCTTGTCCTACACCACACGAGTCCCAAAAATGATCACCGTTTCCCATCAGGTCCCACACCCCCCACCGATGGCCCCAAGCAACCACCTTCCACATCCATCATGCCCGTGTCCAGCCAGGACAAGCTGCCCCAGTTACTGAACCCAGATGAGAACTATGTGATACCCATCAGCGACGCCCCAGCTGCTGACTACGTGAACGGGGACGGTGGGTGGGGACCTGGGGGTGGCTGAGAGAAAGAGCAAGGGAGCAGGCTCACGGTTCGATGTGACAGGCTGTGTTTGTCCATGCAGTGCCCTCCCCTGGTCAGCTAGTCATCCCGAAGCCCAAGAAGTGTCACCTAGCCCCAAAGATTCAAGCAAAGCCTCCAAAGCCACCCATTGCACCCAAGCCAGGTAAGGGACCATTTTCCCCAGCCCCTCCCTCATTCCAAGGTGGAAGGCTAGCCTCAGCCTCCATCTATCTTCTCCTTCAGGGCCCAAAGGCCTTAGCAGTGGCCTGGCGAAGAAGCTGGCATTCTTCCCCACAACAGGTAAGGGGCAGGGAGTGGGTGGCAGGGGGCTTCACAGGTCAGTGGCCCCGTGTGGTCACACAGGGCCCCACACTCTGAAGAGCTCACACTTGGTTTGATGTTCTGCTGTCTCTCTCAAAATTCCTCCTGCCTCTTGAACGCATTTTCATCTGGTACTGGGCCCCAGCATTCTGCAGCAGGTCCTGGGAGGATGTGGGGGCAGCATAGACTGGGGGGGGGGGTCCCTGGTGCAGCTAAGGCCTCAGGTCCCCAACCCCACCCCCCAGGGCTGGCTGATGTGACAGCGGAACTGGAAGAGAAATTGCAGAGGCGGCGTGCGCTGGAGCACTCAGCTGGGCTTGCTGGGGACCAGTGGGTCAGTCTTGGAGCACAGCACATCAGCCAGGTGGACCCCTCCTCCAAGAATTAAAGCTCAAGTGACCTCAAGGCCAATGTGTTTGACTTGGATTTGGGCGGCAGTGAGGGGTTCTTCGGATGTCTGCCCACAGCTGGCCCCATTTGGATCCAGAGATCCTCACTCAGCTCAGCAAAAACTGACTTTGCCAGAAAAGCCCATTTTACAGCTGGGAAAGCTGAGGTCCAGAGAGGGCCAGGGCACAGCCGGTGCTACCCAGCCCCAAAGAAGCAGCAGCATGGCCTGGCCAGTGTTTGACCTTTATTGGGACGTGAGGTGGGGAGGAGGGCTGGCCCTGGTGCCCGCTCCCTGTTGGTGACCCCGTTAGGAGTTAAGGCTCCAAGCAGCAAGTTAGAAGAGGGTGCCCGGCTGTAACAGCCGAAGCCTGTTACGAAATCAGCCCAGCTAGGTGGACAGTCTTCTGGCCTAGGTGAGGCTGGTGTTGGAGCTGCTAGTGGCACTGCCTCGCTTCTGCAGGCAGCGCACAGAGCTGGGGACTTGCAGTCCTGTAGTCACCTGGAAGCTTCCACACCACACCTGGGGGACAGGGAGGGGAGAGAAGAGGCTTGGCAGCGAAGCTAGTACCGAGGGCCAAACCCACCTGCCCCGAGCTGTGGAGGGGCCCTCACCGTGAAGGCTGGCAGCAGTGGCTGTGTGAACTTGGCCTTGAAGGTGTGCAGCAGCTGTTTGGTACGGGCATTGTAGAAGGACAGGAGGCCTGGAGTTGGGAGCGGGGGCAGAGCGATAGGGGACGGGTAAGCGAGTTTGCAGCAGAGAAACAGGCAGAGGCAGCTGCAGATGCCAGCGGGGACCCAGGGTCACCTTGGTGGAAGTCGCAGTGCACGCCCAGGCAGTCAGGCACGGGGGCTTCCAGCGCCTTGGCCTTGTTGGCGTGCTTGGCGGTGAAGCTGACCTGCAGCCAGTTGTTGACATGCAGGCACCAGGACGCGGCCGTCTTGCCTAGCTGCTCGAAGCGGCCCAGGCTACGGTATGCCACCCCCACGCCGAAGGCCTTGCTGTCTGGCTCGTAGCGCACCTCCCAGTAATGTTCCCCGCCATCGATCAGCGTATCCCCTGTGGGCAGGGTGGGCAGTGGGGACTGGGTAGAACAGGGTCCCAGGTGCAGCCACCCAGGTACTCCCCAGATCACAGCTACTCCCTCTAGGTACTCCTCGGTCCTCAGCTGTTCCTTCCAGACATTCCCCAGGCCTCATCAACTCCCTCTAGATATTAAGTCCAGATGTTCTCCAAGTTTTCACTAGTCCTTTCAGATTCTCTACAAGTCCAAACTACTTCCAGATTCGTCCAGGCCTTATAAGCTTCCTCCATTTCCCCATATTCGGCCCCTCCTCAGTACTTAGTTCCTCCCAGAAACCAGCTCATCCCAGACCCTTGCTCCGGGCCAACTCTGAGTACTCCCACAGCCCGGGACTCTGGACTCCACCCTGTTGCTTTCTGAATCTAGATTCTTCCCACATCCCTAGCTCCTGGTGGAGACCAGGCCCTTCCATGCCTCAGCTATTCCTGTGGTCCAGGCGCCCTCCAGATCCGCTGATCCCTGAGTCCGAACCCTCCCAGATCCCAGGCTCAGATTCTTGCCACTTCAACTACTCCCCAGCCCAGCTGTTCCTGAGTTTCAGCTTCTGGCTTGACACTCCCTCCCCATCCACGTGCCAGCTCCTCCCCCCCACACACACACAGGGCTAACCCCCCATCCCATGCATGTCTTTTCCAGGCCAGCACCCTGGCCCCGCCCCCATGACCTCAGCTACTCTCTAAGCCACAACCAGTCTAGGCTCCTCTCAAGGGCAAGGTAGCACCCAGAGTGTCTACTCTGCAGACACTCCCATGCCGTCTTCCACTTCCTCCTCAAACCCCAACTCTGGACAGTCCCAGATGCTTTCCAGAAAATCCGAATCCTGCACAGAAACACCAGCTTCTGCCCAGAGCTCAGCTCTTCCCCAGAACCCAGCCACACCCCACCTTCTTCCACCCAGCCCTCTGCCTGATGCTACGGGTCACGCTGACTTCACACTTCACCCTTCTGGATAGTGGCGATTTCCCTAAATTCCAATTCCTCCATGGACTCCAGCTTCTCCTTCACAGGATCTAATCATGCCTGTGGTGCTAACTGCTTCTCCAATCCTGGCCATTTCTTCAGCTTCTCTGATGCCAGCTACTCTGGCTCCTCCACGTACCCAGCTGCTCCAGAGACCACCGTTCTTTTCAACTACTTCCAGATCCCAGGCAATCCTCAAGTCCCAGCTGTTCCACAGAGCCCAGGCTCCTGACCAGCCACTCCCCAGGGCTGAGCCTCTTTTCTCAGCTCTGTGAGCCCTGGCTCCCCCAGTAACCCTCTCCCCAAACCCTCCCATTCCCCCAGCACCACGACACCTCATCAGGACCAACCCCTCCCTCCTCCTGTCCCCTTCCTTACCAAGCACCGTGTAGGACTCAGCTGTGAAGCGATCCCGTCCCCCACGACCTGAGGGCATCCTCTTGGGAGATGGGGTACCTCTGTGGGTAGCAGGAAGAGGAGGGCTCAGACCAGCCCTCACCTCCCCCGTAGGAGGGCATCCTTGGTCCAGCCAGCCACTGTGGACTGTTGTCAGTCCTTGACCGTTTTCAGCTCTTTTCACGTACTGGGTCCCCCATGTCAAAGTGCCTATGACCTTCCTCATCTAAAAAACTCCTATTCAGTCCTCAAAATCCAGCTTGAAGTCCCCTCTCCCTTGATCTACGATTTGGCTTCCCAGCTCCATGTCCCTCCCTCCACCCCAGCCTGGACCACACTGGGCTGTGTGTCTGTGTCCATTGCAATCTCCCCCACAGAGACTCACCGGGAGGGGGCAGCCTACCTGGCTGGGGAGTTGACGGGAGACGCGGTTCGCCCCTTGCCATCTTTCTCACGAGCCTTGATGTCCTGCACCTTCCCGCCCATAGCGTCCCACTCCACGGAGAGGTCATCTACCCGCAGGTTCTGGTGGGATGTGGACGCATCCAGGCGGAACATGAACGCTGGGGCCAGGTAGACGTGGGAGTCACAGAGATGGGGAAACCCCAAGAGACACAGAGAGAGAGAGAGAGAGAGAGAGAGAGAGAGAGAGAGACAGAGACAGACAGTGACCAAGACTGACCATGACAGGTAGAGAACAGAAAGAGACAAAGAAACAGAGACCAAGACCAAAAGAGGCCAATAGACAAAAGCTCACAGACAGGCAGAAAGACACCGAAAGAGACGAGATGGGGAAGAATGGAGAGGGCGGACCACACAGCCAGAGTAGTGAAGGCCAAGGGCTTGTTGCCTAAAGGTCTCCTAGGCCCACAGCCACCTTCTAACCACTTGGGCTGCCCCATGCTTCCACTGTGGATTAATCCCAGGAAAGAAACTGAGAAACAACATGACAGAAGTCAGCTAGACTACGAAAGGACCTCCTATCAGGGCATGCAAAGGTGTCGCTATGGGAGGCTAAGAAATCTGTCTCCGCTAGTGAAATATCCTGTCCAATTTCTGTTTTTTGGAAGAGAGAGAATGTATGTCAAAAAATCATCAAGGTATAATGGGACCAACTGCAAAAGCACAGGACAAAAGCATGTGTACACCAGACATGCAAGCTGAGGAATTCTACTGTGGAAGAGCTCTGAGTTTCCTGGCATCCAGGGCAAAAAGGGACACGGAACCCTGATCAGAAGATTCTCATTTCACACCAGTCCCTGGGGCCCCAGGAATGAAGGGTTATAGAGTCACAGCCAGGATAGGGATAGGAGCCAGTCACCTGGTGTCTCCAGAGTCACTGGCTCAGAGAACTCGCCTGCAACTGCCTTATTACAGGCCTTCACACGGAAATTCATGTATTTCATGTCAAACTTGAGACCTAGGAGGCAACACAGGGATCTCAACATTGTGTACACTTTAAGTAATAGGTTAGAGGCTCCGCGTCCCACAGTAATCCTACCGACCCTCATTCTAAAGAGCACCTTGCAAATATCCCTGAGAAACCATTCTTGCCCACATTCACTTGTGGGGCTACGGACTACTTGGCTCCACCTCCCAAACCTAGAGCAGCCAATCAGGATGCTGTATGACACAAACATAGTGATTAGTTCACGGACACAAAATGGCCAATCAGAATCTCCCCTGGGACTTAGATACTGTAGGGAGCAGAGTCGTTGTTTTTGGGGGGGCTGGTCAGCTAGGAGGAAGAGCCTCCTGGGAAAAATTGCCAGCTCATTTGGCTAGCCTCCTTGAAGGCAGCCCCCAGAGCCAAGAAGTGCAGGGAAGAGAGGTGACCGAGTCACTTGCTAGAACCCATAGATCCAGCCATGCCTGATTACTTATACTTTCCCTACTTCTAGGATATATCTCACCCTCCCATTCTGGCCTTTTCTTATTCATTTCTTCCATTCTACACAAATAAAAAACAGCTATTGAGCTGTCTCCCCTACCCCACAAGTTAACCCCTCTTGGAGAGCTTAGGAGTCCCCCATCTTGCTGCCTCATGCCCTCTCCCTCTGGCCTTTTCAGCCCCCATCCTGCAGGACCTCCTGGCTGACTGCTCCTCCCCTCCTGGTGCACCCTCTCCTGGGTGGCCATGCACCGCCCTCTCCAGGCTGCCTGCTTTGGTTTCTCCCCCGCAGTCTTCTCTGCAGGCACCTCCCTCCCTGAGGGGTGTCTCAGCCGGGGACCACTCACTGCTCATCTCACTGTTTCATTCTCGCCCTTCAGGCACCATTGTCCACCCATGGCACCCACATGTCCAGTCACCTCCTGAATGTTCCCCACAGGATGCTGATTCTCTGTGCATCCCAAACAGCACTCAGCACCCTTGCCCTCTGGGCAAAATGCCCATTCTTCTCTCTGCAGACTTAACCAGTTCCAGACATGAAGGCTCAGTGTTGTGGCCTCTGAGGCCTGGACCAGGCTGTTCCTCTGCCTGGAAGGCTGATCTTCCTCCAACTTCGCTTCTTCTCTTTGGGGCCTCAGCCTGGCTGCTACCTCCTTCAGGTGTCCACCTAAACTGCCTCACCCTTCTTGGGATCCCCTTGAGTTCAGGTTTTCTCAGCAGCACCATCTACTGCCCCAGAACTAAGACCACCAGCCAGAAGGCTAGGTTTCAAATATGGACACATCTAACCATGGTCTAGACACACTCACTGTGTGCCTCAGTTTCCTATTCCGCAAACCAGCCACTGTATTCCCCATGCTGGGCAGGGTTCACAGGAGAATGAGATGTGTTGAGGGATGGAAGTCATAAACACTTAACCCTCCCGTCTTTCCAAGCAATCAGTGAGGTGGTAGGTGGATTGCAAATAACCACATAGGCTGTTCCCATAGGTGAGGGCATCATTCACAGATATCCTCAACACTGCAGCCTTTTGATGGATTCGACTTCCCACCCTAAGGAATTCACTTGGAAGGCTGTAAAGGAAGAGGAAGAGACTATAAAGGGGACTCATCAGAGAGCCTGTGACGGTGCAGATCTGCACTGTGATTTTGGTAGTGGTGACATGGACTAAAACTGCACATGGTTACACGTGCACACACAGATGAGGGTGTGTAAAATGGCAAAATGTGGATCAACACTGCAGAACGTAGCCTTGTCAGTTTCCTGGTTTTGACATTGAGCTATAGCTATGTAGGCTGCTGAACTGGAGAAGGTGGGGCATATCCAGACAATGGACTATTATTATTCAGCCTTAAAAAAGGAAGGAAATTGTGACACTTGCTACAGTGCGGATGAACCTTAAGGACAATGCCATACAGAAAAAGATAAATCCTGTGTGATTCTACTCATATGAGGTACTTAAAATAGTAATAATCACAGGGACAGGAAGTCAAATGGTAGGTGCAGCATCTGTAGGATGAGGAATGGGAGTGAGTGTTTAATGGAGACTGAGTTTCAATTTTACAAGATAAAAAGTTCTGGAGATGGATGGTGGGGACGGTGGCACAACAATGTGACTGAATTTAATGCCACTGAACTATACACTCAAAAACAGTTTAAGATAGTAAATATTGTTACATATATTTTACCATAATAAAAAAAGTTGGGAGGAAACGGGGTATGTTTATTTTGAGTCTCACACAAAGGGATAAACCAGTAGCTTCCCAGGCCCTCCTGCTGGCTGCTCACTTTTCTTTCCTGCAATTAGCTCATTATTAACCACATATGCTAATTACAGACAAGGAACATGCTGATTACAGCCCAGTGCTGTGGTGCTAGTTATGCTGTCATCAAGGCTCTCCCCGCCCCTTGGGGCTTCCCTGGCTCGGGATGGCTGGCTTCCTAAACCCATTAGGGAACCACTCCTAAGTCCTCCCTCCATCAGACCCTCCCCCACCAGCTGGGTAGATCCCCTGGGCTTTCTGCTTTCTCATAACTGCCAAGAAAATCCCCCAATTTGGGGAGGCTTGCCCCAGAACGCTGGCTTCAAGAGAGCAGGGATTCTTGTTCGCTTTGCTCACTACTCCAAGGATAGACAGCACATGGTACCCTGTAGGCACTCCATAAACTAGAATGAGTGAACGAACACAAAGGTGAAGGGTGCCTTCTCCACCCGACCCCGCGCCTCAGTTCCCTCACCTGTAAAACGGGGATAGGCCTGCCTGTCACACACATGAAATGCTTAGCACACAGCAAGTTCTCAGTAAACTGTGCAGTGGCCCTTATCAATATCGTTTCTGTTAACACTTCCGGCAACTCCTGATGAGCCCAGGCAGGCTGCACGCACACCCCATGAGTTTTAGGGCTCCTCCACAAGCTCCAGTTGGCTGATGGGGGATCAGGATCCCAGGGGTGTTGAAGGGTACAGAGTCAGCCCTTACCGGTCAGGGTGCACTCGGTCTGCCGGATGCCCTCCACCACCATCCAGGGGTGGTCCTCCTTGAGACGTGGCGGACCCTCGAAGTTCGTCCGCCGGTACTCCAGCACGTAGTGGTCGATCTTGCTGTCCTCGTCTGGCATGCGCCACAGCAGGGTCACACAGTTGTCAGCCACCAGGGACTCCGCCAGGTTGATCACAGGGGCGCTGGGGACTGGCCAGGACAAAGGAGAGGAAGGTCAGGGTTCAGCAGCCACAGGAGTAAGGGCTCCACCTACACGACACACCTTCTGGGGGCCCAGTGTCCTCAGGGTCCCCTGCCTGCTCTGGGACCCCACCTACAGGATACATCTTCTGGGGGTGGAGCCTCCTCTGGGTCCCCTGCATGAAGGTGGCCTACCCGAGTTCTGCGGCCTGCGGGCGGCGCCCCCTCAGCGGTCCACCAAAGGCGGGAGGAGGTGGCGTGCAGAGCTGGTTCAGTGTTCAACCAACAAAGGGCTGGGCCTTCTCAGGATTCCATCATTTAGAGGTAGAACATTTCACACTTTGTACCAATCCAAGGCATGGCCTTCAGGAGATGGTACCTCCAGTGGGTAGGGCCTTTTAAGGCTCCATCCAGGGGTATGGCCTCCCCATGGCATTAGGAGGCTCCCTCATGGCTCCAGCCCAGGGGTGGGACTTTCTGGGGTTCCAAAGCCTGGCTGTCAGCTTTACTCCAGGCCTTGTCTCAGGAATCCTCAGACTCCCCAGCTGTTTCCCCGAAACCCTAGCCCTCTGCAAGTTCCCCTCTCACCCGGCAGGAATTTGAGTGCCTGTAGCATCCTCCTCTCCTGTGCAAAGTCTACCATGAGGTGACTCATGTTGTCGCTGACCTTGGCTTTCAATGACAGCCGGAAGGCAGGGGCCATTGTCACACTGCAGGGAAGGAGGTGGAGGGAGCCTGCTTGCAAGCATCTCGGGGGGCCCCAAGCCTGGTCCTCCGAGGTATGTGTGAGATCCCCCCCTCTTGTTCTGGTCCAGGGCTCTGGGCCAAGGGACCCTCACCTGGGTGTCCCCACCTTCACAACAGGGGCGGGACACTGGGCTGGGGGCCACATCCAGTCTCTTACCCATCTTTGATTTGCTTGGCAGCCTAGAAAGAGCAACAGAATGAAATTCGGAGTTGTCTTGAGTCAATCACAAAACCACTGTATGGATAAGAAGACTGAGGTCCAGCATGGCAGCCATTTTCCAAAGTCCCCTGGCACTGGGGCAGAAACCCTTGGCTGGGCCTCAAAGACAGGCTCCACTGCCACCCCACCTCCTGTCCAGGGCCCAGAACATATATAGTTGGCAGATTTAGCAAATAAAAATACAGGACACCCAGTCAATTTACATTTCAGATCAACAATGAATGGTTTTTAAAGTATGTCCTACCCTATATTTGGGACGTATATATACAGTAAGCCCCCACTTAACATCATTGATGTAATGAAACCAAATATGTTCCTATGGCATATTTCTGATCACCAAACTTCACCAAAAATAAAGACCCCAAATACTTTTAAAATGGAACATTGAAATAAATGTGAGCTATACGAACATTTAAGAAAGACTAATAAAAACAAGGTAGACAATGATTTTGCAACCTGCTGACTCCCATTTAGGGTCATGGGTGGCCGGAGCCTACCCTGGCAGCTCAGGGGACCAGGCTGGAGGGACTCCACCCTGGACAGAGGACAGAACACACTCGCACTGCAGGACCACTCACACCCACACTCACTCATACTGGGACCATGCAGACGCCAATTCACCTCCTCCTCCACACAGCTGTGGGAGGTGGGAGGACAGCAGGGTCCCCAGAGAGAACCCACACAGATGTGGGGAGAACATGCACACTTCCCTCATACAGTGGATCCAACTGAAAACTGATTTTTTTTCTCATCAACCTTATAATGAAACAACCCTGAACAAGACAAGGTTATTTGAGGACCTGTTGCACTAAATATTGCATAGGATGTATTACACTAAAAGAATGTACATTTTTATACTTGAATTTCAGATAAATGACAAATATTATTTGAGTATATATGTCTCATGCAATATTTCAGAAATACTTACACTAAGCTTTTACATGAAATATACTTACACTAAAAAAATTATTCATTGTTGAATTTGAATTTCAGATCAACAGTGAACAATTCTTTCAGTATAAAAACGTCCCATACCATCCCTGAGACATACTTATACTAAATATTGCATGTGCCATACTCACACTAAAAAATTACTCGCAGTGGATCTGAAATGCAAATTCAACTGGGTGTCCTGTATTTGGTTTGGCAGTTGCACCAGCACGGCTTCCGAGGCACCCACCTGAGAAAAGTCGCCTCTGTCCGTGGCCTGCAGGGTCTGGTTGGCTGTCTCCAGAAGCTCCTCGGAGCTCTCCAGGGCCCGTGTGCAAGCAGACAGCTGGTTCTGCAGGTGGCATGGCACTAAGGGATGAGACACCTCACCCCAGTGCATTAAACCACCCCTAAGCCTCCCCATTGCCTTAGAAGTGACCCAGGTACCATGCCCTTCTCCAGCTCCACGTGGGAGATAGAGGCCTGAGGGACATTGGATGCTGCTCCTGGCAGCTCATGAATCACCTGGGAATCCTGTCCTGAAAAAACTCACATGCCCAGGCCACATCTGAGCCATGGGGCTCCACGTTCCCTGGGAACAGGAATCTGGGATGTTAGGAAGTTGCCTAGGAGTTTCAGTGCAGCCCCAGCAACCCCAGCTTGGCCTCTGAGATCCCATGGGAGTGATGGGGGTTGTCGGGCCATCAGATGCGGGGAACCAATGGGAAGGGCTGAGGTGAGGGAAGGAAGGAGGAACAACCAGATGTGTGGGTGTGGCTGTGGTGACAACAGGACAGGGGATTAAGAGGGAGAGCAGGTGGGTAGGGCACTGATGGGTCACGAGCCAGGTAGGGTACAAGCAGGAGACCAGGGGAAGAAGGGGTGAGGCCAACACCATCAGGGTGTCTGGCTCTGGACACTTGGGGGTATCTCCAAGAAGGGACGCTGGTAAAGGAGCAGGTTTGGAGGAAAACATGAGGCCAGCTGGGCTCTGTTGAGTCTGAGGGGTACAGTGGGGGTGGTGTCTGAGCGGAGTCCTAGGAGAGTTCCCCACACACACCTGCAGCTCGTAGGTGCGGCTGGCACGGTCCTGCTTTATCTTCATGAGCATTCCCTCCTTCAGCTCTTCCAAGAGGGAGAAGAGGGACTGGAACTCCGCCTCCAGGTCTTGCTGCACCTTGGCAGAGTTTGCCTAAGAGAGACATTGCAGGATTAGCCAAAGCCCGTGCTCAAATGGGGAAACTGAGGCCTTGACATGGCAGCCAGGCCGGGTCCGATGGTCATCAGCAGTAACAGTCTAATTCATAGGGCTGACCCTCCCTCCCTCCTATCTACCTGCCTCAAGACCTCCCTCCCTCCTATCTACCTGCCTCAAGACCTCCCTCCTGGGGGTGCTGGCCTCACCTCCACATTCAGCAGCATCTGCTTGAGGGAGTAGATAAAACTCTGAATCTCTTCATTCTTCACAGCCAATGTTGTGATGATCTTCTGCAGAGCCTCCTGTCCCCACGGAAGGGCACACACACACAGGGCAGGTAAGCCCCTCAGGTTGGCCCAGCTCCCCCAGCTGGGGCTCCCCACTCTGCCTTCCAGGGATCCAGGGAGGAGATGTAGGGTCACGCCAGGAGGCAGACCCTGGGAGAAGCTCTGGCCCTACTCTCCCTCACCCAGCAGGAGGCATCGTAAGGGTGCCCATTTTACAAGAGAGGAAACTGAGGCCACAGAGACAGCCTCTCAAGAAAGAAAGGGCAGATCCAGGGCCAGAGCATAAAGCCTTTGACCAGGTACCTGCATCCTGAGGGCGGGGCATGATCCAAGGTGAGGGGCTAGCGCAGGGAAAGAAAACCCCAGAGGAAAAGGATGTCTGCTAAAAATAGGCTAGCCTCGGTAACGAGAAGAAAAGAAGAACCTCGGAGGGGGTGCCAGAGAGCCCAGGGAGATGCGGAGGTGGGCGGTCTGAGGGAGGGGATGCCCAAGGGAAGGAGGAGGCGTGGGAGAATCCTGCTGGGGCCTGTAGCCCTGACCCAGGGCTCGGAAGGGTCTCTTTTCTGGAGGCGCAGGGTCGGTGGGGTCACCTTTACTGAACCGGTAAGGCGTTCTAGGAGGCGGGGTTGGGCGGTGGCCAGGACACTTGGTCCGCAGTCTGGACGAAAGGCGTGGAAGATGGGGTCAAGGTTGGGTCTGGGATACTGCGCGGAGGCGGGGACGTGGAGGGGATGGCCCTGGACCCAGGCTAAGATGATGGGGTGTCTGGGCGGGGGTGAGCGGCTGCGTCCTGGATGGAGGGACTAGACAGAGCCGGGTTGCAGCGGAGGTGGGGCCTCAGCCGCAGAGCAGCTGGGGGCGGGGAGAACGCTGCGTCAACACCTGGTCCCTTCCCTTTGGGTACCCCCGCCGCGGGCCCCGCCGCGCGCAACCCCGGTCCTACCCTTTGGTCCTCCATGGCTGCAACCCAGCTCGTCCCGGCCCGGCCCGTGGGCGCTGCTCGCTCTTGTAATTCCCCAAGCTGCCTTTGCGGTTGCCGGGAGCTAATGGCCCGCGGAGCACTCGCCGCCGCTGCCTCGCCCCCCGTCAGCTCTCCATCACTGGCTGCAGCGCGCAGGCGCGCGCCCCGCGCGGCAGTCTGGGAAATGTAGTCCCGCGCCGGGACGCACCAGGTGACATTGGTAGTGATGGCTGAGCTGGAAAGGCAGAAAGCGTGGATTCGACTTCCCACCGCAGCCTTGCCGTATGACCTAGAGCCCACCCTTGGTCTCCCCACTTGGTCACCGCACTGCTGCTCAAACTAGATTTCTACCTCGTCGCCCAGATCTAGCCCCGGACTACTCACGACCCTTGGGTTTACTGAAAAACCCAAGGCCTTTGCCCAAGCGGATGCTCAGACAGATGCGTTCTTTTCCTCCCTACTGCGCAGCTGAACTCCTACACATCCGACGAAGCCCCAGGCTCTGTCATCTCCAGAAACTCTCCCGCCCACGCAGAATCCACAGGGCTAGGAATGCCTGTGTCCTCCCCACCAGCCTGGGACTGGATCTGCCCAGGGTCTCCAGTATTGCCCCTCCGTGGGGGAAGGTGTTGCTTTGGAGAGTCCAAAGGAGGGGTAAGGACAAATCAGGGGAGGCTGTGAGGCCGTGTGTGTCCTCGGGGGAGGTGAGAGAAGAGAGAGCTGCTGCAGGGCCCCCTGTGGCTGATAAAAACGATTCTGCAAAGGACACAGGCCCTCTTCCTTTTGGGTGAGAGTCACATCATGGCTGAGACCTAAGGATCTGGCCCCTCCATCCAGGGGTACTGCCAGCACCTGGGGTGACAGGTACAGGGCTGGGAGGCAGTCCAGAGCCTACAAAACCCTTCGGCTGAGCCCTTAAACTTCTCTCCAGGTCGTAGGGTCAGAGAAACTCCCATAGCTGCTGTGGAACCCAAAGCCATCAGCAGAAATCCATGCCTCAATCCTCAAAGGAAGACATTTTGGGGACAAATAACTGAGGCTGGATTCCACTATTTGATCAGCCGCTGCTCCCTTCCCCCACCACGCATCGCCTGTCCCCCCAGCCCAGTATGCTTATGTAGAACCTTCTGGAAAGATTTTCATTTACTAGGACACGTTATCTCCATTCACATAATGCACACTGTTTTTCAAATTAAAAATACCAATTGGGAAACTGAGGCACAAGATGGCAGGAAGTGGAGCCCCAAGCCACATTGGCCACCGGACGTCTGCTGTCTGGCCAGGATGTCACATTCACCTTGTGGCTGGGGCGGAGATTGTGGCAGGAAGTCTGTCAAATGGGAGAGGAAGAGGGGGCGCAGAGCACCAGTGGTGCGAGGGGCGCCTCAATAGCCAGGAATGGGGTCCCTTGTCACGGCGCTGGTTCTTTTGTGGCAGTTCTGGGGTGAGTATTTGGGCCTTCCTCCCCTCTGCACCCTCTCTTGCTCTCCATCACTCCAGCTGCCTGTCCTTTCATTCAGCTGCTCTGAACCTCAGTCTCTGCCCTGTCAACTGCGGCCTGTCTCTCCCTGGTACTCAGGACCCTAGGAGGGCTGACAGAGTGCATCTAGTGTCCTCAGAGGGGCCCCCAGAAAAGAACTCAACCTGTGACCTACACACTAGCCTTGCTGAGCTGGCCCTACTGGCCTCTCTAATCTCTACCCGCCTTTATGTTCCCTCTCTCCCTGTTTGTTGGCCTGTTGGCTTTGTCTTTCTTTTTTTTCCCCAAACACGCTGAGCTTGATTCCACCTTTGGGCCTTTGCACATAGTGTTCCCTCTGCCTGAAACTCTCTTCCCTGGATCTCTTCTCTCTAGCATCAGCCCCAATGATGTCTCAAATGCCGGGAGCTTAACATAAACTCACCCCTTTTGAGGGGTCTAGCAGGCGCCAAAAGCAAACTCTTCCTACTAGCCCTCTGTCCCTTCCCCTCCCCTCTGTGTCCCAAATCCTGGTCAAAGCAGCTCACAAATTTCCTCAGGCTAAAACCTTGGGAACGCTTCACCATCCCTTTCCCTGTCTTCCAGTTCAGTTTTTCTTGTAATTCCCTCGAAATCCATTCAGACTCTGATCCCTTCTCTCCAGGATCCAGCCCCCATTACTGCTCACTGGGACCATTGTCTCCTGGCTATCCCCAAAACCCCTACCCCATAATCTGTCCTCTCCATGCAGCCTGGATGATCTCTTTAAAACTCAAACTGGATCATGTTTCCCCGCTGCTCTGCTAGTGTCCCATTGCACTGAGATTAAAAAGCAAGCTGCCCTTTCCTCATTTCCACCTCTCCACCCCACCGAACCCCATCCCTGTGGCCCACCTGGCCTTGTATGAGCCATCTCTGGCTGGCCTCTCTGACCACACTTCCTCCCTCTCCCCTCCTGGTGATCTCTGCTCCAGCCACAAGGCCTCCTCACTGTTCCTTCAACTCACCAAGTAAGGTCCGGCTGCAGGGCCTTTGGATGGCTGTTTTCTCTGCCTTGAATACTCTTCCTCCACATCTTCCTTACTTACCAGTACTGACTACTTTTTACCATCCAGATCCTTGATCAAATGCCACCTCCCCCAGGAGGACTTCCCTGATCATCCTCAATAAGTAGATGCTCTCTCACCTCATCTTTATCCTCTATTGCCACTTGCCATTCCTTTCCTCTGCCACGATTCTCATTTTATGACTTCCTGTGTCTCTCTTTGTCCCCAGTCATGTTACTGACCGGGGACAAAGAGAGACAAGGAGACAAAGAGAGGTGTCTTGGCCATCTGTGTGTCTGTGTCCAAGGTGTCTAGAACAGGGCACACACAAGGCAACATTTGTGTGGCTGAGAGCTGGATGTGTCATAAAGTTTGTCTTGAAATTTCACAAGTGCTTAGTTATACACACTTCACAGGTAAGGACATTGAATCTCAGCAAGGAAAAGTGACCTTGCAAAGATCACACAGACAGCAAAGTTTTAACCTCTTGCTGCCTCACTCCTGTGGGCTCACTCAGGGAGTGAGACACACACATATGTGCACACACATGATGCACACTCACACACACTGAGAGACCTCACTCACCTCTTCTGTCCCCAGCCCTGCAAGGAGCCACAGGCCTGAGTGTGCACCAGGAACCTAAGCTGCTACAGGTGAAGCAGGACAGCCAAGTGACCTTGACCTGTCAGGTGATACTGTCTCAGGCCTGTGAGCAGCTCCGCATCGAGTGGACCAAGGACAGTGTCACCTTGTGCCCTCCATACATCACCAATGGCACCCTCAGCCTGGGGGTCTGTGGGCCCCAGGGACGGCTCTACTGGCAGCCGCCTGGCAATCTCACCCTGCAGCTGGACCACATGAGTCTTAATGACAGTGGGAACTATGTGTGCTGGGTGACCATGGAGATTCCTGAGTTGGCAGAGGCCAGGGGCAACGGAACACAGCTCTTGGTAGAGAAAGGTATGAGAGCAAGTGGGAAGAAGAGGCAGGGACTTGGAACTTCTAGACAATTGAGAATCTAGAATCTCAAACACCTAGAAATATAAACTCTAAATTCTCATCAGATTCTTGGCTACAGAAATCTTGCAGACACAAGAACATCAGATTCTAGATCACAGAACCAAAGGCGTACTGGGACCTATAATTCTAGACCAGAGGCTCAACAAACTTTTCCTGTAAAGGGCCACATAGTAAATATTTTCTGTTTTGTGGTCCAGGGGTCTCTGCTCTGACTTCGCAGTACGAAAGCCTCTGTAGAGGCCAGTAGGTGAATGGATGGGGCCGGATTCCAATAAAACTTTATTTAAAGAAACAGGCAGTGGGCCAAATTCAATATACAGGCTGTGGTTTGCTGAGCCTTGTTGCAAAATGTCACAATCATAAAGATTCTTGAGGACATACAATTCTGGAGATTTGATTAAAATATTTCCAGAATCTTTTCAAAAAAATATGTTACTAAAGTGTTTCCTACATACAGAGAAATACACAGCTCAATGGATGTCCTTCAAGGCTGCTATAACAAAATACTGCAGGCTGGATAGTTCATAAACAACAGAAATTTATTTTTCATAATTCTGGAAGCTGGAAGTCCAAGGTCTAAGTACCAACATGGTCATGTTCTGGTCAGAGTCCACCTCCTGGACCATAGATGGCATCTTCTCAGTGTGTACCCACATGGTGGAAGGGGCAGGGAGCTCTCTGGGGTCTCTTTTATAAGGACACTGACCCAATTCATGAAAGCTCTACCCTCATGACCTAATCGACCCACAAAGGCCCCACCTCCTCATACCATCACCTTTCCGGCTTAGGATCAACATATGCATTGCGGGGCAGGGAGGAGGGATGGGGAGACATATTCAGACCACAGTGATGGATCTGCACAGCCTGAGCTCACCCATAAACCCAGTTCAAGAAAGAAACATTTCCAGCTTCCTAGCTACACCCTCATGGCCCATCACAGCTACTACACCCCCAACACACACATGATTCTAAATTCCAGCAGCATAGATCCATTTTGCCTGGTTTCCTATTTTATTTAAATGGAATCATCATATTTTCTCTTTTGTGTCTGACTTCTCTCACTGCACCCTATGTCCAGAAGGCTCATCCATAGAGTGCTTATAACAGAAGTTTGTTCTTTTTCCTTGCTGTGTAGTATCCCACCATGTGACTCCACCTCCATTTATCAATCTGATTTTCTATCCATAGACATTGGAGCAGCTTCTGGGTTTTAGCTGTTGTGAACAAGGCTTCAGTGAACAATCTAGAATGTGCCTCTTGGTCAACATATGTACACATTCTTGTTGTTCCTAAGATGATTCCAGAATCTTGAGCCACAGAATAGAATTTTTCAGTTCTAGAATCCTAGGGCCATAAAATTCTTGGCTCTTGGAACTGTACCATATGTTCTCATGGAACTATCACTTCCATGGCACCGAACATCGGTTTTTGGGGAGCAAAGAAAATCTTATTCTTTCTGTGTATACAGTATTAGTATGCATATAGTACATAAACAGATTTACAGCACATCTGTGATATTAAAACTTCATGAGCTAACAAATTAAGATTTTAAAAATTCTCCTTAGGGTGGTGACACTGAATAAAGGTTGAGAAACACTGAAATAAAGGAATGAAGGATTCTAGAATCTTAGAACTACAGTCTCTTTAAATAGATAGACCCTTAGAATTTTGCAATCTCGGGGTAAGAGCAGAGAATTCTAGAATCCAGAGTTAAAAGCCATTGCCTCTCAAAGCCAGAAGGAACTTTCTAGAATCTCTAAGACTCAGTGTACAGTTGAGAAAGATAAGGCCCAGAGAGGGTCGAGACACATCCAGTGACACACAGGAGCCAGTGATGCAGCTGGCCTTCTCTCCAGCCTGCTTCATACACTGTCCCCACTCCATTCGACATCTCCTTGTGGGCCAAACCTTGAACAGGGGCGGAAGACCCAAACTGACCCAAACTGACCCAAACAGGGCTCCTGCTCTCCCAGTGCTTTCCGATGACCTTGGGCACATGCCCAGCCCCTGTCAGGCAGGATGGAACAGCATCCTGGCTCCCAGGCCCAAGAGGTAACCATTCCTCTCCAGCTGGCAGGACCCACCCACTTTCTCCCTCCAGGGCAGTGCATTTCAGCTGTGCCACCCACCCCCACCACTCCAGTGACAAGGGGGCCAATTACCAATTAGCAGAGGCACCAGGCTGTGTGTTGCTGTTAGCTGCAAGGTGGGGAGCATGGGTCCAGCTCTGCACAGCTGGCTTCTCCACTCCAAAGCAGCTGTCCTGCAGCCTCCCTTACTCCCCACAGCCCCCACCCCGGAATCGCTGCCAACTTTAGAACCTAAAGGAGAAGGGGCTGACGGTGCTGGGCTTCAGCTTAGTCGCAGCAGAAGGAGTATTTGGCTGGGGTTCATGTCAATTATACCATGTATTCACTCTGCCATTCCATTGCTCTGTGACCTTGGGCAAGTAACTGGACCCCTCATGATCAGAGTGATGAAGGTCATAGTGAGGATGACAGAACTCTTGACCAGGGTGATGGAGTTTATGATAAAAAAAAAAAATCTAGGTGGCAATTATTCCACAATAACCCAGCAAGAGAAATGTTGGTCTCATTTTTTCAGAAGAGGAAAGAGGTTCAGAGCAAGCACCTACCTGGAACACCCAGCATGGCGGCTCCAGGGACCCCCGAAGTCCCACATGGGGTGAGGGATCTGACTGTGCAGGGTACAGGAGGCTGGACTCCAAGGCGAGCACCTCATCATGTAGGTTTCTTCTCTGCAGGTGGGCCACCATCCAACCTCAACCAGATCCTGGGCTCCCCAGGTGAGTCCTGTCCCCACGTCGCTCCTCCGGCCCGCCCCCACCCCCTGCCCTGCCCCCTGTCAGATAGCTCACTTTCCCCAGGACTCCTCTTCACACTGCTGGTGGTGGGGGGCGTGGCCGTGGCTGCTGTCGCGCTGGGCACCTGGCTCTGGGGCCGCCGCCGCTGCCAGCACAAGGACACAGGTAAGGGCGCAGGTAGCCGCGCGGAGGGCAAATGGTACCAAAGCGTCATATCCTCTGGCGACTCCTCCCCCACATGAAGGAAATGGGAACTGCTGCTGTTTGAGAAGGACCATCTGAGTCCCCATTAACCCCTTCCACAGGGAGGAAGGTTGGGACTGGGAGGACACAGAGAAGGCGATCGCTCCATCTACACTTTTCAGAAGGAGAGACAAGGCTCCCAGAGACTGGCTGGGAAGGGCTAGGTTTCT
Source organism: Macroglossus sobrinus (assembly GCA_004027375.1). Taxonomy (NCBI): domain Eukaryota; kingdom Metazoa; phylum Chordata; class Mammalia; order Chiroptera; family Pteropodidae; genus Macroglossus; species Macroglossus sobrinus. The sequence continues at coordinate 43,452 of PVKZ01002808.1, read as the reverse complement.
TTAGTGACTGTGCCTTCTTGGTCTGTATCATCCTCCCTGCCCAAACACACAGATAACCCCATCTACAGTAATGTCCTCTACAAGCCCAGGGGAGCCCCACAGAGACTGAGGCATAGCCTGTGGAGGAGAAGGCACTGGACATCCCCACGGACAACCAGAAGCACCAGAACTTTTATGCCATCTCCTTCCCCCAGCCACCCACCCCCCAGCAGCATCCGGCCCCCAAACTGTGCCCCAGTCCCAGGCCCGGTCACCCCATCTCCATACTCAGAACCTCTTCTTGCTCAGGCTCCTCTGGGCAGCCAAGGCCAAGAGGGTTCCTTGAATTGGGAAGAGGAGTCAGGACCCCAGAGACCCAGAGGGAGTGGCTATGTAAAGATGTAACTGGTTCCAGGGGCATCAAGGTGCCAGCAGCCATCCCCAGACCCCATCCTCATTGAGTATGCCTCAAGAATACCCAATAAAGGTGCACAAAGAAAGCAAACCCAGAATTCGTTTTTTCGCATTTGGAGGTGTTAAAATGATTTGAGGGGTCATCTGGAGGTCCCAGACCCCCAGGATGGCTAGAGAGATCCAGCGTGGTAAGGGGGCTTTGTGATAACTCACCGGCTCCCTCACTATCCGTGGAGGTACATGTCCAATTAGCAAAGAAATGATGTCCTCAGCTTTCAAATTGTGCCTGAACTGGAAGCCCCCCTCTAGTATCTCTAGTATCTCTTCCCAGGCAGGCTCAGAGATGGGGGATGAGGAGGAAGATTTGGGCTCCCCCACATTTATCAGCCTCCAGGGGCTCTTGCCTGACTGTCACCTTGAAGTGACACCAGCTGGGCCCAGCTCCCTTCCCCCACGACTGCCGTTTCCTTGGGGACAGATGTCCTTTTGGCAGCAGCATCAGGCCTTGGCTGCCTGCCCCGATGGGGAGGAGGGGGCTGGTGGGGGCGAGGCTGGCCTGAGAGCCTTGCCCCCTCGGATTCTCCATGTTTTTTATCTGCCAGTCTCCACCTTCCTGGTTTTCTGAGTTTTGGTCCCTCCCTGCAAGCAATTCAGGCTCCAACCCCAGCTCCATCCCCAAAAGGAGGAGCTAGGAAGGCCTTGACCCTCAAGGGTCCATCATTCTCATCCTTCCCAAGGCACTGGGATCCTGGCCTCCCAGAAAGGACACTTGAAACACAGAATAACTTATTTATTTTTCAAGCCAGAGGAGGGCTTCCAGATATAGTTGTAAACCCTGGAACCCAGAATGGGACCAGGAGGGCAGCCCTGATGAAGATCAGAGCTAGGAGGGGTAGGATCTCTCTCCCTCTGGCCCTCTCGAGGACTCCTCCAGGGTTCTGGCCAGTGGCTCTTAGCCCTCAGGGGGAAGGTCAAGGGGCAGGGGCTCCGGAGCAGGAGCTCTGTCTGACCACCGGGTACAGCAGGGCCAAGTGCTCAGCACCCTGCACGGGCAGCGGGCGTGAGCTGTAGTGCAGCACCAGCTCGGGGACACTGGCGAAGGGGCCGCTGTGCTGACCCAGCACCAGCTGGTTCTCTCGGGTCCGTGTGAACTTCAGATGCAGGAAGCCCTGGCTGCTTCTGAGGGATGGCATCGCAGAGGGCCTTGAGCGCTCCAGCCCCACGCACGTTCTCTGATCCTGAAGCTACCTCATGGCCCCTGGAAGCCAGGCACCGGCGTACCCAAATATTTCTGGTAAATAGCCTTTTGGTGCCAAGGTCTTGGTTTGTTCCACAGTGGCTTGTCCCCTACCAAGGCAGGCTGGAGGTCCTGCCAGGTGACAGTCCCTAACCTGGAGCATGGACGGCACTTTTCAAACCTCCTGATCCTAGTGCTACCTGGCCGCCAGCCTCCCTCACTAGTTAACCTCCAATCTGGGGTCCCTTCCCTTTCTCTTCACCTCTGGTGGGTGCAATGATAGAACCTGGGGATCATTTTATCAACATTATTAATATGAATCAAGCACTTCCTGTTTATGGGGCAACATTTTGTCATATATTTTTTTTCCACTTATTCATTGCAGTATTACCGTTAAGTTGATATTATTATTATCCTCCTTTCACAAATGAGACAACCAAGACCCAGAGAGGCTGAGTAATTTAGCCAACATCGCACAGCTAGAAAGTGGCGGAGGCTGGATTTGAACCTGCCTCCAAAGCCCTCAGTTTTGGCCTTTTAGGAATCTCACACTCTGCTAGGTGCCTAGCAGAATCTTGGAAGTATTGCATAATTAATTAGGCAAGCTTAGAATCTTAGAGAAGTACATAGAAACTGGGGTCTCAAACTCAAATGCCTACAGGGACACTCAGATTCCAGCCTCTGACAGTCACAAATGAATATACTTTAACTTTTGGACGGGGGGAGTCCAAAGGAAACTGGTTCCCCATCTCGTTCAAGTCCTAGATCGACTGTAAGGCTTCCACTCCACCTTCTTGCATACCTCCAGTGACAGGGAGTTCTTTCTCAGTTCGAACCACGCCCATGGTCTCCCTGGAAGCTCTACCCACTGGTCCCATAAGTCCCACCCATGGGCCAGAAAACCTGTCCACTGGCTGCTAGAGCCACACCCCTCGGCCCCCACCGAAAGAAAGCATGAGGCATGCAGTCTTGTGACCCTCTGTCCCTCCAGGGGCCTGGGGTCTCACCTGAGGGACAGGGAACAGTCTTGGGGGCTGGTCTCGCTGAGCCGCACGAGGTAGCTGCCTTCCTTGCAGAGTGAGAGGAGGTTCTCAGCATCCGCCCGGCTCATGGGGCCGTGAAACCACCTAGGGTGTGGGGGCAGATGCCTCAAGAAGGGCGATTCCCCTTCAAACACACTCTGGTGTCTGGTGCAAGGACTAGTGAACTCCAGGCTAACGAGAGAGAAGAATTCCCTTGGGTTTCTCAAGAGGAGCCTGGTTTTCCTGGGGAGGCAGCTGAGACCCAGGTCAATGTGGAGCTGCACCCTCAAATTCCACACGTACACCCGACCTTGACCTTAACAGCCTCCCTAGGCTGGATCCCTAGGCATCCTCAGCCCCCTCTTCAATCCCCTATCTCGAATTGCTTGCATGTCATGAGACTTGCCACATCCTGTATCCATCCCCATCCACCTGTACCAGTCTTACTGTTTTTCTTTAATGTACTCATAGAGGTAGCAATTGTGGCCAAGGTGTTAGAGACTGTGAGCAGCAGGGACTTGGTGGTTCGTATTGAAAGAAAATTTGAAAGAGAATTAACTTCTCACCCCAACCTTCAGTGTTAATTAGCCAGGTCTGTCTCACCTTCCTAAGAGGTTTGGGGATGACTGTGACAAACACACCCACAGGGCTGGGCTCCAGGGATATAGGGAGTTCCTCGAGGAGCCCCTAGGCTGGAAGGACACAGAGAAGACCCAGACCATTTCGGCTTGTGCATCTTGTCCCTGCCCAAAGTCAGCACCTGCTCAAAATCCTGCCCTTCCCAGTTCCATCCCAAGATTTCCTGGGGCTGAAAATAATTTGTCTCTTTGTTTTCAGGCTTGTAAGCCCCACCCAAGAGAAGGGAGGAGATGCCTTTTTGAGTTAGGTACCACCTTTGGGATTTTGAGCCTGAGGCTCGAAAAAGTTAAGTTACTTGCCGAAACAGCCAAGAGATACAAAGCAGGTATTTGAACCCAGAATCTGATTCCAGGGGGAACTGTTTCCATCTGATTCTGCTTTGCACCTCGCTAGGTGTCTGACACAGCAGGCGCTGGTGCCGGATTAAGATTAGTTGAAGAAATAAATAAAGTGAATAAATGGGTCAAAGTTCCTCCAGCCCCCCTAGTCCAGGAAATCTGCAGCTGGTGTGGGGTGGGGAGAGATTCGACCCGCTCTTCCGTCTTCAGTTTCCTCACTCACAGCTGTTTCTCCAGGGGCAAGGCCGGGCCCACACGCTCTGTGGCCTGGGTGCCCCTGGGCGGGGGTCTCCGGAGCTCTTTGGCTGAGCCTGGGGTCCTTTCCCACTCCGCACTGTCAAACTGCACTGGAAGGGGAGGATTAGAGAGGAAAGGGTTAAGTCTAACCTGCCTAGGAAGGGCGGGGCGGGGGCAAGCCAGTGGACTCTCAGTAGGAGGATAGTACCAGTGGAGAGACCCATCAGAATCCAGAAGAGGAGGGGTTGGGTGTAAGGCTGGGGCAGAATTGGTACAGGACCACCCAACTGGCCTTCAGAAAAAGGGGTCGTGGTCACCCACACGTCTGGCGGTGTGGAAGGGCGGGGCAGTTCCATGAGTGACAAATCAGAGAGCAGGGGCGTGGCTAAAGGGGGTTTGGAAGTTCCGTTCCAATCTGGGCCAGTCTTAGAACTAGAACACCAACCCCAGTATACAGACCAGTAAACTGAGGCAAAGAGGGCAAATTCCCCTCCCAGTCATACAATTTATGAGGCAAAGTTGGGTTTGCACAACTCTTCCTGGTCCAAGTTATTTTATCTCTTAAGGCTGACCTTACCAGTACCCCTTTAATAGAGGAAGAAACAAGTTCATGGACTTTCCCAAGCTCACCCAAGTCTACCTGATGACAGCTACTAAGAAATGCTACTGCTTTCCCCAACTCCTATGTAATTGAGCATTTTCCAGCCCTCAAATTTCCAAGCACCCTACGCGGTGGGTACTGTAATGGCCCCCATTTTACAGGCAAGGGAATGAGACTCAGGGAGATAAAGTGATTTTCCCAAGTAAGTGACACAAACCCAGGCCTAGTCTGACACCAAAGCCTTTCCCTGCATTGTACTCTAAAAGATGTTGCAGTTTCTAAGAAAGATAGTTTCTTTTGGAAAGAGGAACTCATGACTATCAGTCATCCACACCTTAATGAAAATTAATAAACTACCCAAGTGGCAGATGTTTGGGAGTCTGCTTTGTAAGCTGAAACAGGGGATGTGACCAGGGTAGGAAATAGAGGAATTTGGACATTCCAAGGTCAAAGCCGGGGTCGGAGAAGCACCCGCAAAAGCCTTGGAGATGTGATCTTTCTTCCACTCCCAGGGCTGGTCATATTCATCCGCTGGCCGTTCGTCCTCCTGGGGCAGCCGGCTCTGTCGGGGCCTCTGTCTTGAAGAAGGCTCGTCTCCGGGGTCCTCTTTGTGGTCTTCATAGGGCGTGTCGTACAGCTGTACTGCTCTGCAGGGCAGTTCTGGGAGACCAGAGAGACTGGTCAGTTCCCACTCCCACCTGGGACCCTGTCATTCTCCCCCAAGCCCTTCCCACTCACCACTCACGACCCGCTGGGCATCGTATGGCTCCATGTAGCCGTCATCCGGGGGTGGTGGAGGAGGCTGGGCATCGAAGGGATCCAAGTACTCAGTGCCAATTTCTGCCTGGGGAAAGAGGAAAAGTGGAGGAGAGCACAGGCTCAGGAGGACCAAGGCTGGCTTTGGGTACCCTCTCTGGGTAATGGCACAGCCTTGGCCTACCCTCTGAGAGCCATGTGGCATGTTGCCTCCAAGCAGTTCTGATTCACCTGACATAGAGCCCCACCTCCCTCTTTCAATGATTTTAATGTTTATCAGATGCCAGCCCTCTTCTGAATGCTTTACATGTGTGTACTTGTCATATCAACATACAGCAAGCACATTAACCCCAAGGCACAGAGAGGGCACGTGACTTGCTCACAGTCACAGAGCCTGTAAAAGGCAGGTTTTGATCCCAGGTTGTCTGCTTCCCCAGGTCCCTGCCTCCTCCTGCTTTTCAAAGTGCCATTACCCACCACCCCATACAGCCTCTTCTAACCCGGCCCCAGCCCTTCTCCAGCCCCAGTGGAGGGTTTGCAGAGATCCACGAGGAGAGGATCATGGGGGACAGGTCTGGACCTAGCACCCTGTGACATTGGGCAAGTCGCTTCGCTCCCGGTCTGTGAGCCTGTTTCCACTAATGGCAGAGACATGCAAGGAGCAGCGGTGAGGAAGTTTAGTGCCTGGCAGGGTAGTGAATCCCGCAGGTCTGTTTTAGGACGAGTCCTCCAGCTGCCCAGGGGAAAGGAGGAAGGCTGCAGTAAGGGGACTGGAGGGTTGGAACAGAGCGGAAGGACAGGGGACAAAGCAGGTAGGTGTGACCAGCACTGTGCACTGAAAAGGACAGATAGCAAACTTCTCGCCCAGCAGATGAATGACTAGGGAGTCTCTGGCTGGTGCCCCTGCCTGCTCCTGGGATCACACATTTAAAACGCTCCCTGAAGTCAGGGGCCCAGTCCCACCCTCTCTGCCCAGTCTCTTGGAACCACCCGGCCTGGGACACTTGGCCACTCACCTCTATCCCTGCACTGCCCAGCAAGACCTTGGCTCTGGCCATCTCTGCTCCCTCCACCTTGATCAGCCGGTGTTTAGGAGAGTCGTACTTGGCATCGCCAGGGCCCGCAGGGTCTGGCTCCCGGCGGCTGTCGGCGTCTTTGTAGGGGTCCTCGAAGTCCAGGTTCTTCTGCTCCCGGTAGGCCCGCAGAATGTCGCTTTCCGTGTAGTCAGGGGTGGGCGGCTGCGGAGGGGGCTTCCGACCGCCAAAGCTCAGGTAGTCCCTTAGCCATTTGGCCATTTGGGCGCGAGTCACGCAAACCTGGCCACTGTCAGGGGGAGCCCCACATGCACGCTCCCTGGCCCCCGTTTTTGGCAGAGCCCCCAGGCAGGAGGCAGAGGAGAAGGAGGAAGGTCAGGTGTTCCCCTTGGCGGGGCTCAGAAGAGGGTTAAAAGGGGAGAAAAGGGGGAGAAGAGGGAGGAGGTGCCAAAGCCGACCGGAGCCCGGCGCTGGAAGGACGGCGGGGGAAGTGGGTACTCGGCAGGGCTCCCAATGCGGAGCTCGCGGTCGTCGGTCCGGGGCATCCGCGGAAGCGCGTGGAGTTTCTGCGGGCGGTGTGGTCCCCGAGCGCCACTCGGCCGCCCGCCGCTCCGGGAGGCTCCGGGGTCCCTTCCTGGGGTCTAGGGGTCGAGGAAAGCACCGCCTGCGGACGGCCCCAGCCCAGGCTCAGCTGCGACGCTCAGCGCCGCGGGCGGGCTCCCCCGGGGCGCAGCCGCCCAGCCCGAAGTTGGGCTCCGGGGACGCTGACCCCAACGCAGGGCATCCTTTGTGGCGGTCCCCTCTGCTCCGGGCGGAGCCCCAACCCCGCAGGCCCCAGCCCCGCCGCCTCGCTCCGGCCCCAGCCGCCGGCACAAAGGGAAATAAAAGCTCCTGCAATCCCCCTTCACGCTTTCGGAGACACTTCACTCGCCGGCGTGCAGCCGGGAAGTGGGAGCACGAGGAGGGGGCGCGCAGGCGGCCGCCCCAGCCTCTACCGCCCCGCACAGCGTCCGGGGCAACGGCGTCAGCCTCCTCCACCGCCTCCTCCGCCGCCCCCTCCGCCGCTCCCCCAGCCGTCTCCCCCATCCCCCGCGCTCCCTTCGGAGGTGACTGAGACCTTCAGCTACTCCGAGGAGGTGGGGCGGCCTCTGCCCACGGAGGGAGGCGGGACGCGGGGCTGGAGTCGCCGCGCGTGGTCGCTGGACACTGACCGGGAGTACCGAGTCTGGCAGGGGCGAGTGACGAGCGCGGGAGCTGGGAGCGACAGGGGCTGACCTTGCTCAGGGGAGCGCGAGGCGCAGCAGCGGGCAGAGGAAAGCCAGGGAGCGGGGAGCTGGCTGGGAAATGGGGATTTGGACCTGACCGTGAGATGGTGAGAGAAATTGACCAGCAGAGGGGGTGAGAGTGACCACTATTGAGAGCTGAAATTGAATCAGGACCTGGCGGCGAAACTGACCAGGAGATTGTGGGTGTGGAAATTGTCGCAGAGGTCACCAGCAAAGACCGATACTGAAGCAACCAAGGCAGGGAGGAGTCAAAGGAAGAGACGCGGGTCTGGCTTCCCCTCCCCAGGGGAGTAACTGCAGGATGGGGGAAGGGGCTGGGGCAGCTGGCCAGGGGAGAGGAGATGGTATCTGTGCCTGGCGCATGTCCTCAGCATCTGTCCCTTTGTGACTTCTGGGGGTGGAGGCAGGGAGGGGGACAGAAATGAGAAGGGTCTCGCCTGGCCTGAAAGCCTATTAGCAGCTGCAGCTGTCTGGGGCAGGACACTAAGAGGTTTGCGAGAAGCGAAAGAGGCAAAGATAGCTTATGGTCACTTCCTGAGCAACACATTTTTTTTCTTTCTCGGTAAGGGACCTTGCTCAGTTCCGCTAATATTGGGATAAGATAGGAGAGGTCAGAAGGATGGGGTCCCAGATTTTTTTCTTCCATACCCCCAGGGTGGGCGGGTGGCGGTGGCTTAGATGAGTGGGAGGACCAGACAGAATTGAGAGACAATATACAGCCAGCTGCGGGGGGTCATGGCTATGCCATCTTTGACTTGCTTTCCTGACTTGAAAAATGGGACTTCTCAAAGGAAACCCCCAAAGAGCTGGAGGAAGGATCGCCAGAGGGAGCGAGGCATTTTCCCTGGTGGGGAAACTGAGGCACAGAGAAGGGGAAAGACTTCTCAGAGGCCCCCTCCTCCACCCCCGCAGCTCAATTCTGCCTGGACACCATGATGCAGCCCGGCTCTGGTGTGGCGCCCAGACCCAGCAGGGGCTCTCCATGGCGGAGGAGGTTCTTGTCTCCTCTCCAGTACTAATCCCATTTTCTAGATGGGAAAAATGGGGTCCAGAGATAAGCAGGCAAAGCCCCTAACAGCAGCGGGGGCTTTCCTGTGTCCTCCTCTTCTGTTTTGGCTGTGTTGCCCAACTGGAACCTGTTGAACTTAGGCCTCCCTCCTGAAGCACACTCATACCACCTCCCATATCCCCCGATCCAGCTCAGATCTGCGACAAGGCCAGTCCCCCAGGGACTGCTGGGGAGCACAGCAGGTAATTGTTCTGTTTTCTGTCAGCCACAAGGCAATTCCAGGCTTGGCTCACTGATGAGCTGTTGACAGATCTCATCAAATCCTAGTCCTCTCCCTGTCGGATAAATGCCCGTGTCTGAGGCATAAATATTGGAAAGGCGACCTTCTAATTACAGTGTGCGTCAGGAATAGCAATGAGGGGCCCCAGGCGTGGGATCAAAGGGGTGTTTGACTTTTCTCCGCTTTTGAGCTGGCTTCTCTAGGGACTGCCCTCTATCCCAAGCAGGGAATGGGGATGGGGGGCTGGGGGTGGGCGGAGATCTGGGAGAAGCGGAAGGAGGTGGACCAGAGACAGGCTGAGGGCCTGTGACCTTGAGGTGTGACCTTGAAGAGTCATATGACCTCTTACCTTTTGGCTTTCTGATTGGGGAGAAGGGAGCAAGGGGGCAATGCTAGGAGAGTGGGCGCTGCTGGACAAAGGTAAGGGGTCCTGAACCGAGGGCACCTCCCTTCCCCCAGCGCTCGCTCGCTGTCCCGTTGGAGAGGCGGCTGCGCAGGGCTCACTCTGGAACCCCGCCACATGACCTTGACCTTGCGTGGTGACCTGGGCTGTTCTCCCATCTGTGAAACGGATGGCAATAACTTCCCTCGTCCTCTCAGCACTTACGGCCTGGTATGCTTTGGGGAACTTTATTTGTTAAAGATATAATTCTCAAACCCTACAATTTACCCACTAAAAGTGTGTGTTTCAGTGGGTTTAGTGTGTTCACAGGACTGTGTAACCCTCCCCACTATCCAGTTCCAGGACGTTTTCCTCCCAATAAAAGACCCTGTGTCAAATCAGCAAGCACTTTCCATTCTCCCCAAATCACCAGCCCCTGGCACCCATAAATTCACTTCCTGTCCCCGTGGACATGCCTAGTCTGGACACTCCACACACCGTGTCAATCCTTCATCCTCTTCATGGCCAAATAATGTTTCAGTGAGTGGATCACGGTGTGTATCCAGTATACGCTTGGGGTGGAGGGGGCCTCAGTGGGGAGCTGGACAGGGACTCTGGCTGTGTGCGGTGCCTGCCTCTCTGTCCTCTGCCCCTGGATGATCAGGTCTGGGGTGGTGGAAGCTTCTGCTCTCAGGAGCTCTGAACACAAACGTGCCTTTTTAACACACAGCCTGATGGGAAAGACATGGTCTTGCCCACAGAAGCCCACAGTCTGACGGAGGAGAAATGTGCATGCCTTCATAGCCTCCCAGTCCAATAGGAGAACACTATCCTGCCCTCTGAAGCATACGGTGTGAGTGGGGAGGCCTGGCTCTGACTTCGGGGGCTTCTGCCTTTAGGGCCTCCAGTTTGATGGAGGAGACATAGCCTATGTTCAGAAACCCCAGTCTGATGGAGAAGACACGATCCTGCCCTCTGAAGCAGCCAGTCTGATGGAAGAAATATGTGTTTGTTCTCAGGGGTTCTCAGTCTAATGAAAGAGACATAGCCCTGAATTCCAGGGGCCTAGCCTGATGGAGGAGGCAGAGCCCTGTGGTCATGAGTCCCCGGACTGATGGGGGAGGCACAGTCCAGCCCCTGGAGGAGGCTCCTGGCCTACCGAACTCAGTGATCGACAGCGTAGCCCCAGATCCTGCAGTTTCAAGTCCAGGTCCTGCCCCTCACTCACCCTCCGCCGTTGGCCAAGGTGCCTGTGCTCTGCTGCAAAAAGAGGCAGTGATGAAGTATATGCAAAGGAATGGGCAGCGAGCCCAGTGAAGAGGGAGTTGGGTGCCATGCCTGGCCCATGCTGACAGCTGGCCCCTCATCTCCTTTGTGAAGCCCAGAGTCAGGTGGCAGGGGGGAGAGGCTGCACCCCACCCTGGTCCCTCTGACATTTTCCAGCAGCCAGGCAGCTCCTGGGGGAGTTGATGGAAGAGATTCTGGATGAGGCCTGACAGCTCCCAAGGACCAGATGACAGACATAGAGCTCGTGGGGAAAAGGGGACTGTCAGTAGTAATAGGGAAAGGGCAGGCTCCGGATGATGGGGTCTGGGGGGACAGGTGAGGAGAGGGGAAGAGGAGACAGGCAGAGGCTCAGAAGAGTCTGCACACATGACAGACCCGAAATGTGTTGTTGTCCCTCTGCTTGCTCAGCCCTGGGAACCCCCACAAGGGAATTGCGGGCCAAGAGCGACACTGCTCCCAGGTCACAGGTGGGGGAACAAAGCAGAAAAGTCTGCAGGGGAATAAGAATGAAAGAGACTCTTCCAGTGGCAGGTAGCAGAGCAGGGAGGGGTGGCAAAGCAGGCAGCACCTGGTCCTTGAGCCCAGATCCCCTCATCTCTGAATGGGGAGATACCCACCCAGTCAGGCTGCAGACATTTATTGAGCACCTACTAAGTACCTGGGTGGTCTTAGATACCAGGGACACTCTTGGACATGATATGTACCCTTGCAATTTCACTGTTGATGAGGGCCCTGACAGGTTGACCCTTGAGTAGCCCTCAGTGGCCCCAGCCTTCTGGTGGTCACGGCCATGTGCAACACTGTTGCACATGATGGAGGCCTGAAGCTTGCTTCTAACCAGTGGAACGTGGCAGTTCACATACCTTCCAGGACTCTCCTGCTGTGCTGGACTTACAAAGCCAGTGGACGGAGACATTGTATAGGCAAGGAATCAGAGTGGCCTCTGGCCAAGAGCCCGTGCATGAGGAACTGCACTCTGCTGTCCCCAATGAGAGTGAGCTTGGGAGCAACCCCGACCCAGTTAAGCCTGCAGAAGAGCCACCCATGAGAGACCATGAGAGACCCTAGGGTCCAGAACCCAGTGAAACCATGTGAGATTCCTGTTGTTCTGAGCTGTTTGGAGAGAATCTGCTCTGCACACCGGATAACCCACACAGGGAGAAATAGCACCCCACCTTCCCTAAGGTGGTCCTCAGAACTGTCTTAACTGCTCTGTTTTCGCTATTGTTATAACTGCTTCTAGTGTACATTTATTCTGATTATATTTCATTATTATATTTAGATGTTTACTCATTGGGGACATAGTAGACACTCAATAAATGTTTTTTGAATGAGTAAATGGATTAATACACTTGCACTGGGAAACTTAAATGAGGGCTCTGGCATAAAAAACTGAGCACAAGGTTTGGCAAACAGTTAAGTGCTGCACGACTGTTGACTGTTATCCTTTAAACGGACCCCATGTGGTCAACGCACTGTGTCCTACTGAGGAGAGGGCAGCTGGCCCCTGTCTCAGAGTGACCACAGACAGCAGAGCTGCAGGGACAGCGTAAGCCTGGAAACTGGGATGGAGAGTGTCTTGGCCACCTTCCCCCAGAGGCTGTGGGTTGCAGGGCTGAAACTGCGAAGCTGGGCGACCCACGCAGGGGCTGGCAAACTTTCTCTATAAACGTGCTGGCTTTGCAGGCTGAGAAATATCTTGTAACTATTCAGTTCTGCCACTGCAGAGCAGAAGCATACAGGGTACGCACAGACAGGTGAACTGGTAGGCCAATAAGACTGTCCTTACACAAACGGGCTACTGGCCAGGTTTGGCCATGGACCAAAATTTATGTTTTAGGATGAAATGAGGTTAACACTGAAGAGTATTGAGTAATAGTCATAGATGGTGCACACACCTGGCAAAAACTGCAGTGGACAAGAGTGATGGAAATAGCCTGAGAGAGTGAATCAGATTGCACCAGAGATGTTCAACCCCACCCAATTCCTGCAATCCTTTTTCCTGACTTCTTAGCTGGATGATTTGTTTTAACCCAAAGTCTCCTGCAGGACTGCAACCCAGAGCGTGTGATGCTGAGCGGGGTGGGGAAGGGCCGGCCCTGTGCTGGTGAGGGCCTCACAATGGGCTCTCCTGGAGGCTAACATGCAGTGCTTGCCAGTTTCCATGGTGTAAATGCTCCTGCTGTGGCCACTTGTAAGCCACACACTTGAAGTGAGTACGGGAGTGAGAGGGACATGTACCGTGTGCCAGTGGGAGCTGGCCTCAGCCCATCGCTGCCAGAGCTTCAAAACCAGGACTCCCAGGTCCTGTCTTCACAGCACCAAAGCAGCAACATGAGACCCCCCAATTCCTTGTTGGGAGCCCTGGCTGGAGGCCCAGGTTGCCCCTTCATTCGTTGTCTCTAAGAAGGGAAATCATGGTGGAAAAGTAGCCCCCTAAAAGTGGGGGCTTTTCATCCCCTAATCTCTGACAGTGAAAAATACAAAACCTCATTATTAAATGTGTGTGTATGAGCGAGAGAAAGAGTCAGAAAGACAGAGAGAGGCAGAGAGACAGAGACAGAGAGAGACAGAGAGAGGGGAGGGCTGACGTTGGATGCCCTGGGAGGGGTGGGATTCAAGAGATGGGTTGGTCAGGCTACGAAGGGGTCTGCTGGCAGCACAGGACCATCAGGCAGAAGGTGCTGGAGTGGGAAAGGGTTATACTGTAGTTGGAATATGGCACCCCTGAAAGAACGTAAACTTAGATCATGTGAACAGATCAGATATCCATTGCTATATAACAAACATCTCTGAACTTCACCTACCAAGCATCACACAACACACACTTATCACCTCCTGGCTTCGGGATGATACATGGCAGGAACCCGGGACAGGCCGAGTGTGTGGCTCCATGGCCCGCTCGTCAGATGCTGGCAGAGAGAAAGAGCCTGGGCCAGATGGGCCAGTTCCTTTCGTTGGCCCCAGATGGTTTTGTGGTGGGAAGGGAGAAAGCCACTCAGGGGGGTACTAACCCATGTGCTCAAAACATGGCTCATGTCTCAAGGACTCTCCAAAAGAGGATCGCGAAGGCTGGCCGGAAGGTGCTCCAGGGATGTTACAGCCCCAAACTCAGTGCCACAAAAGTGGCAGTGGGGGCTGGGGACTCCACCGTCCCGAGGGCTGGTGCGTGGGGGAACAGGAGAGAAACTGAGAACCTCAGCTAAAGCCCTTGCTGTCCCCATCGGCCGTGGAGGACGTTTGTGAGTATCCGGTTGTGACTAGTTGATGCTGAGGCTTCCTCTTGGACCACTGGCTGGAGCTGGAAGTGAAACTTTTGATGTAGGGAAGGGCCTTGGGGACACTCAGCGGCTGTCCTCGATGTGTGACTACACACCCAGCTGGCTCAGGGAGGAGGTGACAGGTGTCCAGGGTGCAGGGTCAGCCACCTTCCTGCTCTTCATGGCACCTGGGGAGAGGTGAGAGCTAGCCCACCACACCTGGACCCTGCAGCCCACATCCAGACAGTTTGGAAGAGGCTGAGGCCGGTGTGAGGTCAGCCATTTCTGCTTGTTCTTAGAGGATATGGAAAGAGCCTGACCTTTCTGGAAAGCTTCTGGCAGGACCCAGTTTAAAGCTGCATCCTCCTTGATCCAGCTGAAAACTGACCATAGAAACCCCTGCCCGGGCAAGCAAAGGCACTGTGCCAGCCTCCAAGTTCAAACTCAAGGTCACATAGCATGGTGACTGAGAGGGGCAGACCCTTGCTCCACCGCCTACTTAAGGCAGTGTGGCTTTTGGGAAGCGGCTTTACCTCTCTCGGCCTTGATCTTGTCACCTGAATAATGGGGTGATAACTGGATGGATGACAAGGGCTCATATGTGGTGCCAGGATCTATGCAGGTGCCTGACATGGAGCCGCTCACGGAGGTGGGTCCTGTTGCCACTGGCGTCTTCCAGGACAGGAAGCTGACCACTGGGGGTGGGGTCCCTGGACCAAGCCATAGCACAAGCACATGGAAGTGTGGAGGATCCCAACCTAGGCTGCTCGCCCCCAAATCCTGCTCTTAGCTGCCTCACCAGCCACCCCCCACCTTAATGCTCCATTTTCGGGGGGCGGGGAGGAGACAGGGTTCGGCTGTATCTCACACCTAGGGCATAAGCCACACAGTGACGGAGATGGAGACCCTCAGGAAACAGCCAGGGAGGTTGCAGCCCCAAGTCCATTGACAATAGAAGCTGGGGCGGGCAGGGAGGAACCGGGGGAGGCGACATTTTATTTCATACACCTAGGGCATAAGCCACACAGTGACGGAGATGGAGACCCTCAGGAAACAGCCAGGGAGGTTGCAGCCCCAAGTCCATTGACAATAGAAGCTGGGGCGGGCAGGGAGGAACCGGGGGAGGCGACATTTTATTTCATACACTTCTGTCTGACCTGAGTTATAAAAGCAAGCAGTTGTCCTTTTTTGCAATTAGAAGAAGAAACTCCACCCCTTCTTCCCGTACCCTACCCGGGCGGGCCTTTGTGCCCCAGACTACCCTAGGGAGGCGCCGCACCTCTGGGCGCTGCTGCCACCTGGTGGCCGCTTGAGTCGCCGTACTCAGCTCCCGGGCCCCACCCAGGTGGGTGCCCCAAGTCCTCTGACCCAGATCCCAGCCCTTCTCCAGCCTCCCTGCTCCTAGCCCCCTGAAAACCAGGACTTTTGCCACCCCCATTCCCACTGCTGTGCTGACCAAGTCTGCCCCCTGCTCTAAACTCCTCTGGGGCTCCCTGTCGCGTTAAGCTTGGCTCATGAGGCCTTGGCCCAGTTTCCATCCCCCACACTCTGCCCTTAAACTTGCTAAATCACACCACAGGGCTCTGGCCTCCATGTCCCGCCCCATGCTGGTCCTTTTGTCTGGAATAGCCCCTGGCCTCTAGTTCACTCGGTAAGCTCCTCTCATCCTCCTCTCATCCTCGGTACCTACAGGGGTCCCCTCCCCAGAAAGCCTTTCCTAGGATTGAGTGCCCACGGTGGCTTCTGCTTCCCTACTAGCAGCCTCTCCAACCACATCTGTCTTGTTCTCTGCTGGGTCTGCAGTGCCACAAACAGTGCTTGGCACACAGTAGGTGCTCGCTCACATATTTGAGAGAATGAGGGAAAATGGAGGCGCCCACTTTGGGGCAGAAGGTGCTCGGGGCCCAGCAGAGCAGTAACCAGTTTTCCAGCGTTAATCCCACAATAATGTTTGAATTCTTTTACCACATGTATACATATGCTAAATATACATGTAATTCTAGCTATGTAATCACCTGAAATTCTTCACCAGAAAAGTCAATTTATGACATTTTGCCATAGTTCTTTTAGCCTTTAAAAGCTATATATACTCATAACTTTACAATTTGGGTAAAAAAAATCTTTTTCTGGAAGCAACCCAAATACCCGTCAAGGGATGAATGAATAAACAAATGTAGTCCATCCACGTATTGGAAAGTTATTCAGCCATGAAAAGAAACAGGTGCTGATTTTCCCTACAATGTGGACGATGGATGAACACAGGACTCCCAGTGAGAGAAGCCGGACACAAGAAGGCCACACGGTGTGATTCCGTTTATGTGACACATCCAGAACAGGCACGTCTACGGAGACAGAGAATGAGGGAGTGTGTACCAGGGACTGGGGGAGGGGAACAGGAAATGACTGCTAATGGGGACAGAGCTTATTTTGGGGGTGATGAAATTCTTTTGGGGGGTTATTTTTGGGGTCCTGGAGTTAGATTGAGGTGGTAGTTTAGCACATTACAAATATAAAAAGCACTGAACAGTACACTTTAAAAGGGTGAATTGTATGATTGTAGAATGTTATCTCAATAAAGGTGTTGTTAAAAAATATATATATGTATAATTTTAACCAAAAAAAAAAAGTTCCTGGCAAAAATATGCTCAAATAGTACAGATATATGTGAAGAGAAAATTGTAAGCTCTCTTTGTCCTTTCACCAAATCCTAATGCCACCCTTGGGGTGACAATTAAGGTAAAAATGTGACTGTTACTGGCTATATAATATTCCACCATAGCTTGTTCACCGAGTACCTTATTATTGTACTTCTATGTTGCTTCTAGTTTTTTGCCTTTATAAATCATGCCGCCAGAAACATAAACCCAAAACTTTTGTTTCCTGGGCATAAGGTCAGACAGGGGTCTTGGCCTCTGTGAGCAAAGGTCCCCTCAGAAGGGAAGCCACACAGAGTGAGGTAGAGCCCCCGCCACCTGCCCTGCCTCAGCCCCTCCCACTCACCCCAACACGTGGCCCCCTGGCTGTCCCTATAAACACTCCCAGCTCAGTCTCACCTTCGTCCTTGCAGTTCCCACAGCCCATGACATCCTTCATCCTGCAGACCCTAGTTCCACTGGCATTTCTCCTAACATTTCCAGACCACCCCAGCTGAGCATGCTCCCTCTCCTCCCACCTATCCCATAAATCTTTGACTGATTTATGCATCCCGTGCACACCTGGCATGAATTCATCTGAGTACTTGTTTATTACCTCCATTTCCCATCATACTGTGGGATCCACAGGGTCAGGGATCGACCCCCACAGTGTCCCTGGTACCCAGCCTAGGCCCTGGCACACAGCAGATGCTTAATAAATGACTGCCAAATGGGAAAAAAATGAAGGAAGGAGAGAGAGAAAATAAACAGATTGACAACATGTAAACATGCACCAATTTTACTGAACAAAGCTGTCTTTGATTACCAGGTGTACCTGATTTCAAATATGCTAAAATGTGAAAAATTGTTAATCTTAGAATTGGTAAGATACAGTAATTCCCAAGTGGTAGAAGAACAAGATACAAGAAAGGTGAGGGGGGACAAGAGATGGGTTGGATGGGGGGACAGGAGTAGTTCTGCGAGGGGCTGTGATTTCGGCCAAGACCGGAGGTACAAAGAAGAGCCAGCCACTAAGAACAGAAGGAAGAGTGTTCTGGGTCGAGGGAGCAGCTTGTGCAAAGGTCCTAGGGGCAGGAGTATCTGGTGCTGGATGAAATGGGTGTGGTACAGGGCCTGTCTCCCTGCTCACACTTTACCAGCGAGGGGCAGGATCTCCGGGCAGGCACCAGCTGGGAATTTCCTCCCGAACAGTGGAGAAGCAAGGCTTGAGTGGTCACTTGCTCACGAGGTTGTCTGAGCTGGAACTAGTGACTTGGGCTGAACGCCAGGGTTTCTGTGGATCCTGGGAACCGAGGCGAGCCAGTCTGTCACTACTGGTGGGGGTGCTCACCTCATGTCGAGGGGGCCGTCATCTGCAGCAGGTACTGCTGGTCTGTGAGGAGTTTGAGCTCGGTTCCTGTGACAGGTCAAGTTTGGGTGGGCAGTGTTTCTGTGGGGAGGAGGGAAATGCCAGGGTAGCAGGCTGGGGGCAAAGGGAAGGGCCTCTGGGAGCTGTGCTGGGGTCCCCTGAGACCACCCCCGGGCTCGACCCTGGGCTCGACGATCTGGCAAGAGGAATCCTGGGCTCAGCTTTCCATTGTGCTCACGGCGACCATCTCTCACAGCAGAAGGTCACAGAGAAAAGCCAGCAAAGGGGGAAGGCATAGGCCTAGGGAAGCCTGGCAAAAACTCCCAGAGTCTTCTCCCAATGGAATCTCACAGGATGAGCTGCATTACCCCGGCGGTGAGTCGTGACATGTGTGAAACGTCGTCTTGGGGATATCATGGAGACCCAGTGGCAGGGTTCTCACTGAGGGCTGGTCCTAGGGAAGGGGTACCTGGCGTGAACCGCACTGTACACACATTGTATCAGGGAACAGCAGGAACCGTCCTGAAATTTGAGTTCCCAGATGCTAGCCAAGGTCCAGCCTTGCAGGCCGGCCCTTCTAAGGCTGCCTCAGAGCCGCCTTTTAAAACTCTGCATGGGAGCCTGGAATGGGGGCCATAGAGAAGGCGCATTTGGACTGTGAAAAATAACTACGTTGGAAAATCAGAGAGAAAAGGCACGCTGTGTTTTGAATACCTACTGAGCGCCTGGCACCATATGGAGCACTTTCTACCCCTTTCAAAGACTACGAGCCGGGGAGTGACACACCGATTTCAGAGAGGAGGGCATTGTGTCCTAGTGGTCCTAGTGACTCACAGTCACACAGTGCGAGCAGCAGAGCTGGAGACGACTCTGAGGGAGGGCCTGGAGCGAATGACTGCAGCCAAGAGTCTGGGTCTGACCCTGCCATGCCCTGGCTATCACATAGCCTCTCTGGGCCTCAGTTTCCTCATCCAAATGGATGTAACATGTCCGCCTGCAAGGACTTAATGACGAACATGGCACTTAGTGCAGTGCCCCGCACATGGAAATTATCCTCTAGTAAACTATAGAAGCAAGTCAGTTCTCTACCCCAAACTGGAATCCTGCCTTCCAAGACCTCTCAGGCATCCTGGATTTGTCCTGACAGAGTTGGGAGGAATGGAGGCAGTTGACAGGGCTACCTGCCAGCAGACTGGAGAGGGGACTTCACAAAGGGATGCAGCAGGATACGAAGGCCCAGAGGGGCATGTCAAAGCGTTAAAGGAAGCCTGCCCCCAAGGGACGCGACTGGATAAGTCCCTATGGAAACGCAGGCAGGGGAAGTGACTAGGTACATAACCAAAGTGCCGTACCCCATCCCCCAGGTGTTTGGCTGGGTACAGAAGGGAAGGTTTAGTGCAGGCCCAGCTCCCACAGCAGGTGACCAGGAAGGAAGCCCCTGCCCGCAGAAGGCCGGCCAGAGAGAAGAGAAAGGTCCTGATGGGGAGCCCACAGTGGCCAGCCTCTGAGACATCCCACCCTGGGGAGAAAGCCCCAGACGCCCAACATTTCCACTTGACCCATTTCCCATTTGGCCCGAGAATGCTAGCCAGTGGTGCTGGCGACTGCAGTGTCTGACCCGGAATAATTTGCAGATGATGGCCCTGGCCTCACGCCCTAAGCTGGCCACCAACTAACTCTCTTGCTGCTATTATTATTTTCACATCGCTCTAGTCTATGGATGGTCCTTGGAAACAAATGGCATTGTTCTGTCTTCAGTAGCAGGATTTCCAGTTACGAAACACAGGTATTCTCGATTGCTGAAAAACCTCAAATCCTAGAAAACGTAGCATTCCAACACATGACGTTGTCTGCCAAAGATTCATCTTATGAATCTGATTTACGTACATATTTGTGTCATACCAGGACTAGACACAAGTTCTGTTTAGAAATAACCCCAAGAACAGCTATATTTTATTTTTTATTACCATTTTGTTATGGTGCAGGTGAGAACAGGGACCCACAGAACCAAATCAAAGAGAATTGTGAGCCTTTATTAGCCGGCCGGCGACTGACTCTCTACCACTCAGGGTTAGAGAAGATCAGCCCCCAGCCTCCATAGGAGGCAGCTTATAAAGCCTCTATGTCCTTGAATAAGCAAGCAAGCAGATTACAGAAAGCAGAAGTTAGCAATTAAAGTCTTGCACAAAGATAAATGTATTCGGGGGACTCTCAGAGCAAACAGGGCGTAGCAGACAGACAGCTGTACTTTAGAATGTTGCATTTCTCCCTGTGACGGGAGAATTTCCACTTTACAATTTTCACATTGAAAACCAGTCAGATTTGCTTCAGCCTCAAACTTCAAAGAGTGTGTTTCTATAAAATTAAATTGATGCAGGCGATGAGACGCGTTTCTTTTTTTTCCTAAACAGGAAATGGGTTGAACATTTTCTCTCTGACATATTCGCCTGCTACTCTTCTTACACGCGGGTATAGTCGGGTGGGGGGTGGGGGGTAAGACTAGATCCGGGTTGGTGTTCCCCGCATCTCCTTGGCACCCCAGGTACTTCTGGCACCAGCACTTCCTCCCGCTCTGCTATTGGCTGCAGTTTACACAGCTTCCCTTTTTCATTGGGTGGCGTCTATGCCTGTCAAAAATCCCAGTCCGGTCTTCTTCCCCCTGGTTGCAACTTGGGCAGTGAGATACTACGGTTCTGGAGCGCCTGGATTTGGGGATGTTAGGGAAGGCACCATGCCTTGGAGGTCGGCCATGGCCTGTTGAAATCTTGTCACAACGTGATCTTGTTATGACACAATGTGGCTGATGGTTATGATACTCGGCAAAAACAAAACAAAACCCACTCAGTGTTGAGTGCTTATCCCATGTAGGGGCCTCTGGGACCCACTCATGGTTTCTATGTCCTGTGTAAAAATGGGAATTCTCCAGTCACAGGGAGGTGTTATCTCCAGGTGCCAGCCTCAAGGAGAAACAACATTCCAAAGTGAAGCTTCGGCTCTGTGGGTCCCTGTTCTCACATGCTCCATAACACCTGATGCTCACGTGGGATCTGCAGGCAGTCCCTGTGGGCTACACGGGTCGCGGCTGGTACCTTGGACGGACCTCCTTGAGTTTATCTCGAGTCACAGGCAGAGGATCAAAGACCAGCCTGCAACCCCACCTGCCCCCTATACACACACTAGCTGCCAACCGCCACCCACCACAGCCTGCCTGCATTTTCCCTTTAAAGAGCACGTCTCACCCCATTCCTTCCCCCCGTGTTTTTATAAATGTTTGTTCTGTGTCACATATGTGTTCGGTCACTGGGGACACAGCAGTGAACAAGACATAAGTTTCCTGCCCTCATGGTAGTCACCATCTGGTTGGACAAACAGCACACAGAAAGGACCCTGTGGGCCTGGCATGGCATGCGAAGATGAGACAGGGCAGCATCTGGAAAGCAACGAGAAGGGGCCACTCGAGGTGGCACCCGAGTTCCCGTGACTGCTGTAACAAATGGCCAGGTGTGAGAGCATATGTCTGTGATCATGGAGTTCTGGGGCTGGGAAACACGATGTGGGGGGAGGGGCTGCTTCCTTGTGGAGGTTGTGTGTGGCGGGGGTAGGGGGCGGGGGGACGTTTCCTGGAGGATATCTCCTCCTCCGGCCCCGGCCCATCCCCTGGAGTGGTGATTTGCTGTGTGTGTCCTGCTCTGTCCTATCCTCTTTGGGTCTGTTAACGAAGGGAGGAAGAGTCCTGAGTCCAGTGACAGTGGTTCTTGTCTAATTAAACGACACAAAGATCTCACATTCGCAGCTGTGCAGTCAAAGGAGGGAGTACATACCTACTTCACAGATTAGGAAACTGAGGCTCAGAGAGGCAAAGTCATTTGTCCAGGGTTCCCCACAACTTAGCAGCAGAGAAGCCGGGACACTCATGTCCCATCCACCTTTGGGTGGGTGGATGTCGAGGACCCAGCCCCTCTTCCTGGGTGCTGGGACACCCGCTACTTGCCCAGGGACATGGACACAGTGGCAGGGAGACTCCAGTCACTCAGCTCTCCATAGTTGGTGAGATCCTGAGCAGCTACCTGGATGTGGTACCTGGCTCGGGGTCGCATAGCCCTGAGGGTGAAAGATGTGGCTTCAATGGGTCCCACCTGAGGGCAGAAGGAGGGCGAGTCAGTGGGGACAGGGAGGCTGGGAGGGGCCATCATGACCAAGGCTCAGTCCTGCTCCATCCTAAACAGCAGTCCCTAGGGATGTCTCTCACTGACCAGAACACCCCTCACCAGCCCCCAACTGGTACCTCTAACATTAATTATTTGTATCTTAGGATGTTTTGACATCTTAAATATCTTGCTGGCTAAAGAGAGGCCATCCTCCCTGAGGTCAGCCAGTTCTTAGAGATAGCAGAGGATGAGCCAGGAGTATGCCTTTCATATACAGACCAACCAGTGCTGAGTCTATCCCCCCCACACCCCTGTCCTGAATTGCCCAGGGTTAGTAGGCTGGCGCCTCAAGATCACCCCGGAGCCCAGAGGCCCCTGCGATTGCTCACTCAACAACCCCGAAGCATTCGCCCTGCACTGCCTCTGCCACTGAGACTCCAGTGGGGGGCTCTGGCTCCCTTTCCCCTCACCCCTGCTCCTGCCACTTGGTGTTGCACTATGTGGCATGGCATGTCCCTTTCTCTCTGGAAATGTACCCAGTTCTTCTTCCCATGGCCTTGACCCCTCTGTGTCCTCACTCAGGCACCAGACATCAATCAGCTCTGGCTCTTCTGCTCTATCCCTGTCGCTCCTTTTCTCCCTGTCCACGTGCTCCCTCCCCAACCCGGCCCTCCGCCTTGCAGGTCCCCCCTTATTCTCAGAATGTCCCATGTTGGCCACACAGGCAGCTCCCCAAATCCAGGTTTGTTCTACCTGCACTGACCCATGTGGTAACCATCCGTGGCACTGCACATTTTAAATTTAGATTAATTAAAGGTTGCACAACTTAGTAAACATACTCAGAGCCATTGGCTTGAGCACTTTTTTTTATTTTAAATTTTTTATTGAGATGTAATTGATATTTAACATGGTATTATATATTTTTTAAAACCTCAGCACCTGGTCCTCCTAGGAGGTCTCCCATCCAAGTACTAACCAGGTCCAACCTTGCTTAGCTTCCAAGGTCAGATAGGATCAGGCTTGTTCAAGGTGGCATCTCGGGCACTTTAAAATGGTGAATTTTAAGGTATGTGAACTCTATCCCAATTTAAAAATTGCCATTTTCACCTTTCAGCTGCTGTGAATTGCAGTGCTGTGATTTTCATGTACAAGGACTCATTGGATTTCTGATTCTTTAGGGCAGACTCGTTACTGGGTAGCCTTTATTTGGCATGCCAGCCATCTGGAGCTCCTGGGATTCCCCCCACCAACACCCACGCGCTGTTCTCCCTAGCTGGGGACCAGGCGCCTGACCGCCCGTGTCTTCCTCACCTGGCGGAAGCGGGAAGTCCCTTGACGCCTGTAGCGGATCCAGTACTTGAGAGAGAAGATCTCTGGGAAGGGCCAGGACTTGGGGGGCCCCCACTGCACTCCCAGCTGCTGCCCGGGGAGGGGGCTCAGGTACACCTCTTCTGGAGGGTCTGGTTTGACTGATGGATAAACAGGCGGGGTCAGTGGATGGCGGATCGATTCACTCATTCAAACAGCCAACGAACATTAATTGAGGGCCCACTGAGTGTCCAGCGGTGTTCTGGACACTGGGGACCCAGCAGTAACCAACACAGACCCAAGCCCCGTCCCACTGCAGCTCAGTCCATCAGGGCCGAAGCCAACCTACTGATCATAAAAAGCAGTGAGGCCTAGGAGTGCTCGGAGAGGAGCCATTTAGCTCAGAACATTTCCTTCACCCCCAAAAGAAGTCCCACATCCTTTAGCAGTCACCACCCGCGCCCACTCCTGGCAGAGAAGGGACAGAACCCCCGGGCAGTGGGCGGGGGCAGGGGGAGGAGGACTTGGGCTTTGACCCCAGGGCTGCGTGGGCCCTGGAGGGAGTAGGCCGAGGAGGGGCGGGGCCTAACTCGGGTGCTTACGGTCGCCTTCTGGTGGCTGCGGGGAGAACAGGCCCTGGGGAACAAGGGTGGGAGCCGGAAACCCAGGCGAGCCCACTGCAGTGGTCTGGGTGGACAGTAAGGAGGCTGGGCCAGGTAGAGGTTCAGGAGGGAAAAAAGTGGGCGGGTTCTTGGTTAACTATGGAGCCCACAAGATCCGTGGTGGAGGATAGAACTGGGTGACAGGGTGGGGATGCTTGGGGTTGGGGAAGAAGCCAGTGGCCCTCCACATCCCCAGGGCTGCCCCTACTCACTGATGTGCTCTGGGACAAAGGGCACAAAGCTGCTGCTGACGCCCCTGGGGTGGACAGCCGTGATGTTGAGCATGTAGGGCACCATAGAGAACATCTGGATGTCTGGAATGCTGCAGCTTCTGGCTTCCGGCTTCTGCTGGAGGCAGGGCTGGCTCTCCCCATGGGCGGCCACGCCAAGCCTGGACACGGGGTGGGCACTGTGAGGCCTCCACACTCCCCGCTGGCCAGACCTGTGCCCTGAACCCTAGTGGGGACTGCAGGCAGGAGCCTGGGGCAGCTGCTCACCCCAGCCTCACAGAGCCTGCAAAGACCTGGGGTTGAAGGTAACATAGCACAGGAGAGGCTCAGCTTCCCCAGTCTAAAGGTTTCTGAAATGTCCACATTCCAGCCCTAGAATTCCAACACAGACGCTGGAATCTGAAATGGTAAGATTCCTGTGCTCTCCAGTCCAGAGCCCACAGGTGTCAGACTGCAGACCTGAGCTCTGTGCCATCCACAGGACTTTCCACAATGTTTGGAATGTCCCATTTCTGCACCATTGGATGTGGTCAGCAGGAGCTGCCTCTGGCTATCAAGCACTTAACATTGGTGAGCGCCTCTGAGGTTGGCCTTTAAATTTATCTATTCTAGATGTGAAGTTTCCCATTATCAGAAAACTTGGAAAGGTGGTTCAGAATAAGTGAATCTGCTGCTCTAACCTCAAATTTTATGAAATCTAATCAGAAATCAAGAACTTGCAATGAAAATGTAGCATCTTCATCGAAATGTACTATACATGTAAAATACCTGAGGAATTTTGAAGACTTAGGATGAAAAGATGGTGAAGTGTCTAGTTAACTTTAAAAATAATGATTACGTGTTGAGATGATACTATTTGAGCTATTCCTATTAAATATTAATTTCTACTATAAATTTAAATATACACCTTGTATGTATATTCAATTTTATCACAATCATATTAAACAATAAATATTTAGAACATATAAATAATATTTAAGATATTAAAATTAACCTCACCCATTTCTTCTTTTTTAATGTGGCTTCTAGAGAACTTTAATGGACCCATGTGGCTCACAGTATGTATTGGGGGGAAGTATAACCTCACTGGTCGGCACTGCCCTAGACTTAGTTAAGTCTGCAGCTGCCCTGATTCCGGTGGGCTGTCAGGCCCAGATGTGGAACCCCCGGGAATCCCCTCCAGGCCCTCTGACCTGTACGTGGCAATGAAGGACATGGGCCCAGTGAAGTCTGCGGCTGGCGGCAGGGTCCAAGAGCAATCTACGGCGATTGGGTACCGGAAGGCCTGGCAGTGCACCCTGGGCTGGGCGGGAACTGCCGGAGGATCTGGAGGGAGAGGGGTGAGCGTGAGCTTCGAACACGCCAGGGGACCAAAAAGCTCTGCCGTGTGTTCGTCCTCACCCACCAAACTGCCAGCCAGTGCTGGGTATACAGTCAGTGCCTAATAAAGGTTTGGAGGATGGATGAGCACACGGATGGAAGGCACCAACCCCATCTCTCACCCTCGCTACAACCTGCCAAGGCAGGAACTATTGGCTCATTTTCCAGATGGGGAAACTGAGGTTTAATAAACCCCAGAGAGGACCTGGGTGGCAGGAGACCCTGGTGACAGGGAAATATTTTACCGTATCCTCTTTGTTTTGTTTCAAAGCACACAAAACAAATGCATGGGGTTAAAATTTCTCTCTCTCCCCCACCACTCTCCAGGCTGTGGCTACCACTTCCTCATGTAACCTTGGGGCAGGACACATCCTCTCTGTGCCTCAGGTTCCCCATCTGTGCAATGGGATGGTAACCCCTTCCCACCAGGGGGCATGCAACAAGTGTGAGCTCCCACACCACCCCCAGAACGTTCTACAGCAGAAAACATGCAGTCCTCAGATAATGCCCTTCTGCTTTGGCCACCCCAACGCCCCAGGGGCTCACATACCTTCTCTCCCACAGCATGGGGAGCCGCTGGCCCAGAGGGCGAGGGTCAGGAGAAGTCTTAGGGACATGGCTCCAGTGGGTTCTGCTTTCAGCTAGGGCAGGGAGCAGCCTTGGGAAGAAGGCAGGGCACTTGGACCCACTTGGGGGAAGCCAGCCCCCGTCAAGGCCACCACTTCCCTTTCTTGGGTTCTGACTCGCTGGCTGGTGCGTGGGGCCACGGAGAGTTACATGCAGAGGGCAGAGAAGCGCCCAGTGCCTCCACTGGCCACCAGCCCCGGACACCGATGCCACTGATGCGGAAGGTTCTGAGGGTGGGGGAAGGGAGAAGAGGCAGCGAAAGGGAGAAGTGGAGACTCCGTGGCCCTTCCCGGCAGAGCCCATCAGTCAGCCCTTCCTTCCGGCTGCTAAGGAGGGGTTGGGGAAACCCCGGGAGGAGGGGAGGATGACAGGGCGAGAGACAGAGACAGGGAGCTGGAGACCCAGAGGGAGAGACTGAGACAAGAGATCCTAAAAAGGAGACAGAGAAAGATAGAGACAGACGAGACAGGAAGAGGGAAAGATAGAGACAGCAAAAGAGAGGGTGACCAAGAGGCAGAAACAGGAGGAAAGACACAGAGGGACAGAGACCTAGGGTGAAAGGGACACAGACAGGGACATGGAGAGACCTAGGTCCCCACACAGGAGATGCCCATGCAGTCCCGTGACGTGGGACAGGTGAACCCAGCGTGGGGACTCCAGTCCTGCGCCCAGTCAGGGAGGATCCTGGGCTCTGGGTAGGACAGGGTTCAAGAGCGAGCAGCGTTAGGGACCAAGGCCAGCATGAGAGACAAGGAGCAATGCTCCAGACAGAGCGTGGTCTCCCTTGGTTGAAGGGAGACCCCGGGGGGGTGTGGGGACCTGGGCTTGTGCCCGTCTCTTGGTTTCTGAAAAATCGCTGGTCTCAGGGAGTGAAGAAGCGGGCAGTTGGGCTCGTCCACGTGCGAGGCACAGCTCTGTGTCCTTGCACGGAGTGGGTGAGTGGTCACCGGCCATCTCTGTGGGAGTCTCTCCCTGACCTGTGGGCCCCTCAGGTCCCAGTGACTGATGGGCCCGGTTCCATGTCCCGCAGCACGGAGCAGGTTCTGACGTCCAGCTGGTTTCGCCTCTAGTCAGTCTGGGCAGCTGTCACGCCTCATCCCTACTTCATCCCCACCCCCTCAGAGTTCATTCCCTTATTCTTAAGTGGATGTTGAGGGACGAACATGTCTTTTGTCACTTCTTCAAAGCTGAGATGGGGCTGTAGTCACTGCTTGTCCCTGGGAGACACCTGTCCTCAGGCCCCAGAGGCAGAGGTGAAAGGTTGTTCCAGTAACTGGGGGTGGTCAGACTCTGGTGTGGTCAGCATCTTTGCAGAATGTGGAGAAGAAGCCTGGAAGACATGAGATTAAAGGGACGTGGGCCAGAAAGCCATAAAAATAAGACAGTCACCAGGTGTCCCGGTAGGGGAGGAGCCAGGGGGCATTTGATAGATACCCTTTAATGGTGTCCCACATAGCTTGGACAGCGGGCAGTGTGGTGGCAGAGGCATTTCCAGTGTCAGCCCAGGGTGGGAGGTCGACAGAAGGCTGTCCCGAGAGCCGTCCAGAGGAGGTGGGCAACAAGGGAACCAAAAGCTCCCGTGGTCCCTCCATGCCCGCACACCCAGCGGGGACAGAGGCCCTCCTCACCCCAAGCTGGGGCTGTGCTATACGGCAGATGCCAAACAGGACGAGGGCTTCTACGGAGCCAAGCTCAGGCCAGCTGCCACGGTGCTCGTACTTGCCTTTGGCAGTCATTGTCTTCAGGTTTGAGGTCTCTGAGGCCCTTGGCTGAGGCACGCTCAGAAAGATGGGGACTGTCCCTAACCCCGGGAAAGTGCAGTCCAGGCACAGCACCTCTCGAGCAGAAAGGCAGGTGCAAGCGAGATGCAGCCTCGCGCAGAAAACAGCATCCTTTATGTCTTGGGCCGTGAAACAGCCGCATGCCCAGGTGTCGGGCACAGAGGGTGCAGGGGCTGGAGATGTTGGGAACCAGTGCCCTTCACTGCCCTGCGATCCCGGAGGACACGATATCCCAGCTGGGTTTCTTCTCAGGCAGCCAGAGCATGACGGGGTCCAACTGGGCTTAATTGGTCCCTGCCTCAGGAGCTTTGCTAGAAGAGTTGAGCTCTGTCTGTAGGTGTAAAAGAACTTTCCAGTAAATCAGTCACAGAGAAGTGTTATCTCCAGGCACAGGCCCCCAGGAGGGCGCTGACCACTACTGGAATGCAGATACGCCCTATTTGATCTAGGAATTCCCTGAAGACATTTGCCTTTGTATGGGACATTTGCCTTTGTGTGGGACCTTTGCAGCCAACTGCTTTCTATAATCTGCTGTTTCTTGCTGGAAAGACCACCAGGATATGGTTTTAAGCTTTATAAACTGCCTCCTCTGGAAGCTATGGGCTGGAGCTGATCTCCTCTAACCCTGCGTGGTAGAGAGTTAGTCGCCATGGTAGAGAGTTAGTTACCGGCCAGCTAATAAAAGCTCATAATTCTGATTTGGCTCTGTGGGTCCCTGTTCTCACCTGCTCCATAACAGCTCCTCGTCAGCCTTCTGATTCTAAGGGGTACTGGCACTTGCAGGGGTAAGGGACAGCCAGCCTAAGTCTTGTTCTAAGTGGCTTGGCACTCATCAGCTGCCTTGAGCCGGGACGTCCCACAGGGACCCCGCCACCTCAGAAAGGTGCATCAGAAGGCTAGCAAACGAATCTCATTTTCAGGGGGCATGGAATCTTGTACGGCGTACTCCGAGGAGAGAAGGAGGCTCAGGACTGCGATGGGACACTCAGGAACACATAGGAAGGAATGAGCAATAATCTGAGACCCAGTCTCACAAGTAAGGGGAAAAGCCCATTGTCTCACCTTGGGCTGGCCATCTCTTCCTGTCACTGAGCCGCCCTCAGCATTGGAAACAGGCCCAGCGGGCGGGACATAACATAAAAATTCAGTGTTCCTCTCCGCCATTTCCAGAGTGGCATGAACCTCAGCTGGCATGATGGCAACTGTGACAGAGGAGGCAGTAGCTCTCTCATCCCCCAGGGAGGGGGCTGAGGCGTCCAGGGGTGGGAAGGACAGGTGTCACCAGTCCTCATGAGGCCAACCAAGTTCAGGGCCCTCCCACCTGAAAAGTTTGCATTGCCTCCGGTCACCTCAAGAGGTCCCCTGAATATGGCAGCTAAAGTTCACGCCTTTCTCTCCGCTCCCCTTTCTCCCTCTCTGCCCAGTGTGGTTATTAGCATTTCAAAGGCCTCAGGCCGCCTGCCTCAGGCAATGGAATACTGAGCCAGGCGTGTCCAGCCCACATCAGACTTCCGGTCTGCATTGGTCGATTTTCTAAAAGGCTCAGGGAGCGGATTAAGACACAGCCAGATTCTCTCCATATTACAGCTCACTGGCCCAGCATGGTGTCTGTAACTTCTTCAATTATGCGGATCAGAGAGATTCCCAGGGACTTCCTGAGGTCTGAGCCTTCTCAGCAGGGACGTGACCTTGGGTCGGGATTCCTGTGACATCCTGCCAGGTGGGGGGGGGGGGGGGAAGAAAGGCCAGGCCTAGCTTAACTTGTCCACGATGTCCATGAAATCTTGTCTTATTTGGCAGAGAGAGAAAGCCCAACTCTAATTTTGCGTCAGCTGACTTTCAACATTTAAACTAATTAATGGTATTTATTCCTATCTCATTTAGCGCAAGTAAAATTTCCTCTCACAGTTTCTCTTCACGACCTTCTTAACCTGGCTGGAGAATGTGGCAGGAAAGGTGCTTCACCTCACCTAATGGCAGGTGGGACCTAGACCCTATCTTTCCTGAGTGGCCTGTCCCTGACATTTCACAGGCAAAGGAGAGGAGAATGGGAGATGGGAGGGTGGGCCCCAAATGGGGAGAAGGAGTGACAGTAGCAAGCAGTGTCTCCTGTGGAAAGCGCCTGGAAGGGTAAAAGTCAGGGTGTGGGGGAGAATGGGGAGTCCTGGTCCTAAGTCCCAGGGGACTGGAGCAGGGCATCTCTTTTGGCTCCTTGAGCAGAGACAGCGATGCCCCTCCCTGCAGAGAAAGCAGGAGTTTCCGGCAACTCCCACAGAGTTGAGGTCAGAGGGAGATTTCAGGCGAATAGTCTGAGAAAAGTCCAGAGTGAGGTCAGTTGCCTGGGACGAAAATGGGAAAGGTGACCCCGATGGTCCCACCTTGGTGGGAATGACAGCTGGGAAACCCCGACCCTCAAGTCTGGCCGGGCAAACCCAATTCTGAACGACAAAGGCTCTCTCAGGAGACTATTCTGGTGTCCAGAGCCCATAGGGAACGTGAGCAATAGGACAGACAGTGGACAAGTTTGGAGCGTTTAGCCGGGGTGAGCAGCCTCAGTCCACAGCTTCCCAGTAGCAAGCCCCCAGCAACAAGGAACACCACGGACCACAAAAAGGGGACAGAAGACGCCCCGGGACTCAGCCATTCTGCATAGCCGAAAAGTGCTGCAGGGTCTTGGGCGGGGTCCCTGTGGGTCCCCTTCCAGTTCCGGGACAGTTATAGGAAGAGGAGTAGAAAAGACAGACAGATGAGGAACCCTGATTAGGAGCAGGGCCAGGCTCCACTAGACCCCAGAGTGGGCTCAACCCGAGGCCACCTGACCTGCCGGCCTCTCCAGAGGGCAGCCAGGGCCCGCTTCAGGTCAAGATCGTGTCCTTGGACCCCTATTGGTTGCCAGGAAAGATGACAACGGGACAGGCAAACCCCACATAAGGACTCGAGTCCTGTGCCCAGACAGGGAAGGGTCTTGGGCTCCGGGTAGGATAGGGTTCAAGAGTGAGCGGCGTTAGGGACCAAGGCCAGTGTGAGAGACAAGGAGCAACACTCCGGACAGAGTGTGGTCTCCCTTGGTCAGAGGGAGACCTCGAGGGGGTGTGGGGACCTGGGTTTATGCCCATCTCTTGGTTTCTGAAAAACTGCTGGTCGCAGGGAGTGAAGAACAGAGCGCGTGGTTGGGCTCGTCCATGTGTGAGGCGCAGCTCTGTGTCCTTGCACAAAGTGGGCGAGTGGTCACCGGCCATCTCTGCGGGAGTCTCCCCCTGACCTGTGGGCCCCTCTGGTCCCGGTGGCTGATAGGCCCGGTTTCGTGTCTTGCAGCATGGAGCGGGCTGATGTCCAGCTGGTTTTACCTCTGGTCAGTCCAGGTGGCTGTCATGCCTCTTCCCTACATCACACGGACTTAGCAGCCACACTGCACAGCCCTGAACACAGAAGGACAGAAACCCAGCCCCAGGGTGCTCCACACCCACACAGATATTCTGAACTGTGGTGATGCCCAGGGACGGGCTGGGCCCCTGCTAGATGTGGTACCTGCCCAGGGTACACAGGGAAAACCCCCAGGAACAAGCTGGACACTGAGGGGTTCACAGCCACACTCGCCTCTCCTGCCTCTCCTGCCTCTCCTCCCTCAGCTGCTAAGAGACAGGAAGCCCCAGGGGCTTTCGGACGAGTCGCCCAGGGTCAGGGAGCCTGGAGCTGGAGACTCCAGGGTTCAGGTAAGGAGTAAGGCTACAGGCTTCGCTCCCAAGTCCACTTCACATTTGGCTATTTTGTTCATCAAGACTTTTTGGCATCTTCCCATCTTGACTTTCTAAACTATCGTGTTGACCAGGCTTGTGGTGGAGGACTGAGTACCCCACTTACCCTGACCCAAGCAGAGCTCAGGGCTCCCCTCTCCCGCCCACCGTGCAGCCGGAGCCCAGCAACCAGGCCACACGTTTTGGTCCTCCACTCCATGAGTTTTTATTCCTGGGATGGTGTCTGGTGACGGGATGTGACACAGGGGACTCAGGTTATCTGATGTGTGTGGGGGTGCACAGTGAGGGCCAGAGTGATAGGCAGATAGCCGGGGACAGTCGGGAGGGAGCCTAGGTGATCTCCAAGTACTGACAGTCAGTGGGGGAGCCCCAGCAGCCCCCCTCATGCCCCCATGGGGCCTGGCAGAGTTGGGGGGGTGGGTGTGTCCTGAGGGTCAGCGGCCCTGAGCCTGTAGCCTTTGCATCTGTAGAATCTGGCTCAGAATCTGTTGCACGTCTTCGTCCATCTGGCCCTGGAGTGGGGGGAGCATAAGGAGAGCCTGGGTAACCCTGCCACTGTACAGGTGGGGAAACTGAGGCCCAGAGAGCAGCCAGTGTCATAGCCAAAGCCAAGGGTGACTCACCTGAATGGCGTGCAGGAGGTGGCTTCTATACAAGGCCACCACTGCACTGTGGTCCCTGGCAGCCTCCTGCAGATATGGGAAAGGGGAATTCAGAAAAACAGGACCCCCTGAGACATGTCAAACACCTTCTTGGCACCCCGAGCCCCACTTTTAAGGGCATGCACCAGTGTGACAGCAACAGTTGCCAAAATATCGAAATATTTTCCTCCCATGCCTGGCATGTGTACCCCAGGCTCCCTTGGCCCCCCAAAGCCCTCTCCTGTGGTCCCTGTGAGTGCAGCTCTCACCTCCAGCTGCCCTTGGAGAGCCGCCACCTGGCCACGGAGGGCCGCCGCCACCTCGGGGCTGCCCAGGGCTGCTGGCCAGCCCTTCAGTGCCTCTTTAAGACTGATGACCTCCTTGGAGAGCTCTGTGATCTGCAGTGAGGTGGGAGCATCAGCAGCCACCCTGGGCCCACGGCGGAGAGCAGCAGTAAGAGATGCAAGACAGGCTTGCAACAATGGCCACATCCTAGCAGTTAGCAAACTCCGGCCCACGGGCTGAGAATGGTTTACACACTTTATAATGGTTGCGGCAGGAGTAAAAAGTCAAAAGAGGAATGCTATTTCATGACACGTGAAGGGTAGATGAAATTCACGTTTCACACATGTCCTGTGTTCATGACACCTCTGGCTCGGGCTGTAATGGCAGAGCTGAGCCAAAAACACTGCCACTCGCTTTGCCTCTCAGAGCCTCAGTTTGCTCATCCGGAAGATGGAGATAAAAGTGCTTTCTACTCTTAGGGTTGTGGGGAGACAAAACATGATGGTGTGTGAAAAATGCCTGACTCTACAACCAGAGGCCTCTGTTATCATTACTCTCCTAATCCAAGAAAAGAACTGGCAACTTGGGTTTGAATCCTAGCAGTACAACTGTATGGCTCTGTGACCTTGGGCAAGTGGCTTCACCTCTCTTGAGCCTCAGTTTCCTCAAATGAGGATAATAAAAGCACTGATCTCATTGGAACCTGATGTAAGGAGTAACTGTTTAAATCTGTGTTAAATGCTCAGCACAGGGTGGGGCATGCAGTAAGTGATGGACAAACATTACTGTGGTTATAATTAGCAGGTGTGTCTGAGTTGTCCCCTTCCTCCTCTGTGTCTCAGTCTACCACATGCAAAATGGGCTCATTTCACAGAACCCTTTTAGCTGGGACACCCTCAGGTTCCCCCCGACCAAGCACGGGAAAAGGAAACCCACCTTCTTGTCCTTCTCCTTGGCCCTGTCTAGGGCCTCCTGGGCGCGGCTCTGGGCCTGGCGTGCCTGCTCGGCCTCAGCACGTAGCCCCCGCAGCTGCTGCTCTGCTGTGGCCAGCTGGGCCTCGGCTGCATGTCGTTCACTCTTCATGAACAGCGCCTCCCGCTGCACCTGTGGCCCAAGCCCACAAGTAACCCTGAGGATACTGGGGCCCCAAAGGTTCCTGGACCCCCAAGGGCCTCTGACCTTCTATTTGGCCTGAAGACATTCAAGCTCATTTTTCCCCAAGGAGTTTGACTCGGGAAAGTTCTGGATTCCTCTGCACACTAGAACATTATGATCTACAAGCTATGTGGCTTCAGACAAGTGACTCAACCTCTCTGTGCCTCAGTTTTTTCATATGTAAAATGAATATGATAACAGCCCTCACTTCATCGGTGATTGTGAGGATAAACTGAGCAAATACACAGAATGTACTTAGAATAATGCCTGGCACACAGTAATTGCTATATTCAAGTTGGTGATATTATTATTATTGTTGCTATTGCTGTTATTATCATTATCACCACTTATGTTCTTTTTTCTCTGCCAGTGGTTGAAGGTTTGTAGATTTCTTACAAAATGAAAGAAAAACAGAAGAATCTGGATGAAAAGCAAACAGATGTCCAAAAACTGATGACTGCATTTTCACAAAAATGTCAAGATTGGCGCAACGTTAGATTTGCAAAAGTTGATCCTGGGGGGGAACACTGGCCTTCAGAAAAATATCCACTGCAGAGAAAAATGGATAATAATTGGATGTTCCAGTTGGTATACGTTGGCTATACATTAACTATTAAAAAAAAGAGAAATGATTGATAAATCAAATCAGACTTGTAAAATTTACCCAAAAAAGAAGTGATCATGAGAAGACAGAATTTAGAAGACGGCCATACTTAGGTTGGTCTGTGAAATCCAGGAAGAACATCAACTGTTTAACTGGTTTGAAAGAGAGTGTCCTTAGAAAAATAATTCTGGCTCCCATTATTGATCACTTGTACCAACACTTTCCTAAGTCACTAATGTAAATGAAACCACTCCACATCTGTGTGAGGACTGGGATTATCATAATCTCCATTATATGGCCTAGCAAACAGAAGCTAAGAGAGAAAAAGGCTTTCCTGACAAGTAATGAACATATCTGTTGAAACAGTTACCAGTTGTTTTAACTTAGAAAAAATGATGGAATCAAAAGGTCTACCATCAGGGACAAAATAAATATTCCTTGGTTTAAAAATAAACTCAGCATCAAAATCTACTGAGTTCCAAATGAGGCCAGAAATATTGGTGCATAACCTCCTCCTCCAGAAGCACCATGATTGTAAGGTAAAATGACAACCTCAAAAGAGCCCGCTGGAAAAAAGCCACGGGATCATTCTGACCAGCAGAGAAAATGGACATTAGGTAAAAACATCGGGGGCAAAACCCTAAATTCACTGCTTATAAAAACTGAGTGAACACTGATCCCCGCCTCACACCATATACACAGTTAGAGCCAAAACAGAAAAATGACTGTGAAACTAAAACAATTAATGAGCTGGAAGAAAATGTACGAGAATTTCTCCATGACTCTGGGAGACACACAGATTTTATAAACAGATTGCAAAAAGTCCTAACTATCAGAAAAAATGATAGGGTCCAAACAGCTAGAAGGTTTGAAAGAAGAAAACCCAAGCTGAAAGGCCCAGAAGATGGGAATGGCCACAGGGTCAAAGGTTCCCTGGAAACACTGGCAGGGTCAAGTGTCTGCTGGAGTGAAACCTATGGGATTGTGAGATCCCATGGCTGCAGGATCAGAACAGCTGACTGTGTAGCTGCGGGGCATGCCTGGTGGGCGCCCGGCCATACTCACCTGGAAGACCTCGGCACTGGTCTTCTCATGCCGGCGTCCCAGCTCCTCCAGCTGGTCCTGTAGCCGGGCCACATCAGCCTGCAGTGCACCCACGACGCGCTCATGCTCCAAGCGGGCCACACTGCCCACACGCTCTCGTTCCAGCTCTGCCCGTAGCCGGGCAGCCTCCTTGCCTGTGGCCACTATCTCCTGCTCCAGACTGGCCGCCCGGCCCCGCAGCTCAAGGGCCTCCTCCTGCAGCCGGTGATGCTCCGAGGCCGGCACTGCTGACTGGCGGAGCACCTCGGAGGCCTCACGCAGCTCCGCCAGGCCCTTCTGGGCCTCCTCACAGGCTGCGGCCAGCTCGGTGGCCTGGGCCTCAGCTGCATCCCGCGCTTGGGCCAGCTCGGCAGCTGCTGCCTGCTGCTGTTCCCTGGTAGCTGTGGCGGTGGCCAGCTGCTCCTGTAGCACCTCTAGCTCCCGGATCTGCTCCAGCCGCACTTCCTCCCGTCGGGCCAGCTCTGCCCGCAGGCCACGGGCCTCCTCCTCGGCCAGCAGCTGGCTGGCCCGGGCCTCATTCAGCAGTGCTGAGGTGGCCTCCAGCTCCTGGAGGCGGGAGTCCCGGTCTCGGAGGTCCTCCCGGGCCTGTTCCAGGGCGGCCCGCAGCTGGACTGTGTCACCGCAGCCTGTCCCACAGACCCTGCTTCCCTCGGCCTCGTGCACCCGTGCCCGCAGCCGGCCAGCCTCAGCCTCCGCGGCCTCACACTTGCCACGGGTGGCCTCCAGCTCAGTGGCCGCCTCCCACTCCCGCTGCCGGAGCGCCTCCTCCAAGCCTCGGATCCTGGTCTCCAGCTCAGTCTGCAGCTTCTCCGAGGCCTCGGCAGCACCAGGGTGTAAGACGGGGCCAGTGGGGCCACTTGGGGTGGTGGCCTCCACCCCCGTGGTCTCAGTGCTTGCAAGTTCTCCCTGCCCAACAACCACTCCATTGGGCTTCATTTCTGCTTTTGTGTTGGTGGCCTCCGTACTTGTGGCCTTCGTTTCCAGGTTTCCTTCTCTCAGATCTGTTGTTTCACTG
This sequence comes from Macroglossus sobrinus, assembly GCA_004027375.1. NCBI lineage: Eukaryota > Metazoa > Chordata > Mammalia > Chiroptera > Pteropodidae > Macroglossus > Macroglossus sobrinus. The sequence continues at coordinate 6,994 of PVKZ01002808.1, read as the reverse complement.
GTCTCGGCCCCTCTAGCGTTTGTTCTCAGGGCTTCAGTGCCTTCAGGTACTGGTTCGGTGGCTTTGGGTTTTGTTTCTGTTCCCTCAGCGCCCACGGGTACCACTTCCGAGGCCACAACCCCTGCGGCCTCAGCAGCAGCATCTGCTCTGCTGATTCTGGTTTCCGTGGTGCCGTCGGGCTCCACTCCTGTTGGTCCGTTGCTGCTGGTCATGGGTCCTGTGTCTTCACACTCCCCAGGGGCGGCCTTCTTGTCTCTGGGGGTCCACTGTGCTTCCTGCTGTCCCAACGCCTGCACGGCTTTGGCATGCTGCCCACGCAGCTGGTCAAGCTCAGCCCAGGGAGAGTCGTAGAGGGCCAGAGGGATGAGCTCGGCCACACCATTTGCCTCCACCTCATCCTTCTCAAAGTTCTCTAGGACCTGAAGGGGGGCGGGGAGGGGGCCGCCTTGCCACCTTCCCTGCCTATGGACTCAGCCATGTGCCCATGCCGAACCCCAGGTAGAACTCTCCTCAGCTTTGGCCCCCCCAAGACCACTCTCCCAGGCCCCAGTATCCCCACCTGAACCTTCTCCATCAGCTCCTGGTTCTGTCTGGTGAGGGCAGCCACCTGTTCCTGCAGCGAGGCCAACAGGTCCTGGGCTGACGGGCTGAGCCGCTTGGACAGCAGCACCTCAGCCCCTGGAAGGGGCGCGGAGTCAGACCCTGGGGGCCCCGAGAAAGGAGGAAGAAATAAGCAAGGGCTGACCTTCCTCCTAGCTCCAAATGCTCTGCAGGCCTGTGGCCCAGGCAGGCAGGTGTGTGTGTGGGGAGAGGTGGCAGCTCACCTGGGAAGTCGAGCAGCTCACCCTCCTCGTCCTGCAGGGTGGCAACATCGTAGCTGGTGTTTTCCCGCTCATTCTGGGGGGTACCAACGTCTGACATGGCATCCTGCCCCCCCACCCCCACATCCCCCCAGAAATCTAGAGTGGCCAGAAGTCTTCACGAGTCTGTCTGACCCCCACAAGCACCAAGCTGGCTGTGCGCAGCCCACAGGTTCTGACCAAGTGCTACTGGGCAACCAGGCTACTAGGCTCCCAGAAGGGCAGTGAGCAGCTTGGCCACTGCCCAAAGAGTGACCACTGCCCGAGGGGTGACCACTGCCCAGTAGCCGGGCTGCATGCACAGCCTGAACTCACGGGCTGGTGGGGGGGGGCGCATCTACATGGCCCAGGGTTTGTGGGTCTGTGGTAAGCACATGTGTGCCCGGAGCTTGTCCCTTGCACACAGTGGCCCTCGCCTCTCTGGGATTAGTTCCCGTGACAGTGATTCTGCACGTGTTTGCTGTGTGTGTATGTTGTGTTTTGAGTGTATGCGTGGCTGTGTATGTGTTTGTATAATTATGATTTGAGAAATGTATATACACGTATTTATGGGTATATTGTCTCGGCATGTGATGGAATGAGAAGTGTTTGTCATGTACATGTATTTGTGATGTTTCTGTGTGTGTGCCTGTTTTATGTTTATTTTATTATTTTTTTTAACGTCTACAGCACCTGGTCTTCCTAGGTGGTCTCCCATCCAAGTAATAACCAGGCCCGACCCTGCTTCTGAGATCAGACAGGATTGGGCTTGTTCAGGGAGGCATGGACACAGACTGGTTTATGTTTAAATTTATACATGTATGAGTGTGGTTATCTATCTCTGTGTATGTGTGTGTGATTGCATATTTTGACAAGTATCCAGTACGTGTACATGTATTATCTGTGATCATGTTTGTATGTGTGACTGTGAGTGTGGTTGCCACACAACTGCTTCAAGGCCCCGCCCCCACTCTCTACCCAGCCCACCTCCAGCAGAGACAGCCGGCTCTGCAAACTTTCCACCTCACGTCCCAGACTCTCCTTCTCCTCCTGCTTCTCTGCCAGCAGCTGCTGCAGCTCTTGCACCTGGAGGAGGGTGGCGGCTCAACCGGTCTCCAGGAAGAAACATTAGGTAGCTGAGGGGTGGGCTCTCCCTGGACCTTCCACCTACCTGTCTCTCCAGGCTGTGAAGGGAGCTGGCCTCCACCTCTGGCAGCTGAAGAAAGACGGGTGGGCATGACTTGGATCTGGGGTGGGGGCCTCCCTGGCCTGCCTCCAGCTAAGTGGCCCTACATCCCCATCGCAGACATTTACATTTACTGTGCCCACCAGCTCTGCCGTTCACCCATTACTATTTATTGGGTGCCTACTTTGTGCCAGACCCCATGATTGGCCACTAATTCATTGATTCACTCACTCACTCAGATGTGTGTTCATCCTATAGATACTTTTCAAGCATCTACTGTGAGCCAGGCACCATCCACCATGCCCACCCCCGTGGGCTCACAGTCAACTGGGTAGACATGAATATGTGGCAGGTCTGAAAGCTGTAAGTGCTTTGCATACAACTGAGGGGAACTGGGAGGTCAGTGGAGGAGTGTTACAAGTTTAAATAAGGTGGGCAAGGAACGTATCTTTGACAAGTGGTATTTGAGCAAAGACTTGGAGGAGATGAGGGAGGGAGCTGCAGGGACATCTGAAGACAGTGGCCCAGGCAGAGGGCCCAGCCCATGCCAAGGCTCTGGAGCAGGACCGGCCTGGCATGCTGGAGGAATAGCGAGGAGGCCTGGGCGGCTGGAGCAGACTGAGGGGGAGGAGAGGAGGGTAGGGAGGTAGGCATGCTCTCCCAGAGCTGCACCCTGCCCCAGCCTGTGCCCCTGCTGCCCCTCACCTCCTGCTTCCTCCGTTCCTGGTGCTGCTCCAGGCCCCTGATCTTCTGAAGGAGGTGGCCTCTTTCCTGTCGCAGTCGCACAATCTCCTCGTAGGCGTCGTGATCTTCCTGCTTCCCCGACCCCAGGACCCCCACTTCATATAAGGCTCAATGGCTGTCCTGTCCCATACAGGAGCCAGAGCTCCCCCCACCCTATTCCTGCCCCTGGTGGCCTCCATCCTCCCCAGGGCATCTCACCAACACAGGGACACTGGTGGGGGGCTGAGGTGCCTTCCGCTTCTTGGGAGCCCCCTGCTTTTCATGGCTGGACACAGAGTTCTAATGGGAGGGAGTGAGGTGGCACGTGTGGGACACGCTAGCCTCCCCAACCCAGCCACCAGCCCCAAGTCCGCCCTCACTTCCTGTGGCAAACCGAGCAAGTCCCTGCTTCTCAGTCCTCGCTTATCCTTGCACAAAAGGGAATGAGACTATGTCCCCAGAGAGGGTCAGGCCTTATGCCTTCTCTCTGCCCTCCTCCATGTCTTGGGACTTCTCCAGCTAGACCAGATGGCTCACGAGTTCCCTCTTCCTGTGGAGCTGAGAAGCCAAAGAGCTGGGAGAGGGAGAGGCCAGGCCCGCTTCCTTCCGTAGCTGCACCAGCAGCCCATCTCGGTCTCCTCACCACTCTGCCCAGCCCCATGCTTTGGCCCCGCAGTGATCTTAGCCAGGCAGGTTAGTTATGCTGCGTTTTGCTGTCACTTGGTGGCAGCATATTCTAAAGACAGCGTTCCTCCCAAATGAGTCCTCCCAGGTCATAATCCTGGGGCAGGAGTCAATCTCTTCTTTCTGTCCCCACGGAGCTGGGGCGAGGGGAGGGGAGGGGGTGTGTGCATGGGGGTGGGGAACTCACTCACAGCCTGGAGATGCATACCTGGGATGACGCCTCGCCTGAGTCATCCTCTAGGGGAAGGGGGAAGACAGAAAAGCAGGGTCAGGTGCTGTGTTTTAGGTACTCTATTACAGGGGACTTATGGGGAGGGGATTCCTGATTCCTGAATCAGAGCTTTTAAGATAGGAATCAACCACTTTGGCTGAATACTGATAGGAGGGGCCCTGAAACTCACAACAAGAGAAGACATTGGCATCTCCAGGATGAGGCAAGTGAGATGCTAATTTTTAAGAAAGGCAAAGATCCAAGAATAAGGATGACCCGAGTGGACCCCCAGACTATTCTAAAAGCCCTGGGGATCCTGGAAATTGTCCTGAGTAGGATCAGGGAAACCATGAAACCTTCTAAAATGTAGTGAAAAGGGAGAGATGCCTTGAAATGGGTATGTGAGAAAGGAGTAACAAGAAACTGCCTACAAGGAGATGGAGGAGGGTGCCTGAAACTGCTTAGAAGCAGGGCTTGTATACCACTGGGTGTTGAGGGGTGCTGGGCCGCTTCTTGCAGGAGGTGTAGGATGAGCTTGTCCCCTGCCAGGGCACCATAGTGGGTAGCATCCTGGCCCAGCGCGTCAGTTTTGCCTGGTCGGGCCCCGGCCTGCAGCAGCACCTCCACTGTTTCAGGAGTGGCCCCCTCACAGGCCAACATCAGGGCGGTCCTACAGGAGAGGCGGTGAGGACATCCTCAGAGCCCCAAGCCCTCCTCAACTCTCACCCTGGGTGGGCAGAGGAGGCCAACTAGATTCCCCCAACCAGAGAAGTTAAGAGGCTTGCATGAGGTCACACGGCACACAATGACCTGGTTGGGAGGACAGATGCTCACCTGCCCTGCAGGTCCTGCTCATCCACGGCAGCCCCCTGCTGCAGGAGGAGGCGGCACAGATCTGTGTGACACATCTGAGCCGCTATGATGAGGGGTGTTGTACCCAGCTGGCGGGGGTTAGGGGAGGGATAAGACGAGAGGAGACGTTGAGAGGATGACCCTGAGGGAGGTGGGGAGGCCTACATGATCGGCCCTGAGCTTTGCCTCAAACTTGTCCACATTTTTCAAGGGAAGCCTGGGATGTCGCCACTTGGTGGCAGCATACTCCAAGTACAGCACTTTTTCCCAAAAGACCCCAGAGGCTCACCCGATCTCGGGGGTTCAGGTGTGCCTTGAAGGCGCAGAGCATTTCTGAGCAGGAGATGCAGCCACCAGCCGCTGGACAAAGAGAAAGGGGGAGGGGGCACAGGGTGGAGCTTAGACATTTTCTGGGTATGGTACTTACCTTTTATTTCATGAGAAATTTCCACCTACCCTGGAAGATAAATAATAAAGGTGTGGATCCTATTTTACAGATGAGGAAACTGAGGCCCCACCGGGTCCAAGTTCAGCCAGTGGGGCTGGAGGCGGAGCCATGTAGGATCCAGGCCAGCTAAGTCCTGGTCCCACATTCCACTTGGTTCCCTCTAAGGTGGAACTGTATTTCCCCACTGTGATTCAGCTGGCACTTGCTGTGTACCTACTATGTACCAAACCCTCGTACAAAGTGTTAATGTTTACCAGAGGTGCTGGAGCTCAGTAGAGGTTGGCTTCTCAGGGTTTGATCTGAGTTCTGAGTTTTGAAGGTGCAAGAGGGAAGGCAGAGATTACTGCATGGGCAGGAACCCAGGAGTGGGAAAGAGCTTGGCAAGGTCACGGGTGTGGGAGACAGTGCAAATGTCTTGAGCTTCAGAGAGAGAAGGGTGGGCTTCGTGCTGGGGGTGTTGCTGACACCTGCTGTGTGCCCAAGCGGATACATGATTTTGTCTGCTGCTACATCCCAACCCTTAGAACAGAGCCCAGTGCGTAACAGGTACTTAAATATTTTCCAAATGGAAAAACCACTAAGCCTCCACAGCATGACCAAAGGCACCACTGCCACTAGGTGGCAGCATACTCCAACCGTGGGGGATTTGGAAACAAGTGAAGAACATTTTAAAAAGATCCAAATTTACTGTGTTCCCAAGAGAGCAGCTGCTTCTGGAGTCACCAGTGAAAGCCACTCCAGAATCTCACAGGCATGCGGTGGACAGAGTCGGGCTGGGTTCTGGCTCAAGTAGGTGAGTCTCCTCCCTTCACTTCCCTCCAGGAAGGAGTTTGAGTTTGATGATGATAAAGACCTCCTGCCCTTTGGCTTTCCTAAGCTTCCCTAGTTCCTCCAAGGGAATCAATCACAGTGTGCTCATCCCTGCATCGCCCGCCCTCAGGTCTGGCACAAGGAGGAAGAAGAGAAAAGGTGGAAGGTTCTAGAGGGTCCCAGGGGAGTAACCCCACGCCCAGCACCCTCTAGGCCATGGTGGGCAGAGCAAGGCTGGGCAGCACCCACCTGCATGATGCAGGGCCGTCCACCCACTGCTATCCACAGTATCCACCACGCAGGATGCCTGGAGAGGGGCGACAGGTCACATGAGGCAGAGCACCCATCTCATTGCTGGTGTCTGCAGGAAGCGCCCCCACCCGGCTCTGCTGTATGCTGTATTTCAGGCTCCTGCATCACCCTTTCCTCCCTGCCCACTGACCCGCTCTGCAGCACCCAGCTCAAGGGCCAAGTGGCTCTTTGTTTTCACAAAAGTCAGTCAGAAAAGGGGAACAGCTAGGGGCTCAAAGAGCTGGGGGCCTGGGGAATAGATGGGGCTCTGGGAGCGTCTGTGGCTAAGTAGGTACCTAGGGTTTAGAAGAAGCTGGGGCTCAGGAAGTGTATGAAGCTGGGAGTGCATCTCGGGCGAAAAATATCTGGTTAGAGAGTATCTGGCTGTCCAAGGAGCAGCTGGAGTACAATGGGCCAAGGAAAGGCAGGGGTTCAGGGACTCCTTGGGAGTTCAGGGGACAGCCAGGTTCAGGGCCTCACTGGGGGTTCAGGGCATGGCCAGGGTCAGGAGCAGTCAGGGCAGAGGAGTATCTGAGACAGTAAAGGGAATGACCTGCAGCAGCTGCTTTAAGCACTGTGGGCGCCCATATTTGGCGGCCAGATGGAGGGCATTGTAACCTGAAAGGGAGAGAGAATTTGCCAGGCCCCAGATACTCAGGGAGCTCTGGCTGCCCTCCAACCTGCATAAGCTGTTTGTGATGACTCAGCTTCCCTGTGTCTAGAAAGTCCCCAAACCCAGGTACTGCCTCAAGCCATACTACCCTGTGGCCGGAGACTCTCCAAGCCCCAGCTGTCTGTCTGTCCCGGACGCTCCTAACTCAGCTACATTCCATGTCCCCAGCTCCTCCAGCCTACTGCCTGGCTACTTCCCCATTCCCCGCTACTCTCCACATCCCCGCTACTCCCCCCATGCTCAGCTACTCCCCACTTCCCCAGCTACTCCTTATATC
>PVKZ01002807.1:0-186072 GCA_004027375.1 Macroglossus sobrinus | reverse complement strand
TAACAGTTACCCATGGGAACATAACATTCTAACATAAGCTTTCTGCTTCTGTACCCCCGCTTGCACAACCCACCTTTAGGTTGACAGGTAGTGAATAGAAGAAATATTAGACCTTTGTGATTTAGACAGAATGAAGAATGAGATTTTGGGCTTAAAACCCTTGTACCTTTATGTTTCGGGGCTGCTCCTTTGGAAGGACAGCCGCCGGCTGATAAACTGCCTCTAATATCAGAGCACTCAGGTTGAGTCTGGTTATTCCGGTCACAACAGAATGAATACATTTGACAATTTATACGAAAATGTTACATTTTTTTTATCATCACTTTCAACTTTATATGCCCGGTTTTGTTAGTGGAATTCTATATTATTTAGGTTTGTTTTGCTCTGTAGCAGAGCCATACTTTTTGCCGATACTAAAAATATATCTCCCTCAATTGTGTATATTTCTCGTATCTATCTAGTTATAAGAGTATATTGGAAAATTCTTATCAATAAAAGCTGTATTTGTAGCTCATCCATTCAGATGCTACACTTTCATTACACCTGAAATAGTTTTTTTCATATGGGAACTGTAGAAGCTAGTAAGGCAAGTAACTTAGGAAAACGAGATACATAGCATAGAATTAATTATAATAGATTAAACTCAGCTACTAATATAGGCAGGGGTATAAACATAAATAACCAAATAAACCACAAAAAATATCATCTTTAATCACTAATATATCTTTGGTAAAAGTTTGTAGAGAGCCGGATCTGAGCCAGATCTGTGGCTGAAGCATTGGCAAAGCCATGCTTGACTGTGTTATAATCTGCCAAGGGCAGAGAAGCAAACAGTGACAAACAGCTGCTTGTAGTTTAGCACAGATAAACAAATATACACAGGCCTTGGGAGATTATTGTTGCCAGTAAGTTTCAAGTCCTGAGAAGAAGGCTCCCACCCCGTCCTTGACCTTCAAAAGTATATAATAAACTCGCTGAGCTTGCCTCGAGGTTACTGTATCTTCAGCATAGTGCAGTGTCCCACCTGGCCCCAGCTTTTCTATATACTGTTTCTGTTTTTCTTCATTCTTCTGTCGTCCTTCCCCGTCCTCCCATGAGGTTAACCCTCTAGTTGTGCAGGTCGCAGCAAAAGTTTGGAAAAATGAAAATATAAATATTAACATTGGGATGAGGAGAGTGTTATCTCTTACCTCAGTTTTAAGTAGATGGTAACTGGAGTTGATAAATCAAGAAAAAGAAATATGAGCTCATTTTCTGACATTATGGGTTAACCACCAAAATTAATATACAAAAATAGAGATGATTAAAAGGAGCTACTCAATGAGAGGGAAAGAAGAGAATTGAAAACTACTGCTTTTCACCATAAGCTCTTCTGTACTACTTGATTTGATATGTGCAAGTATTGTCTTTATCTAATTGCCTACTTGACATCTCCATCTAGATATCTCAAATGTACTCAAATGAAAAAATATCTGAAACTAGATTGAATTTACAGTCCTGGTCTTCTTCCATTGTTTCCTGTATCAGTTAATGTCATGATCCATTTATCCAGTGATCCTAGGTATTTCTCTTTCTCTCATCCTCTGTCCAATTTCTCACTAAGCCCCATCAGTTTTGATCTCTTGAGTATACCTTGAACACATAGGTTTTTCTTTTTCTCTATGGCCACCTTTATACTCTGCTTTTTTCCCCACAATATTGAATTAGCGTCTCCAAGCTCTCTTATCAGAGCTTAAGTGATCTTTTCAAACTGCTGATGTGATTGTGTTTCATACTTTTGCTTAAAACACCAATGACTTTTAATTGTTCTTGAGATACAGAACAACACTTTCTCCTGAACACAATATAAGAGGCTCTGCATGGTGAAGTAACTGCACAATGTTAAACCTCTGTATATTTCGCTCTTTGTGTTCTGGTCTACTTTAACTTTTCAACACTCACATAATTATTATTTCTTCAAAGAACTTTTACACGTGTTTTTTCTTCTGTCCAGTGTAACTACCCTTATTGCAATCCACTCTCACCCAGTTCAATTTTAATCATTCTTCAAATCTTAGCTAAAGGAAAGCTGACTTTGCCACATCAGTTTCATGTTCTTTTACTGTATGCTTTTAAAGAAACTCATTCATTTAAATTATATTTCTTTCTATATATCTCTCTGTCTCTGTCTCTCTCTCTGATTCTTTTTCTATTTAACATCTAGCTTTTCGGAACACTAGCTAATGAGAAAGTGACTACACAGGTTTTGGCTCACTATTACAAGTCCCTTAATTAATATAGTGACTGACAAATTGTAGGGAATTAAAATTATTTTTTATGAATTACTACATGGCCCACTGGTCACTTATTTAAGCAATAATGCAAACTTTCTTAATTTTTCTTTCGATGTTCCTCCAAGTTATAAGCTATTTTCTACTCTATTTCTTATTAGACCTTTGTTTCTATTTCTAACTGCTATTACAATTTCTTTTTATAAATTTTTTAAATTAAATTTTTTGGGATGACTTTGGTTAATAAAATTATATAGGTTTCAAGTGTACAATTATGTAATACATCATCTGTATATTTCATTGTGTGTTCACCACCCAAAGTCAAATCTTCTGTCATCATATATTTGACCCCCTTTACCCTTATTTACATCTCCCCCACACTTTTCCTCTGGTAACAACTAAACTGTTGTCTGTGTCTATACTTTGTTCATTTGTCTTGTTCATTTGTTTTTTCAGTTTTATATCCCACATATGAGTGAAATCCTATGGTTCCCAACTTTTTCTATTTTACTTCTTTTGTTTAGCATGATTATCCCAAGATCCATCCATGTTGTCACAAATGGCTATCACACAGGTTCATATAATGAGGAGAGAGCAAATTACTTTATGTAAAATGTGCTGTACTCTGGAATGCCTTCTGCTGCTTGAGGTTTGCTAGACCACTGTGGATCTGAGCAGAAGTAATTTCTTCAACATTTAGTGCTGATTGTAATATTTTTTTCAAATGTTTTTAATTTTTGGTCATTTTCTCTGTTATATATATTTTTTGAGAAATAAATAACTACTTATCTTCTATAGATATATTTAGTCAATAAAACCAATTTTTAATATTGACATTTTTAAGGTAATTATATGTAGGCAACTATGTTCCCATGGAGAAAAACTTTCACATTCATCTAGAAACTGTACTTGACGTCATTGTCAAAAGCAGAATGTTATGTCTGTGAACTAAGAGATTACTGTTTTGTAAATTCTGGAAAAATTAAAGCACAAGACTAAAGACAATAGGTTATTAATGAAGATTTGCTTAATATAAGAAAATTATATCCTGTTTGAAGAGGAAAACCAAATCAAATAGAAGTCAACATTAGTGATGCTTATGGGCTTGTGGTTTTGTTTTGGAACTATAATGATGAAAGAGACACTTAGCATTCTAAATAAAAGGTGAGAAAATAATTTATAATTTTATATAATAGCCTCTCTATTTTTAGAAGGAAAAAAAAAGAGCACAGTGTAAAAATATTTTTAATTGCCCAAGATAAAGGTATAAGTTTTAAGTATTTTAAAAAAATTATATCCTTCCTGACTGCTCCATATTGCTGTCCCACATCAAGATTATTTAGAAAAAAAAAAAAAAGAAGTCTCAGTGTTTTCTGTGCTACCAATTGGCAATCAATCTTTCTTTGTAATTCTGAGACAAACTTATGAATTAATTTTGAATAGATAAAATTGTTCCCAGGAGAAAACTTTGAAAATAAAACTAAATTATGTTATGTCAAGATTTTCTGTTAAATTTCAAATTGAATAAATTACAAAAGAAATGACACAGTTTTCTTAGTTTGAAAGATATGGTATTTTGACAAGAATAGAGAAAGACAATCAAAGAGACAGATAAATTTCCACTTTCTCCTGACTTCTTCATCAAACTGCAGTAGAGTTTGACAAAGCTCTTTTGTTTTAATAACTCCCACATTTCATAAATTTGAGCCGAGGATTCTCAATAAATGTCAAAGTAGATGCAACTGGCTGCTTAGTTTTCCTTGCATGAATGATCTAATGAGACATTTTCTAAACAAAAAGAAAATGCTACAATCCAGCCATAGGTTAAAAGATTATTACATTGTGAAGATAGTTCCAAAATGACTGCTGGAAGCTGTCATGTATGTTGCTTTAATTCTCTGGAGACAGAGCTTGCTCTGTCCACTCCATGCATCGACCCAGTATTGCAATAATTCTCTAGAGATCTCAGGACTTATCCTGCAGATAGATTTTATGTTTTGAAATATCATTAAAGTTACAAATTTATGGCAAATGTCTATAATGCTTATTTATTACTTATTTCTTTTACAAAGATTCTAAGATAAAACAACCTAAAGATTAATATATACATTTCTAGTTACATATAAAATAATTTTTTTGCTGCTGAATAAATGTGGTCTAACTCTTTGTCTGGTAAAATAAAAATTTATTATATTTGGGTTACTAGTTAAGAAAGAAACAAAAAAATACTTTTTAAAAATTGTTCTTGATTACTAGACTAAATGATAAGTTAGACAAAGCAGTTACATGCTTATTTTATTATTTTATTTATTTATTTGTATCACTTAGATTGTGGAAGAGCAATTTAATTTATCTTGAAGCATCTCATCCATATAACTAAAAATAGATCGGGCCTTTCTCCTAGAAAATTTGAAGTGATGCTTCACGGTATTTACCTTTCCTTCACAGAGAGTATAAAATTTCTTCTGGTGGATACAATTTTAGCTTTTTAAAGATTATTAATAAACCATTATTAGGTAAGTAAGTACCTAATATATCTTAGGCACTGATGGTTCAGAAAACAAAACAAAACAAAACATGGCCTCTGATGTTTAAGAGTTTATTTCATAAGAAAGATCTAAAATACATATTTACCATACAATGTAATAAGTGCTTAAATAATGGCATGTATAAAAAGAGTTCTGTTGGAGTATGGAGGGGATACTAATCCTGCCTGGTGGATACGTGAAAAGCATCGCATGGAATCACAAACCAAGGAAAGTGGATGTCTTTTACAACCTGGAAAAGACAAGAAATGGATTATCTCCTGGAACCTCCAAAAGGAACCACATCTGCCAACATCTTGACTTTGTCCAATGAGGTTGATTTTGGACTTCTGACCTTCAAAACAGTATGATAATAAATTTGTATTGTTCTCAGCTACTAAGTTTGTGGTGATTTGTTAGAGCAGCAATGGGAAACTAATAGGAAACAACCACCATAAGTGGTAGTACACCTTCGTGGGATAGTGTATAGACCTCACCTGGGAAGTGAGCCATGAAGAGTTTAAAAATTAATTCAAGTCTTTCTCATATTCTGTTTAAGGAGTTTTGTTGCTACTTACTCCTTTTCAATTCTTGTGGGAATCAGAGGTAGAGATAAAAAGAGATATAAAGTATAAACCTCATACTCAATGGTTTACATATTCCTCTTGTTGCTTTAAGGTCTTGAGTAAAATGATTTAGGAGCCTTCTGGGAACTACTAGGACTTGAAACTACCTCTATCATCTCTCTAGCAAATACTACTCTATAGCAGAATTTTCTTTGCCAAATAAAATACTCTAAATTAGTAGAAACTTCTATATAGACTTTAAACTTATAGCTGGATGACATAGTGGGGTTCAAATTTAGGTGTTATTGCTATATTTGAAACATAGAAATGTGATCAATAGTTTATTTTGTCTCTGGACAACCCAACACCTGAACTCATGATCACTCTGAGAACTAAACTCACAAAAAGGCCCTTATGACCATCACTCCAGGACAGTCTGAGGCAACAGAAATATTCTTTGTCTTCTTATTGGACAAAGAGAATCTTAAAAGCTTTTTAAACAACCCCACTCACCTTCTTCTCCACTCTTAACACACACTGTATTATACCTGGAGAACTTAGACGCCACGACACTTAACTTCCCCTTTGGCTATGGGCTCCCCCACCTCATTTTTTCTCTATCTTTATTGAAAAAAAGAGGTAACATTAAAGATCAGAAATTTTCTATTAAAGTGAGAAAAAAAGAAACCTACTTTGAGCTCCACCTCTCAAACAAAAAAATTTCTTTAATCACATAAATTCAGAATTCAGTATAGCTAGATGTCTTAGAAGATAAAATTGATGTGGTATAATGACCTGCCTGCATAAGCTGATTCTGGACTTTGAGCTCCATAACACTCATGTATGTACCCTGAGAACAAAGTACTTAACTGAAAACTTAAGTCTTCCATGTCATGCTAAAAAAGAAACGAAACAAAGTTTATGAATTTCTATCAATATATGGAGGGAAAGAATCCTAGGAGAAGTCCATAAACAGAAGTACTAATCCTGATGTTAGAAAGTAATGAGCAGCAGTACATTATTTGAATTTCCAAACTGGAAAAAAATTAACACTTAGAATTTTTACATTTAAAACAAACAGCTACATGACCTTATAAACTTAGAAATAAGCCTGCTACTCAAATAATAATAATTTTTTAAAAAGTCAAAAAATAGCAGGAGTGAGAAGAACATGATTTTTGCAGATTTTTACCAACCAAATTCTGCAAAGAAGAAAAATCATCAGTATGGCAAATACAGTTAATGTGTAAAAACAAAGAGGAATAAAATAAGAATTATGAAACCAAATACTATAAAAGATTTTAAAGAATAATAGAATCAGTAGATAGACTGGAATTCAATAAGTGGACAGAATACAATTTAGGCTACAGCCCTCGAGACTGGATTAAATACAACATAATTAGAAGTTATGCTTGGTTATTCATAGTGGCCAGGACATGGAAGCAATTGGTGTCCTACAAATGATGATTGGCTAAAAGAAACTGTGGTAAATATATACAATGAAATATTACTCAGCCATAAGAAGAGATGAAATACTGCCATTTGCAATAACATGGATGGACCTTGAAATAATCATACTAAGTAAAATAAGCCAGACAGAAAAGATTGAAAATCATATACTATCACTGATGTGGGATATAAACTTAAAAGCAACGAATGAACAGGACAAAAAACAAAGACTCATGGACATGGACAATGGACTAGTGGTTACCAGAAGTGAAGTGAAGGGGGAAAATAAAAGAATAAAATCTTAAATAATAACTAAAGACATTTTATTGTTCAATGGAAATGGATAATAAGCTGTGCTTTAATGGATTCTTTCAGGCAAGACTGAAAACAACGTCTCTCAACGCCAGTCTTGAAAACACATATCTGAAGGTAAATTTCTACTGCTACAAACTAAATGATCAGTATGTATTTCTTCTTCAGTGACTAGGAACTCAGAAATCCTGAGAACTTTCTTTTATAACTATTGTTCAGAAAGATACTGAAAATGGGGAATTGTCTGATACTTTTTGATACCAATGATATCCACTGCATCACAATATTTGCTGTAGTTATTTTAAAGAAAACAATATTTTGAATGCAATTGGGATCTAAATTATATAGAGACCAGATTGTGTGTTTGAGGGATAACACTCAAATTGCACTCCATTAACATAAAAGACCTTTTCCAGGTCTTTTTTAACCTTTTGGTAAAAATAAACTTCTCTTGTGATAACAGTTTGAGCCACCAGCCTCCCTTGTAAGTTATCCTTACTTTCCAAAACATGTTTAACAATAATATTTTTTTTCTTAATTCTTTTGCATATATAGTGTTGTTTTATCTCCAAGCCTTGGAACTCATTCTTGGCTTTAATTTATATTATCTTAAATTTACACAAATTCAGGTTAGCCATATGTCTCTGGTTTTCAATCACAGATATGTTTTGAGTAAGTTACATTTTTTTTTTGGTTTTGTCCTGGGTTTATAATGCTCTGTTTAATAATTCTGAATGACATTCTTACTTTAGTACCTTCTTCACCTCCTTTCCTCCCATATATGTGCCTTGACTTAACCATTTTTTTTTAAATCTGATTTCCCACCTTTGCATACACCTTCTAATTATAAAGTGGCAAAGATAAATGTTTAAAAGAGGAAATAAAGTTTTTTTCTCTCTCTTTTATTTTTCCTAGAGAAGGTTGTTTTAATTGTGATTTTAGAAAGCTTCTCTTTCAAACACTAACCTAGCCAGAAAAAGAGACCCAAGGGATTTCTCATAGTAGGATTTAAATTTAAAAAATAAAAAAAAATATGATAAGACCTATGAAAGATGAAGTTTTCACTGTGATATGCATACAGGGAATTATGTGTGTGTCAGTATGTATGTATGAGTGTGTCAGTAAGTAAAGCCTGTACCAAGCCAGAGAAGATACTAAGAAGGAACTCTGTAATGTCATTGGTCTTGGAGCAAATAGAAGTTGTCACTCTTTGCAGCTAAAAATGTTGAGATGTGTGGTAATTTTCTTGGTTAAATGAAAGACTTGAATTTGCAAAGATAAGAGCAGATATCCAAATGCAGCATTAAGGGCAGGGGGAGAATAGCCTCCCCATACAAAAAAAAAAAAAGAAAATTTAGAAAAGGGAATCCAGAATAAACACACAGAATGCAATTAGATCAAAGAAGAAAACTTTGTTAGACTTAAAAAATGTCATGTACTATATTGAGCAAATGGTATGAGATCTCAGAGTTCTAGACAAATAGCCAAAACCTATGTTGTATCTAAGGATCACAAAAGGGGTCAGAATGTAGCATAATTAAAAACTTGGTCATGCCCGATTCTTTATCTTTAGCAAAAATTACCACTTCATTTTAAGAAGGGATTTGTGATTGGTAAGGACATATCTGTGCTATCCATATTGCAATCAATTATATATTGTATCAATGAGTCCCAGCAGGAAACAGATTTCACGTTAGATGGTTGAAATGAAGACTTTTGAAAGAGGACAGTTTAAATTGTGTGGGTTGTTAGTTAAGAAAATAAGCAAAGAATTATGAGATACCCAAAGACTAGCAACATTGGGCAGCTGCTGCCATCCCCAGAGACAACTAAAACAATGCAGGCACAGCCACTTGAGGAGAACCACAGCAGAGAAGGGACAACATTACTGCCAAAGATGTAATGTCAAAGTAGGAAAGCAATGTCCCAAATTTTATTTCTTTTGCTCTCCCATCTTCTGCTAGTATATTCTTGGTCAGTTCCATCTTGAAGCTGGTCGGCAGATAAGTTCAATGCATATATAGGTATACGTAGTTCTTAGTTTTAACCATCTTGGAACACAGGGCATATCAGGAGAGAATGAACAATGCATCTGAGTAGAGGAAATAGCTAGTAAAAAATACCTATTAATAAAAATGTTTATTCATATAATATTTTATATTTATAAAAATAATATTTAATATATCTGTTGGGTATAGGCATAGAAGCATAATGAATTCCTGGAACCCCCTTCCCAATTCATACACTAGAATATTTTCAGTATTAAGAATCAACATGTAACTTATTTGACTTCTTAGTAACTATGTATAATAGATTCATTATTTGTCCTAATTTTACACTCCTCTGTAGCTGTGTTATTAATCCACATTCAAGTTCAGCTTTCTGCCTTTTGACTTTAAACTTGGCCATGTGATTTACTTGGCTAAGGTTAGCAGACGTGATATAAACAGAGGTTTAAACATTATTGCACACTTTAACTTGCCCTCTTGTACTTTCGCTATTGCCAGGAAAATATATTCCAGACCCTTTGGCTTGTGTTCTCTCCTATCCTCCTCCAGAAGGACCAATGGAGCAGAGTTCCCCCAACTAACCTATAGACCTGCAGCTTGAAGCAAAGCTTTTAAAATTGACTTGTGAGTGTGAAAATATATGATTACTTTTTTAAGCCACCAAATTTTTTGATGGTTTGTTACACAGCAAAGCTGTCCTCCTGACCCATACAGCATGCATGGTGCTCATTGCATGTATTACCATGCAAAAATTCTGAGTTATTAAAATAGCACTTCAGATAAATTGAAAGAGAACCACCTGAAATTGAGAGAACCCAACTGATACTAAGGTCATTATCTAGTACTATCCAGAGGTCCACTTTGGAGTATTAATATTAATTCAGTAGATGGGATATTAGATAGTATAAAATCAGTGCAAAACTGCCTTGCATGAATTATTGGAAAAACACTTCTTATTTTTTTCTACTTAGATTATTATTTATTTTATCTTATTAATATAATATTTTTACTAATAAAAATATTATTTAATATACTTGTAGGGTATATGTATACAAGTATAATGAATTCCTGGAACCCCCGTCCAAATGCACACACTAGAACATTGTCAGTATTCTATTTCTCTGTCTTCCTAATTAGTAAAAATAATATTATGTTAAATGTAGTCTTTGGTTATTTAAAAAAGGGATGTTTCTAATATATATATATACTGCTTCTTGTTGCTCTACTTTATTCATTTTCAATGTTGTATAATATTCAATTGTGTTTATACATGATACTTTGTTTCATAGTTTGTTTGTTTTTTTGCCAATGGATATTTTCAAACTTTGTTTTCCTTGGGCACAAAGTTGTATAAATGGAGTTAGTCATATGGCTAGAAGGAAGTATAATTAAATTTACTGATTAGTATCATCTCTCCACGATGTGTGGGATCATGTTTACCAACTACAGGAAATGTGACTTTTTTTAAAGAGTTTTTGAGCTAATATAATATAGATTTGAGTACTATATCCTTTAAAATTATAGTGAGCTTAATAAGATTACTATGAGAAACAGATAAAGAATTTGACCCTTGAGAAATTAGCTATGTTTATCTAAGGAAATAAGCTAGCATTTGTTTTACATTTACTAGGTACACAGGATATTAATGTTACTTCTACTACAGATATGATGAATAACTCTTAACAATATAGTTAAGAGTACAGAATATGTACTGTACTCTTAAAAGTACAGAATAAGTTAAGAGTACAGAATAAGAGTAACAAGTACAGAATATGTGTTAATATTTGCACAATGGAAGAAATTTTTTGCTTGTACTCCCAGAAGAGAGAGTGATCCTTTCCACAAAAACAGCTTTAAAAAACACCCCTACCTAATCATTGTCACAGTGCCTAAAAATGCAATGAAAAAAAAAAAAACCTACTTTACAGAAAGCTCAAGCTCAGTTTAAAAAGCGAGACAATGAGCTACCATAAAATGTACATTAACCAGCAAGAATATGGTAGAAGAAGGGGAAATCTGCCTGTAGAAATCAACTGATAAGAATTCAGAAACAAAGACTGCATGAGATAATGCATAAAAACTTTCTGTGGTTAACAAAAGAATTCTGAAACAATAAATGGCTGTCTTAACCATGGGACCTCTGGAGAGAATTTTTTATGTTTATTAATAAGAAAAATGCAAAGTTCACAAAATGAGTTGTCAATAGTCTTTATCTGATGGAAATAAGATTGACATCATATTCCCCTCTATATATCTTTTATCCTTTATGTCATTCATGTGTATATGCTTTAATTTCAGAAATCAGGTTGAGTCACTATCAGAAAGCATTTCAGTCACCTTTATAAACCTGGTAACAACAAAAAAAGGCTCCAGATATCAAAATATATAGGCATGTGAATGGAGTTCGTAAAAACATACTAATTATTATAGTTCTAGGGCTTAGTGTGGTATGGGCAGACATGGGTAATTATCCCCTTCTTTCACAGTAGCATGCCTATGCAGTTTAATTCTCTCCGATGTGCTACAGATAACATTGTCACATAATTAGGAGCAGAAGCTACAGAGCTTCCGGCCATTGGTTTAGTTCTCTTTCTGCCATATCTTGCTGCCTAAGTGCTCTTTTCAATTGTTAATGACATCTGCTAAAAGTATAGTATTGAGACTCTTTACTCTTAAAGCTATATATCTATTAGATAGCTTGAATGGTAATTAAGACAAAATAACTGCCAAAGAGAAAGACTGTACTTTAACCCCAACTAGCTATCTCTAAACTTTATGCTTTTGGTCACAACATAGATGTAGTGAGAGATTATAAATGAATGAGAGCACATCCCCAATCATTAAAGGTAAGCCAACTCTAATGCACATTTTATTGCTGTTAGACAACCGGTATCATCTTTGCATCCAGAGTTTGCCTTATACAACATCCTTGCCAAGGACAAATAAAGTTGTAAATATATAAGGGTTTATTATGCCAAGCAAGGATGATGTTTAGCTGCAAACCATCTGGAGATGAGCTTAAATTTTAGCTAATGGGATTTAGGATGCTCATGATCATTGCTCTTACTATTGATGAAACATTCTTGGAGTATGGATCAGTGGGCAAGAGATGTTTGACATGCTGATGTGGGATCAGGACTACTGGCACCATAACAGGTTTCTAAGGGAGACCTGTAGATCCCTTTTCTGGGAAATTGTTGACAGATGCCTTACAGACTGTTATAATGAAAATTTGTCCTGCCCCAATTAGAACTGATGATCTAATGTCCAGAGGTCCTTTTCAAGCCTTTGACAGAAAACTACATTGAAGACAATAAAAAAAAATTGACATGTCAAATCAATTTTTTGTATTTTTCTTAGGGCCACTCTATTACCTATAGCAACACATGAATCTGAGCACAGTTGTATGAATACAAAAAAGCATCTCACAATAAGGGTGTATACTGCATGTAGTTAATCTGACAACAGTTATCCTTATCATTTAATTATAATTTAAACAAATTTAAAAAGAAAAAAAAACAACAGACCTGGTAGTAAAAATCTTGTTATAACAATTACAGTGACTTTCTATGGGGTATTGTGGAAGGGTGGTGATGATTTTACAAGATTAAATACTGTGTTTGGGGAGTTCTTGGCATATGCAAGAGTGAAACTTCTCTAGTAAAGCTTTCCCTTCCCAGTACTTGATTTAATATGAAGGTATGTTTCTACTCTATTTTGGCATCATGTTTCTTTCACACACTATAGAAACTTTTAAAAGCAGCTGTTTTAAAAAAACACTCATACCCCAAGCTCTCCTACTGTTTCCATCTCAGCTCAAAGCTTTCACTATCTCCTTTCCTTTGACTACTTTGGTTCAATGGTTGTTTTATCACCTGGAAAGCACATTATATATTTGGAAAACAGATACCATGCTGACTTCACTTTTGCCGAAATATGCTATATTGCGCTCTCTCCATAAGCTCTCCAACAAGACATGATGCTATGAAATCACCTCAGCTCTCACTGTTTCAAACAAACCTTTGCAACTACACAGACTTAAAGTTCACTTCCTGATATGCAGCAGTTAATTTAATGTTTTCCAAGTTTAAAATATGCTGTCACAAAGGAACAGTAACACTTTTAATGTTTGAAAAGCAGCAAGAATTCACTTTTTAATGAAAAAAGTTCAAATTTGCAGTCCCAGGCTGGCAATATGGGGTGTCACATTTCTAACAATCTGTTGTGAGGCCTGCAGGTGTAACAACTCTGCCATATGTCTCAATGAGCACAAGTGCTTCTCCTATATTCTGCAGTTAGAGGTTTATCTCTCCATGTTTCATTTTCTTGCTACAAATAATTTTCAGAAACCCATTTAGAAGGATGTCTTGTAATCCAACATTTCTATTTTTTACCTCATTGTAAAACTCCTGATATGACTGACCATTAACAGGTAAACCAAGTATCATTCCCAGGCGTTTAATAAAACTGCATCACATTAAACAGACCAGAAATCAAATCTAAGCTTTCAAAAGAATACTACAAGTACAATATTTTTTTTCATTTAGTACTATCTCAAATCTTTTAGCTCTCATCTAAGCTTATACAGGAAATAGTAAGGTGGTACGAACAGTAAGAGCTTGGGCAGCTGTTTCTGTGTGATCTTATCTGAGCCTCCTAACTTGTCAAAGTTTCAATGTTTTTCTCTAAAATAAGGGGCAAATTGGATTAGTGTGAGGAATAAATGAGATAATGTCACCTATCTATACAATGAGCTACTCAGCAAACATTTCTCAAGAACCAATTTATTCTATGGATCGGAATAAAGGGTATGATAAATAAAACAAAATACTGATTTTAAGTGAAAAGCATTGTGTTAATCACAACACATTATAATTTTATCAGATGTTGCTGTCACAACTTAAGGTGGGAGTTCAGAACTAGCTAAGCAGTCAAGAAGGAATATTGATAATCATATTATTCGTAATCATAGATAATAAACATGTAGTGACATAGGCATTAAAATGTATCAAACTTGGAGAAAATTGTATCTCTCTTGTAGTAGAGATTCTGGAAAAAAATGAAAAAAACATAATTTTTTCTTGCTTCTGTCCTTGATGATATTAAAAAAACAGTTTGTGTGAGTCAAAAGATTGTTTATAATGGCAGATAATACTTACAAAGTTATATCGCTGCTTTATTTTCATTTCTGTTATATAACTATAAAACTGCTTAAATTTATCAAATACATAGAAAGAAATATGTCTTTAATCTTCAATTGTAGCAGAAGAAAATTTAAGATAATTTATCTTTTTTCCTTCACAGTAAAGGTGTAGCTTATAAAAATCAAGGCAAAATTATTAAACAGCAGTTGGGTCCAGCTTGTACTAGGCTTTGTAGGAGCTGTTACAGTAAATAAAGGAACACATTTTATTTTTAGATAATATTCAAAAGGTTTAAGAGAAATAAGCTTGGTGTATATAAAACAACCAAAATACTATATTTCTTTTTATTATAGTACACAAACTACGAGATCACAAACTCAAAATTACTTATATGAAAAAAAAATGATCACTATAAAATAGAAATTGCAAGGCAAACTTCTCTGAAGGATAATCTTTTATAAGCAACTCACAGACAGGACCAATATTTCAGTTTCTATTATATTTCCCTAGTACTTAGAAAAATGTCAGATCCTCACATATATACTATATAAATGTTGAATGAAATGTATTATTATTAATCGTTCACATGTAAACTGACTCACTTTCTAGTAATTAAGATATGAAGTTATCTAAGCAAAGAAGTTGAAGTCGAGATGGGAAGAAAGACACATAAACAAATAATTGTGGCAGATCTGTGTAAAGGTTGTCAGAGGACTGGTATATACAAGAAATAGCAATGAGAGAAAGGAGAAAATGAGCATTTCTGTTCTGCATAGTTTCTCCAGGGAGGAGACCTTGTGAGATATTGGGATTTCTCCTGGAATGTCAGGAATAGTAAATTTCTTTAAAAAACCAATTAACCAATCAAACAAGATCCAGATATGTGAAGTTGTAATGTTACATTAAGTAGATGTAAGTAACTCAATATGGCTGGATTATTGAGCAAGTGTACTATATTTCAGGGAGCTTGGCAAAAGTTTGAAATTGTTGGAATGTGTGTAAGAAGCATTTCATGCCAGGAAACAACATGGGTAAAGCATATAAGTGATCATGATGAGAAATGGGAATGGTGAAGAAATAGGTAAATATCAGAAAAGAGAAAGTACTACCATGGTAAAGATCAGTGGTTCTCAAACTTTACTGTGCATCAAAACCACCTTGTTTAGACAAATATTGCTTGGCTCTCATCCCCAAAGTTTCTGATATCGTAGGTCAGGGATGGGGCCCTATTATTTGAATTTCTAAGTTCCCAGGTGGTGCTGATTCTGCTGGTCCAGGAGCCACAACTAAGAACACTAGTATAGAAAAAATAAAATTGCATAAGCAATGTACAACGAGCTGATTAAAGATTCTAAATCTGGGATTAAGAGTGTGGGCTGAATTTTATAAATGTTATAAGCTGTATGCTTTCTTAAATTTCATAAGCTTCAGAATTAAAATATAAAAATGTAAGGCAAGCATGAGTTAACATTTTGGAAACAATTGTCAAACATATAAAAGCCCACACATCTTCAAATTTATGAGATGATATGGAAAAATGAAAACTTTTATACACTGCTAGTAGAAATGTAATTGGCATAACACTAGAAAGAGATTTGGCAGTATCTAGGAAACTTGAATACAGTCATATCTTAAGATCAGAATTACACTCCTAGTCATATTCCTCAGAAAAAGTCTCACAGTTGCACACATGGAGACTTATGCAAGAAAATTTGTTATAATGTTGTAATAATGATCTATCATCTATCTATCTATCATCTGTCTATCTCTATCTATCTATCTATCTATCTATCTATCTATCTATCTATCTATTATCTATCTATCATCTATCTATCTATCTATCTATCTATCATTTATCTATCTATCTATAGCTATTACATGCAATGTATACAAAAATAAAATGAATAAATAAATTATTCTATATGGAATTCCACTGAATGAGTTTTTAGTTAAAATTAATTAAAGATATACATTAACATGGGTAAACCTCAAAACCAAAATGTCAAACAAAGAATATATAAAATATGGTGCCTCCTTGAAACATATAAATCTGTAAAGAAATTTTATATATTGATCGTGAATGCATACGTAGTGTATAAAAGTACATGGAATGGCAAATGTCAATGAGGAATTAAATTAGAGACTAGTATATATTGGGGCTTACATTTTGTCAGTAATTATTTTTTCTTCAGCTAGGTGGTAGATACATTTTTTTTATATATACTGGCATCTATATTTGTATTCAAGAGTTAATTTATGATTCCAATAATGAGAATGTCATAATGAAATGATGCTTTAAAAGTACTAGTATAAGTTGAAATGGATTGAGTGGGAATAACAGGATAAGAGGCAGGCAGCAAAGACTCCTGTTGAGAGGTTATTGTTCAGATTTCCTTTATAGTCACTGAGTTTCTTGTTATTTCTATGACTTTTTAAACAATGTTTAGCACAGCACTCCACTTGAGTTAATTGTCAGCAGAATATGTTTTCAACAGCTTATATAAAATTAAAATATATTAATTTTATTATTAATAATTAACCCTATTTATTTAAAATTGTGTTTGTTTACCTGGCAAAGCAGCAATGCTTAATATCTGAAGCAGGACAGAACAGCAAGGATGGGATAGAGGGAGAAAGTCAACCTTTATTCTAAAGTTATTTTCAGATAATAAATATTATCTTTAAACATCCTATAATTTTCCTCTACATAGGCATATCTGGCCAAAAAACACACAAAAAAATTTTTCATATGTGCAATTAATTTTTTCTTAAACTATGTGTTATAATAATATCATGATAACTATCTTTGATGAAATAAGCAAGATATGTAAGAACCTCTAGGGAGAAATAACAAATATTTTAGTCCATAAATTAAGTATAAGTTTTCAGGTGTTTCTGCTATTATGCTTTCCTATTCGTCTTGTTATTTACACTTCTTAATGGCTTTTGTGTATTACTAGTCATATTAAGATTGGTAAATATTACCTAATCAATTACCAGAATTCAATGATTTAAGCTTTCCCAGCCATTAATGAATAATAAAGTCAACCAGAGAGACAATTCTTGAGTAATTGGTTTATATTCTGGATTAATGTCACTGAGGCTTTCTTATCCATACCAACTTTCATGTTAACTAACTTAGAAAAAACAACTTCTTCTTTTTATTAGCTATTGTTGAGGTGAGCAGTGGTGTAATTTTTATTTTAAGCCAATCAAATGGTGCACTGGATAAAGCAAATTTTATGTTATATAATTACATAAAACATTTCAACGTCTAACGTATGTTACCTTGAAACCATCAGCTCTTCAGGAGCAATTGCAGAGTTATTCCCCTATTAAAATTTCCTCTATGCTTTTAGAAAAAGTTCAAAGTGATGATGGCATAATTTCAGTGGTCAGTGACAGCTAGTGAATATTTAAAAGTTCTTACTTTAATATGATCAACTGAAATACACTTAAGATGTTATGAAATATTATAATAATGATGGTTTAAATGCTGAAACTGGAATTGATAACTGAGAATTTAGGCCAAATTAAAAACAAATTCAAATACAGACTTTAATTTGATCAATTATTTCAATAATAATGAGAAGCAAATTCTAATATATGGCAGCATAATGTAGAGGTAAAGAGTGTGTACACTGGGACCAAACTCCCAGGATTCAAACCATGATTCTACCACTTAAACTGTATGATCATAGACATGTGACATAATTTTCTTCTTCCTCAGTTTCCTCATATGTAAATATAAAAATAATGAATAGAGTTGATTTGTAAATTAAATGACTCGATGTGTGAAAAGTACTTTTATTATTATTAATTATTATTATTATTATTATTATTATTATTTGTTTTTTTAATCAAGAAACTTTATTCTTGACCCCTGGTTACATTTTTTTTCCTTTTTTTTTTGAATTTTTTAAATTAATTATTTTTATGGTGACACTGGTTAATGCAATCTAGTGTTTCAGGTGTATGGCATGGAAAGTACTTTAAAACAGTGTCAGGTAGTAATTGCCAATATGTATTTGTTAAATAAGTTGAGATTATGAGTCCCATTGATGGGCAAGTTATTAATGTCTCAATACTCATTTTTTATTTGCTTTCATGACTCCTCCCTATTTCTGGCTTTTTTTTTTTTCAAAATAGGAGATAAACTTCATAGATTAATAATAGAGGGAATTAAAGAGTAAATAATTATTATATAGCTAAATATTTCTTGCCTGATAATTATTCTAATATTAGCTTCTAAGAGTGTAACTAAACTTATTATAAAATATATAATTAATTGTTGGTATATAAACATTTCTTGTCAAATAGGAACACTAATCACCAACTTATTTTTTAAATAAATAAATCATTAAAATTGTACTGTCTTTAGCAAAATTTTTCTTTTATTAAATAGGAGTTTATTAAATTTTAGAGTTCCATACACCTTCTTATTCATGGTGTAACAGGGGGAATTATACAATCATAATTTATAATGACCTCTATGTTGATAAATATATGCTCAGAAATGAACTTTTATATGGCATTGCCTCATGCAAATCAGGTTATTTTTTAAATTTTATTTTTATTTTTATTTTTTGCAAATCAGGTTTGACACATAGAATTTGCAGGAATGGCACCTGATATTTTCTTCCATGGCTTCAGCTTCTTCATGTGCATATGTTATAAGAACTAATTAGTTTTCAGTCATAGTTACTTGCAAAATACTGTTGAAAATATTTCACATACATTATATCACAAAAACCTTTTGAAATATTATTATTATTGCAACTTTATTAATGAGAATATAGTGACAAAGAACAAGTAACTTGTTCAAAATAATAGAGAAAATAGCAGACCTGGTATTTTAACCTGGGCAGTTCAATGTTAGAACACATGCTTTTAGCTATTAAAGGACACTATCATTTTCATATTTCGTGTGTTGGGCTTAAGATATAACCACAATAGTTAGCTTCTGAAGTGATTGCTCCAAATTCCATCTTCAGGAGCTGGCATGGGAGGACTTAGGCGAAGGTAGGTTTATTAACACCCGTAACATCAAAATGATACAGAAGTTCAACCTTATAGTCACTGTATTTTATTTTTTAAGACAAAATAGTAAGTCAGGCTTGAAAAAAAAAGCAGATAAACATGCTTATATAATATTGTTTTATTTCAGTATTATTTAAATCTCACATTATTGATCCCTACGTTATTATGCCCTCTTTTAACAACCTAATTTTGTTAATTGAAAAAAAAATTATGCTTTGGAATAAGATGAAAACAATTTTGATTAAGTGAGGTTTCCCAATAGTCTTGAGAACAGCTCAGAGAAGTTAATCTTAAACTATTTCAAGGCAGGTACTGCTGTGTTGTAGGAAACACTGTCCTTATATATCATAAAAAAGTACCTATTATAGGTATTTTTTCTATGAAAATATGACCAGGAGGAAAACTATTTATGTTAGTGAACACAAATACATTACTTAATGTGACATCTTGAGATATTGTGGTTTTCCTTTAATTTTTAAAAAGCCCTTTTTGTTTACGAAAATAAAACAAAATTATAAGCTACTAATAGAGTTTCATAAAAATAAATATTAAATGTGTATTCTGTTTTTATGAAATTTAAATTGCTATTGAGGAACAATCCAAAATAAATAAAATTGTATAATAATATATCTCCTATGTCTGCACTTAAGCATTCTGAAAAGTATTTTTTTAAAAAAGATAAGACAGTCTTTTACTTTGGGCTTTGTCAGATACATAACTTATGTCAGAGTCATATAAAATATCAAGAAAAGAGTCATAAAAAAATCAGAAGTAAATGTGAAAATTTCACCTGGTGCATAAAATCACAAGATTATAAAGGGATTACCCTAACATAACACTTAGGAAAAATAACCTCATAAAAATAAGATATTGCTGCACCATAAAATTTAAATCAATCAAAATTATTGAGTAAAACTATAATTATACTTATTGAAGAAAAAAAAAAAGCTCCTAAGAATATTTTTGGAAGTATATAATGTTTATAATCAGGATGAAAATATTGTTTCTTTGACTAACAATCTAAAAACAGTACTGGGTTTCATTATGACTCTTTTATTGGTGTATGTTAATAAAAATATATGACCAGGAAAGTCAACATAGACAGCAGAGTCATTAGCAGACAGCATAATTTTCTACAGTGTGCTCTGAAGTATATTTAATTTCTATAGAAGATTACAATATATAGAAGATTGTAATATTTTTGCTAGTGAGGATGTCTTTTTGCTTTAAATGTTCAGTAATAGTTAAGCGATTTATCTAATTTAAACTGTAAGTTAACTAAGAGTAAGGAAGCTTAACTATAGGCTATAGAAGTAGACAGTGAATCTATTATGTAGAAATTAGTCACAGTAAAAATGAAATGACCTGTTTCTTACCTTTTATCAGCTAAATAGTATTATGTTTATAATACTATTTGGTAAAGTGTTATGCTTTATGAAGATAATTTAATTTTCTTTACCAAAGCTAAATGAACATATAAAATTAACCTGACTTTTTTTTCTCATTATCAGATACCAAAAATCATTACATACTACATTATTTTTTTTGAATAGATGAGGTATAAGTGATTAGAAAGAGTGATTTGAGTAGATGTGGTATTAGTGATTCTTACATAAATATTTTAAATGGTTATCTTCTTCTTATAAAGAGAAAAATTTTTACACCAGAAACATTTTCATTAAGTCATTCTGAGAAGAGAGTGCAAAATTTAGGGTAATTTATTTGGGAAACATCAATAATAATGAAAACAACCCCAGTTGGAGCTACATATGAAATCTTCAGGGAATTTTCAAAATGTACACTTCAAGAACTTAGCACATATAAATTGAAAACATAAAAGTCAAAATGTTCAAATATGTACTGTAATACTCAGTTGAAGAGTGGGTCAGATAATTGTGATGGCCTAAATGGTCTCAGAACGATGTCAGCCTAGCCTCATTCAGAGAGGAATATAGATTTCTCAAAAAGTTCAAGTTGAACAGCTTAAAAGACAGTCATCTAATGTATGATGTGTCATACTTGCCTTGAGAACAGACAATATTCACCGAATGAAGAAAAAGACAAATACTAGACAATGAGTAAAACTGAGGTTACCAATGCCCATTTCTTTGAAGATGCTTTTCTTTTGTATTTTTTTCACTATTAGAGAAATCTCATTCATCATCATGCTATTTCTATGCCATTTTAGCCTCTTTATCACAAATATGTTTGGGATTTAGAGAATTTCATATTTAAGATCTAGTCACTATGTTTATCATCATATGCTGTTACAATTTAGCTCTTGGCTTTTTTAGTTATTGTGAAAGTTCTGATGAATAGAGTAATGATTTTATCATCTGTTATTAAACTGCAAGTGGCACATTATATTCAGTATATAATGTGAATGATTCCATTTACAGTTTCACTTTCAATAATAACATTGAAACCAAGCTAGTTAACTCATGAGAGTTGAGTAAGACAATTATGACTAAATGTTTTCAATATGATAGAAGGAAGATGTTCTAGAACAAGTACATATAGTCTAATTTCCAGCCGATTCCATTTAAAATGATCTTACTCCCATTTTTTTTTTTTATTGTAGGATATACCCTGTCATTTTAGTTTTTACTTGGTATTAACACTACTCTTGGATGACAGGGTATATACTACAATAGACAAAAATGGGAGTCAGATCATTTTAAATGGAATTGGCTGGAAATTAGACTATGTGTGTTTATTTGTTCTAGGACATCTTCCTTCTATTATATTAAAAACATTTAGACATGATTTTCTTTTACATGCAGTATTGTTGAAAAAGTCTTCTTCGAATTTATGTATGTGAATGGCACTGTTAAATAGAGACACGCTCCCTAGCCAAGGTGTAGTCAAATTTTCTCTCCTAGAAAAAAAAACTTTGAGCCAAATGTAGATGCAAGATCAACTATTTTGTTTTGGTGAGATTATCCAGTGATTCCTGTTACCAGGATTTCAAGAGCCATTCTAGTTTCTCTCCCCTCTGAGGCCTACTTCTTCAACTTCTTCTATTTTATAATACAATGTATTTCTTTGCAATAATTTTCTTTCTTGCTGAATTTAGCCAGAGTGGATACTTTGCTTTCCACTAAAAAAATTAACATTCATCTCCATTACATTCATTCATTACCACCTCATTCATTTTTAAAATAAATTTACTCATTCATCTAATAATCATATATTGAAGAGCAGATATCTGAAATGTAATTGGGGAACATGTTTCCTCTCTTAAAAATTTGATATCTAACAAGAAACACCAGCAGTTGGCAAATCTTTTTGTAAAGCACTAGCTGGGAAAAATTTTAGGTTTCGTAGGCCATATTATCTTTGTTGCAACAACTCTATAGGTTTAGTATAAAATCTGTAATAGACACTATGTAAATGAATGAAAATGGATGTATTCGATAACTACAGACACTGAAATGTGTATTGCATAAAGTTTTTATGTGTCCTGAAATAATAATTAACTTCTGATTTTTTCAACTGTTTTTAAAAAGTTAAGAAACATCCTATGCCCGTGAGTCATATGGAAATAGACAGTAGTCCAGATTTTATTTCTTCTTGAGAAAAACAGAAAACAATTACTTTTAAGCAGTAAAGTTAAATAGTAAAAGTTGTGTAAGGAGGGCTGTACAAAGTAGCATGAAGTTGTAGACCCTCAGTATTTGAAAGAAGAAAGGTTTGGAGAAGTATTTCTGGAGAAATTGAATTAAGCAATACCTTGAGAATAAAATAGAAATAAGCTAACAAAAGAGGAGATAAACGAGTGTTCAAATCAGAGTAAACATTAATTATAAATGCACACAGAAAAGTCAGAAAATTGTATGCTATTTATTTTGTATGCTATTTATTTTAAATTCTTAAGGAAAAAATATAAAATTTTTGGAGCCTTTAAAATTTTATTTAGACTAATTGGTAACTTGAAATAGCTGTTTTGAATTTTAATTTAAGAGCAATGGTAGCCATTAAAAGCCTTTAAGCAGGGGAAACACATAATCTGATCTTTTTTTCAAAAAACCACTCTGCTTTCTATGTGAATATAACTTAAGAAACTGTTATTTTTCACTTTCCATTGAAAAGATAATAATTGCTTAAAAAAATGAAGTGACAGTGGAAGTAAAGAGAAATAGACCCACTTGTACTGCTATTAAATAGATTTAAAAACCCTTAGTAATTCATTGGATATGGAGAATAATTGTGAAGGTAGGGGCAAGGATGATTCTTAGGGTTTCTGGTTGGAATACATTTCTATGGACATCTTTACTACATAGAGAACATAAGAGGAAGAAAAGCAAGTTTTGGAGGGAAAGAGTTTGGATTTGTCATACTAAATCTGGTGTGCTTTTAGATTTCCAGGTAAAGATAACTAGTAGGTCATTGGATATACCAGAAAAGAGATCTGGATTACTGAATTGGTATTTTGTAAATTTATTATAATTAAATTACTAGACATATTATTTGTAAGGCATTTTACTAAGAGCTTTGCATACTTTTTAAAATTTTCATGAAACCTATAGGGCATTATTATTATTATCATTATTACTGCAATATTAATGAGAAACTGAAAATTTTATAGGTTATGCAACTTGCTAAAATTATTAAAGTTAAAAGTAAACGGCAATGATAGGATTCAAGTGTCAGAGTTAGTTTCCAGAAGTAACACTTAATTTCTACACTGAATCAAATAAGCATAATATGAGAAATGATTTCATTCCAGGTTGAAGGAAATAATCCAGAGGAGAAAAGTCAAGCAAGATCATTTCACTCTGGAAGGCAGTTTTCTAATTGTGTTTCCCATAGTGATGCAGTTTGTCAAGTCTTTTCCTTTTTTTTCTTTTTCTTTTTTTTATTGTTGTTGTCTTTTGTCAAGCCTTTTAAACAATTCTAGTAAGTGAAGCACACAATAGAATATTTATGAATATAATCCCTTAAATCTCCCTAAAGTTAATCGGTTTAGATATTATGAAATTTTAATGTATTTGTGGGTACTTTCACATGTTATTCATGAATTTGCCCAGATTAACCAGTATACCTAATAGACTTTCTCAACACAAATCATGACTAATAATATTTTGACAATTTGTGCACACTCTTATTTCAAAGTATACAGTTAAGAAATAGATGTAGCAAGTATATGACATAATGATAATAAAATATCTATAATGATTATGTTCTCTTGGGTTAGTATGACAGATCAACTTAGACCATGATTGCCACAAAAACAAAACATATATATTTAAACCGAGTAAGAGGGAAATAACCATTTCTTTTTGTTGTCTTTAAAATTAAAACAGAATGTGTTGGATGCTAAGTACTGCCCCCTTAATGTGTAAACTATAGAGAATACATTCATCTCTTCTCTGAACCCACTACTGTAATTTATAATGAACTAATAGCCATCATTTGTTAGAAATATACGCTCGTAAAAGCTCCGCATTCTCTTGTTTGTGGACACTTTAGAGTGGTCCTGCCATTAGGTAATATGCAGCTTTCTTGTTATGTATGTTTTACACAGTGCATGATGTGACTAAGTGGAGAAGTGCACACCTCAATTTGCACTAATGTATAAAGAGACTGTGGGACTTCTCCATCAAGGAAAAAATAGCAATTTGACGAATGATGAGATTTAGTGCCCTCTGTATCAGGGTTTCTCAATTTTGACATTATCATCAACGTTTTAGACAGGAAAATTATTTGATTAAAGGACTCTTATTTTGGTAACAGTACACACACACACACACACACACACACACACACACACACACACACACACATTGCAGGATGTTTAGCAGCATCTTTGGCCTCTACTCACTAAATTCCAGTAATACTTCTTCAGTTGGGAGTATAAAAAAATGTCCACATGTATTGCAAAATTATTCTTGGCTGAGAACTACCGCTTAATATAAAATATCTTAAATTATAATAGTGCCAATAATGTACTTGTTTACATATTTTTGCCTCATTTATTAATTAACATCATTATCTAGGCTTATGATAAGGACATATGGAATATTTATGAGAACATATTTTATAGGTAAACAGAAAGGAAGTTAATGAATATAAGATAAAACCACTGTTTCAGGCTAGATTAAGATACTGAGAATTCTGCCATATGAAATGTTGATATGTGCATTTGATTTAATACAACTACTTTTGAGAATTTTTTTCCTTTCTGCCTAAAAGCCTTCAAGTGGATAAGGTGAGAGAATATATGTAAAAAAAAATGAAGGAACAATAAAAATAAAAGAGGAACTAAAATTTAAGAGTATTACTATGCAAAGGAAAAAAGAAAATGATTGGATGTTGGAAAAAGCAGTTCTCAAAAGCTTTTCTTCCAAGAAGCAATTGTCTCAGAGCTCATTTCAGAGAAAATTTAAGTTGTATATAGTGGAATAGATTTTTTTTTTTGTATCCCACAGATTGATTATTCTGCTCTGGAGCAGACAGCAAAATTATGTTATCATGTTAAGCAATTAGAATACTTGGAGTAAATGGAAGTAAAGTTTTACTAAGATAAGAGAAATTAGCTAACACGAGGAAAGATTTTAATTCATTAATATAAAAAAACTCTCTGCAAAACTATTTGCTGCTTTAAAAACCCTCAAATTCTGGATAAATTGTTTTTGAGATGAAAAGAGAGAGTATAGTTGGAATGATATGATCACATTTTTTTAACAGACTGAAATTAAAGCTGATCTGACAGTATTTTTCTTCTTTTAAAAAATATATTGGGGTGACATTGGTTAATAAAATCATATAGGTTTCAAGTGCATAGTTCAATAATACATCATATGTATATTTCATTGTGTGTTCACCACCCAAAGTTAAATTTTTTTTATCACCATCTATTTGATCCTCTCTACCCTTCCCCCACCCTCCCCCTCCCTCTGATAACCACTAAACTTGTCCATGAATCTTTGATATCACAGTTTTAATATCTCAAATGAAAATCTGCATTTAAAGAAACTAAAATGCAATGGATAATGGACATCACTGTGTTGTATCACTTATTAAAGGCATATTAACTTCAAATAGGCTTTACCTGTAGCCAAACATTTTCCATAGTAGTTTGGAACAACTAAAAAGAATTTTTACCTGAACACGATTTAATCTTCATTATTAAAAACCATTGGCAAAGACACTTTTTTAGGCTGCAGTGAATTCAGTTCTAGAATCAAAAATTGAGAACATTCCATGAAAAAGAAATAAGAAACTAGAAACACTGATTACTTCACTTGCACTTTCATAAAACATTCTATTACTTTTTAATTGTATCTTTGTACATGATTTTGATATTCCTATTTAAAATGTTTAATATGTGTATATGAAAAGACAAGTTATAATTAATAAGTAATAGCTTCCATTTTTAGTATTATATACTCTAATTATGGCATACAGAACATTTTTATATGCAGTCTTATATAACTCTGACAAGTTATCTTAGAAGACTAGTAGGGAAAAAATATTGCAGTTTTACAGATGCAAAATGTTAGACTTAGCTATATCGAATGATCACTTAAAATTAATAATTAGACGAGTTTAAGATTAGAATCCAAAGCAAATAAGCAATATCTTCAAAATACTTTAAAATTTGTAGGTAAGGTTGCACAAAGTTTTCTGTAACTTTGCTTTGGCCTCAGCAAGCTTTACAAAGCCTGTTTCAGATATGTTTCATGGTTTTATAAGCCTGCCATGTTTAAATTTTTCTCTCTACACTTTCTAGTACACCTTTGCTTTCATATGAAATACTTTCTACTTTCCCTTCTGACCTTGTCTATTCACCCTTCAAGACACACATGGATTGCAAGAGCACCATGAACATTTTTTGAGCAATACCTTAGAAATATCTTTCCACTCACTTCCTTATAGCTTTTAGAGCCATCACATTTGATTTACACCTAATTACATTGCATGCTGCTGTTTTCTGTCAGTTTAAGTATGTTTTCCTTGTCTCCTCAACTGGATCATTATATGTTTGAGAAAAGGATACCCTATGTTCATAGTTCTATTTTTTAAAGAGTGAGTTGATGCATAATAAATATATTTTTAGATGATCAATTTTTTTCTACTGATCTTTAGTTTTTCTGTGTTTATAGTTTAATGATAAAATGTTAAGTTCATCAGTTATTAATTGACACAAACTTTTAAAGCCTAGCTGGTTGGCCAACCCTTCAATCTACTCCTGTTAACCTCTCATTTTGGTAACAGCATACACAAACATATACATATATAAGCATATATATGTGTATGTGTATGTATATATATATATATGTACACAAACACACAAATTCTGTCTGTCTTTGTCTCTCTATCTCTCTGTCTCTCTGTCTCTCTCTCTCACACACACACACATATGTACACTCACTCACTCACTCACTCATTCACTTACTCACTCACTCACAAATATGCGAAGTATCATGCCCCAAGCCCATGCCCTTAGGAGCTTGTTTTCTGCCAGTTGACCATAGGATGGCTACTCTTTCCTTTTAATTATTAAGTTACCTTTCAATGGAAACAAAATGACTCAAGCATATTTATAAAACATGTGTCTTCTTTTGAAGACTTAACAATTTTGATATTGAAAAGAATCTTGAATATTATCATAGTTAGATGCAGAAATTATTTTTGTTAGCCATGTCTTTGCTTACCACCAAACTATACTACATTATTGCTTCAACTTTGATTCCTAAAACAAATTCTTAGTTAAATGTGAAAATTAGAGAATATATATATATATATATATATATATATATATATCACCTTGAAATAAATATTTATTTATTTATTTGCCTTAAAGTCCACCTAAAATGAAAATTCAACACATAATATTCATGTGTCTGCCCTATCAATGTACTCCAACAAACATCTAAAAAAAGTATAAAAGTCTTTTCTAATTTTTAAAACACAAGATTATACATGCTCATGAAGAATGCCCAAGATTATTTCTAACTACCTAGATAATAATATATTTTATGATGCTTGAAATTTTATTCATAAGATTGCCTGTCATTTTCAGGAATGATCATCACTATTATATCTAAGAAAGTAATATATTCTCATTTATTGAGTTCTCTCAGAGAATGTAGTTATAGGAAAAAATAAATTAAAGAATCTTAGTTCTACTTTATATTACAAACAGCTTTCAACATAAAATAATATACACATAATAATTAAAGAATCATAAATACTGTTATGTGTTTTTACTAAGAAAAACCTTTTTTGACACTTCTCTTGGTCTGTAACATATTTATTATTTTTTACTCATAGGTTGTTCTATTAATGAAAGATGAAAATACATTTCAAATACATTTCAAATTTTATATGAATTCCAATTTTTATTTTGGGATAGCTATATGTTCATGATAGAATATAAAAGTGAAATTTAAGCTATAACTTGCAAGGTAAATGCTATTTGGTTGAGTCAGGGTTAGGAATGACTATTTCAAGTAGAAGGAACATGGGTGAAAACTTGAAGTGAGATGGCATGAAACCCCAGGGGACTTAAACAAGGAATGGACTCTGGGAATAAAGAGTCAAGCCACCTCCTCATACTGGGCTCACCCAGTGCCGTCCACATTTGGGGCTTCTCCTCTCTCCTTTGGCTCTGGCCACGGCCGCTGTCCCCGCTGCTTCTCTCATAACTGCCAATCTGGATCTAGGCTTCACCCAGCCACTTTGGAAACCCATAGTATCCCAAACTGCCCTCAAGCTGCCACCTGTGAGCTGGGCCACCAGGCCAATGCTCAATGCTCCTGTGCCTGTGGGGTCCATGACCCCCAGCTGGAACTTACATGTGCATCTCTAGGCTTATATCCACGGCTCACAGGCAAAATCTTCTTTGTCATAGATGTCACTTGAAGTTCCAGGATAGAATTAAGAGTTTCATAGTTTCAAGGTAGTGGTAATAGAACTTTAAACCAAGTATAGAGCCTACTGAGAGTGAGGCCCTGTGCCTACCCAGTCTGTTCTTCCTTACTAAACTAAAAGATCAGAATTATATTACCTACTTTATAGAGTTGGTGATGATATTAAATGAAATAAAGCACATTAAGAACTTAGAATCTGTGTCATAGCGAACATCAATAGCTATTAGTCCTTGTATTATTATAATGACATGTAAGGGTCGGTTGCCTACTCAGACATTTTTATAACTAACTAGTTAGAGACAAGCATGTAAACAACTTATTACCACAATAGAGTAAATACCACTAGGCACTGAAAATATAAAAAATTCCTATTTACAAGGGATTTATAGAGGTGAAGCTGACATATACATAATTATAGTTCAATATGATTACTATGATTTCCACTTCTATTCAAAATGTAAAGAGAATGTTATGTCTACTCTAACATTAAAAGAAAAAAAGATAATTTACAAAATTATAACTTTTCTTGAGCTCATCAGGGAGCCAAGTTTGTAAGGTAACTAAGTCAACGGAATTACAAAGTGACAAGCTCCTGCAAAAAAAAAAAACACTGGACATGCAAACTAGTTTACCTTTGTCAGAATATGAGAAGGAGAATTAGTAGACATTAACATGAATAAAAAAGAAACTACTGTAATTTTAATGAATTTTTAAAAATTTAGTGTGCATTATAAAAATAATTGAATTTCCCTGATAACCTGACTCACAGGTCATCTGTACTTTCTCACTGGCTTTTTAACGCAGTCTTATTCTGAGTATATGAGAAAGATTTTGGTCAAGAAAAGGAGACCGGAAGAAACAGCTGCTGGAGGATAGACATAAAATCCAGACTCTTCTTTCATAGGAAGCAACAGCATTGAACCATTGGGGTAGCAGTCTGAGTGTGAAAACCCTTCTGTGTTACACTCATACAGGGCCTGCTCAAGGCTGCGGGGTAGGTGCAAATAAGGTCAGGAAAGCCTACCCACACTACAGGGTTCACACTAAGCCTGAGGTAGGGTGGGTCCTCAACTCCAGGACCCAGAATTATCTCCATTGATATTTAGGCCATAGCAGAAAATTGTCACTAGATGGCACCAAACCCCAACCAGGCCCAGGACAGTTTTGGTTTACACAGCTGGACTCCTGGACCACCCATCTTGTTAGATGTGTAGGTAAATCCTAGTCATTTAATTAACTTAATCATATTGCAACCTTGTATTTAACATTAATACTTTTTTCTTAATCACCACTTAACATTGTGACATTATCTTTCTTGTCCATTTTGTTCCTTAAATCATGTATTCAAATAGTGGGATTACTTGAGAGATGTTCTAGATATACAACTGCTTGGGAAGAAGTGATCACACACACACACATATCCATCCACACACTCACATGCACACACCATTCTAAGATTAAATAAATTTCCTGGTTTAATTTGTCAAGAATAAAAAAAAAAATTTGAACTACAGTGGCACACAGGAAAGGAGAACATATAACATATTTTAGTGCAGTTGTCCTTGATCCTTGGGGATCCTAATGAAATATGAAGCAATCGTTGATAACACATGCATGATAGTATTTGCTAGATCTGAAAAATTCAATTCTTGCTATATCATGAATCACCAAGAGAGAATGCCTGCCAGATTTCTCCAATATAACAGTATTTTGTTTTCTATTTGAAGCAAATTTTTACTTGACGTGCATTGATCTTGCCTAAATCAACTATTACACTGGAGATTGTAAAATGGTGATTTACTACTTCTGAGTTGACGCTTTTTAATTTCCTCTCATTTTATTTTGGTTCCAAGAGAGAAAACATACAACAGCAATATGAGCCTACTGGCTTAGCCCAATAACAGATCAATTTAGAAGTCATTAGGAAAGGGAATGAAAAGAGAGATTTGAATTGAAAGATATTTAAAAGAAACAAAACTTCCCATTCTATCTTTAATGAGTTTCCAATAGGCAAAGGTTTATTTTTCTTGTTCTTGTCATCATTTAGTTGGGGCTGGATACCTTAATTAAACCTAGGCAGGCATATATTTTATTTATTACATTTCTTTTCCTAACCTCCAAGCCTCTGTACGAATTTTCCCTTACTTGGCCTTCCTACCTGTTCTACAGTTCTCTCCTGTAATAAACACAGTACAAATGTATTTGCCTTTCTTATTTCTAAAACATATACAACTTTGCTCAGCACTTGAGATTTACAAATGACATATTTTTTCTTGTCTTTCATGTTGTAGCTTAAGTGTCCTCTCCACATAGGATTTTTCTCTGACTATTCACAATAAAGTAGTTGCTTCCTGCTCTATATTACAGGACACTTCTTAGAATCCATCATAGTAATGATGATGTCTGACAGCTATGTTGGCCTTTTCTGTCTTTCCCCAGTAGAATGTAAATTAGACTAGGTAGCTTGGCTGTTTATTCCTTGCTATATCCCACTAATTAGAATAGGATTGAAAACAATATTTTTGTGTAAAAGAAGCACCTTTGTTTATACCTCTGTTAAATTGTTATCTTTATATCTTCTTATTAATTATATAAAATATACATTTAAAACTGCTTTAAAAATATAATGAACTAGGGGTTTTGCTTCCAGTGGTGGCAATGGTAATTTAGTTCAATCCTTGTCCTGAGATGAATTAAGGAAGTG
Source organism: Macroglossus sobrinus (assembly GCA_004027375.1). Classification (NCBI taxonomy): domain Eukaryota; kingdom Metazoa; phylum Chordata; class Mammalia; order Chiroptera; family Pteropodidae; genus Macroglossus; species Macroglossus sobrinus. Next base: position 154,175 of record PVKZ01002807.1, on the reverse strand, counting down.
TGTGTGTGTGTGTGTGTGTGTGTGTGTGTGTGTGTGTGTGTGTGTTATCCCATTAGAATGCTAGCAAGGCAATTACAGATTCCAAAGGAAAAAAAATAATAAAACCAGAAAAAGGTGGAACCTGGTATTTAGCTCCACTTTTTCTGTACAGGATCTGCCAGTTCTGGAGGAGGTAATTGAGAGGTCAAGAAACTAGTGAGAGTTTTTGAAAAATTTACAAATAAAAATGGAAATTGTGTATAAGCTCACTAGAGGGCATTGGTAAATCACCCAAGAGTTTATTTAAGATACTGATAGTCTACACCCATAAAATAAGAGTGAAAACTACTTGCAGGTATTAAAGTGTGACTTCAAATTTCCATGCCTGGTAGTGTTAAAGTCATTCTAGTTTGCTCATGACCCTAGTCACCTGCATAGCAAATATAAATCTGTTCCACAGAAAAGCCTCCTAAACCTTAAATTCTCTTTACTTATTTGTATAATGAACCATGAAATAATAGAGCAACCATACAAATGAAGAAACAGATAATGTTGCAGAAAAGCAAGAAAACAAGAAAAATAACTAAGTGAGAACTACAACAAACACTTGCAACAATGGTTTTAGAAAGTAGCGCATGCATTAAATGCCAAATAATCATTTCAACCTCACAAGTATAAAATTGAGCTCTTAATCTTTTCTCCCAATTTATTCTGCCCTGGCCTCCCTTGTCACTGTCAATGGCAACCCAAAGGTTCCAGTGCTCAACCCGAGACATCACAGTTATTTTCAACTTTTTTTTTTGTCACATCACATATATAGTTGGTTAGAAAAATCTTCATTTATTAAAAAAAACAGGTACATACAGAATGACTCATTTTTGTCATATCTGCAGCTACAAGCTCGCTACTCTGTACTTATCGGCTTGCTTATGTCTCTGCCTGTAGTCTCAACACAGCAGTCAGGATGATTTTATTAAAGCAAACATCAAACCAGATTCTCCTCTGCTCAGAATTTTGCAACAATTTACCCCTGAATTCAGATTACAAATCAAAGTCTTTAAAGTGGTTTAGAAATTCTATAACTTTTGAAATCTATGTCAAGGCCTCAGAGCCAGTTTTATTTCTGTACTACAAAACAGATATCTCACCCATTTTAATGAAATACTTGTACTGTAGGATGTCAACTTCTGCATTTTCCTATAATGTATACATTTACATTGCACCAACAAGTACTCTGTTGGACTGTAAACTCTACGGTGAAAACTATTTACTGGAAGCTTATATTAATCATTTTTTTAAAAAGATTCATAATTATGATAACAGAACTAGGTTTTGATAGCAGAACTAGTCATTGTAAATGAAGATTATCTTATGTTGACTAATGGACAACAACTGCTGTTATAAATGAGTGACCTTTAAAATATTTTGATTTAATAAAAATGTATTTTTGCATAAGTTTGTCTTATTTTATCATTTTCATTTCATATAATGTTTTCTGACTAAAGTAACCTTTCATTGAGCACCAGATGGCTTTTTTCATTAACCTGTTTTAATAAGCCTAAGAACGAATAAACTTATATATGTAGGACTGCTAGCTATTTTTTGTCTTTCTTTAATATTTCATGATCAAAGCAATCTCCCATTGAATTCCAGTAGTCTCTTTTACTAATCTCTCTTAGTTTATTGATAGTTGAAAAATAAATGTGGATGTAAATAAACTTTGATGTAAAGAACTGCATAGGTAGAGGTGCTAGAAACTAGCACACAGACCTAATTACCATCTAGTAATTTTTTTATAGTTATTCATATGCTAAGCTTAGAGTTATGTTTAAATTCAAGATTCTTTAATTTTGAAAGGTGAATTTTTACTGCAACATAGTTTCCACTGGCCTTTAAGGCATTTCTTTTTTGTTGTTGTTGTTGTTTTTTTCATTTACCCAAATGCAAATTATAACTACTCTTTAACTATAATTTATTTTCTTGAATTTAGCCAAATTAGATTACATGATTGAACTAAATCCAGAAGAATGAAATAGTACTTAAGATAATGATATATGCACATTTTGTATAAACGTTTTTAGTAACATGACTAATACATTAATAAATCTAACAACCTTAGTTACTATCGCCATGACCTGGACACTCCTAGTCCACATCCTGAATTAGGATCATAGACGTCACACAGAGTGGAACTAGTGACACATTAGTGGAAAAATGGAGACCACATTTTATATTTAATTCGGAAGAGGAAACCGTTTTGCCAAAAACAATTCGCTTTGTAATTTTTCATTTCAATTATCTTCAGCATGATGGTTCAAATGTGTTTTCTTCTCTTTGTTTTGATTTGGTAAGGAAACAGATCAGTCTAAAAGCCAACTGAACACAGCTCCCAAGACCACTCTTTATAAAGCTGATTATTTATGCACAATAGAGAGTACAAGCACATTTCCTGCCCCAGTCAAAATTCTGTCTACCTTGGAATACGAAAACACCTCCAATGATGCCTTCCCAAGTTATATAGTATTATTTTTTTAAAAAGAAGAAAATTATATCTTTGAATTTCAAGCATTATAAGACAACATATTTGAAATATATCTTAATAGCAATGTTTGAATTTAAATAAAAATTTTTAGACATAAACATATCTTATTATACATTATATCCTCTGTGCATTTCTCTTAATAATTGACTGTTTACATGTCTGCAAAAGTGCCTAACATTTTAAATTTCATAGTTCATAATAATAAAATATTGACATTAAAATACTTAATAAAAGAACTCTAGAAATTTTGAACAAATAGATTAATTAATTTTTATATATGGTTTTCTTTGCAAAATAAAAATATATTTTAATGTTTTATATATAAGATCTATATACTTATAACATTTACCAAAATTCTAGTCTATGTACTTATTAAGCTTTTAATACTACATTTAGAGAAATATTGGTACAAACTGCATTAGGTTAGATTAAAAATTTCTGAAGGTTAGAAATATTTGTCAATAATATCTTTTACTTGCAAAATTTTAAAAAGTCCTCTCAAACTCCTTTTAACCTTATTTTTATTTAGTTTATTCAATTAATCTTGATTGAGTGCTGACTTTGTATGGTATATAAAAGGAAGAAACTTCCAGCCCTCAGGTGACCTACAACAAAGGGGTATAATTAAATGAAAAGTACTGATTGCTTTGAAAATATATGCCTTTTTATTATACATTGAACTTTTTCTCAAAATAAATAAATGTAGTGTTTATTTTTCTATTAATCTTTAAAAAGTTTAAAAAACTAATGTTTTTAATTTGTTTGAAAGCAAACATAGGATTTTTTTTCTGAAGATGGTTTGTTTTTTTATTATACAGGCAAAAGAGGTAATATATAATTTATGATTCATAAAGTTCTAATTCCCATCCCCCTTCCCTCATGATATCATCTGTTTTAAATGAGTCAGTGCAGAATATATATGCTATTCCCATAACCTGTGAGCAAATCTAGAAGTCAAATATGTGTAAAATCGTTATTTTTGTATTGTCCTGAAATATTGATATGAGTTTTCAAAGACAGTGCCATGTTAAACCTCTGATATCATTGAACCATCTTTCTTCTTCAGCACATGTAGTTCACATATTTGTACTGGTTCGAATGGCTTGCTTGAAAAGAATGACAAAATTACATCTTTACTCTCTGACTCATTTCTTATTTGATTAGAATTGTCCTGAGGGCAAAGAGTATGCTTTATTCATTACTTTAAAATAAGAGAATCCAAAAACAGGAATTACAGTAGTTGTTAAGCAAGTTATATGTGTTGAATTATTTGTTGTTGACTCTGTAACTAAATTTGGGGAGACCAAAACAGGGTTGTGCCTTTGTTAATGGTTTTGGGGAGTCCTGGAACTTCTGGACCTTTGTTCTTGGCATCGGGCAACAATGGATTCAAGACAGATGCACAGCAATTGCAAGCAAGCATGTTTTATTAAAGCAAAGTACACATTAAAAAAAAAATGCAGGCAGCTGGGAGAGAGAATCTGCCTAGAGCTGTCTGAATTATGGGCATATCTTTTCTTGGGGGTGTCCTAATGCTATCTAGCCTGCTTCTAGTCCTTGGCTAGTTTCTTATGCCACCTGGAGGGGAGGAGGCAGCTCAAGATCATCTATTTTTTCTCCTGGCCTTGGCTTGTTCTTAGGCTGGGGTCTCATACTTGAAATCAAAACAGGGAGAACACCAAGTAAGGGACTGAAAAAAAATTCCAGAGTTGCCTCTTGAAGGGGAGAGAGAACTTCCCTAGGCTAACTACCCTGCCTCACCTCAGGCAAACACAGAGGAATTCCTTAATTAATAAATCAGAGTGAAGAGTTGCCAGTTCCGCATATAAAAAAGCTAGAGCAAGTGCATTTGAGATTCAGTCTAGTTATTAATTCCTCCAGAAATCATTCCCTGACCTATCTTTTCTTCTGTCTGTACTGCTCATACTCTCTCCTGCTTATCCACTCATAATATTCTATCATTAGATTTAACACATGGCTTATAGTTATGAGTTGTAGTTCCACAGAGATGATGAACTAACTCTTTGAAGGCAGAAAATATGTTTTATCCTTCTTAATGGAATTGTTGCCTCGCATTCAATAGTTTGAGTTAACTACTATATCTCTACACTTTGGAATATCATTCAAGTGAATTTAGTGAATAGATGAGTAAATTAGATTGTCATCATTTGTGGTGGGCATTCCTTTTCTTCAGTTAGCCCACCAGCTCTTCAAGACAGTGTTCAATCTACTGTCTCCAAGACAAGGTTTGCTTTCCAGCCTAATTATTTAATAGGAAATATAAATGTGAAACACAGGAGTTAAGGTTATTGATATGAAAGATCACTCGGTAGAGCTAAATCTAAAATTTTAGCCCATTTTGAATGCAAATGTCTATTTAACAATTCACCTTAGTGTTCTCTCACCACACACCTGATAAGAATGTAACTGGGTGACTAAAAATGAAATATGCCAAATGATTTCTTCGAGTTGCATTTTTGTTACTTTTTTTCACCAGCATTTGATTACTTACTTTCACATACACTCATTTAGAAAAAGATTTTTTAAAATTAACCTTTATTATCTGACATTCAAGAATTTGGAAAATATTGTGAGAAATGTCCATTTTCTTTCTTCCCCCCCTTTCTATACAACATAGCATCCTTTCCAACAATTACTTAATAAAGAAAAAAGGTTATGATAGAAAATATTTATTTTATTTATCAATTTTCTTTCTTAGCAACATGAAAATAGTCGTGCTACTGCAAGTGATTTCTACAAATATTTTTCTCAGCCCTTATCTAAAAAACAAAACGAAGACAGAACAAAACTAATATAAAATAAATTGCTGTTATTTGTGAATACAAAAACCTTTACTATCAGAAATAAATCATAATTAAGAAAGAGGAGATGCAAATTGTCTATCTTAAATAGAGCAGTTTCTGAAAGTACGTTTCTTCAAAGTATTGGGTAGCACTTTTCTCATTATAACTATTAAAACATTAGTAATAAAAGAAAAGAATATCAGACTGTGATAATGTACAAAGAAATAGAATTTTAAAACTATTATTCATAAAAATACAGATAGAGATTTAGATCACATTTTTAGAAATTTAATAATTTTCAGATAATTTACACATTGTCAAAATTTTGTGATTGAAAGAGCTGTAGAGAATTTGCTTGATGAGTTATAAACACAAATTTATAATTATTATAATTCTGAGAAAATTTAAAAGATTCAGTAGTATTTCATAAGACATTTTAATTAGTGATGAAGGCTTCGTGGAGAGTGAAAATCATCATGAAATATTAATGTTCTAATGCATATTCCTAAGTACAATTAAAATTACTCTAAGTTGAATGCTGACAGATTTCATTTTCTTGCTTTGCAGCAACTATCCACAGTCTGTTTAAGCATAAAACTCAGTAATAGTACAGGTTTACTTAGTCATTGGTAACTATTTTATTATATTTTAACTAACCTTAAGATTTCAGTTATTCAGAGCATTTAAAATTACAGCATTATCATAGAAAATACATTAACTTTGTCCTGATGTTTAATAATCAATTTGTTAGAAAGTATTACTTTTAGAGTTTTTAATCAGTTGAAAAATGAAGTGAGATGTTTTTATTTTAAAGCTATCCATATCTGGCTACCTAGCTCGATTTTAAGTTTTGGATCTTTATTGTTCTTCATACCACAGATTAGATTTATGTTTGTTGACCAACTTTTAACCAAACTGCAAACTGCCAATTTTATGTGGCACTGTGCTGCATAATCCTTTTGGGCAAACCAGCTCTCTAAAGAGGCTTAGAAACTGAAATTATCAAAGATTTCCAATATTGCTTCACTTTCTTCTTTGGATTATTCAGGGCATTGAGTCTCAGTAAAAATGATGGGTAGCTATGAGGTACTAAGATGAGGTAATAAAGGAAACTTTATTACCTTTCTTTCATTTGACCAATCATCAAAATAAATGCAATTAAAAAAACTAATTATAAAATAAATTACAGTTTTCCAGTATACTTAATTGTTTAAATGGTTTTATGGTAGCAAATGTTAATTTTTAATTACTTAAAATATTTGAAATAAGAGTTAAAGTTGTATCAGTCAGCTTAGCAATTCTGTTTGTGTGTGAAATGTTCAATAGAAAATGTACAAACTTATAATTTCTACCATCACCTTCTAAGGATTAGGGATCTGAGTATCCCAGTCCGTGGGATTTTTTTTGTTATTGTTGTTGGTTACACAAAGCTGTAGCCTGAGGACATTGCAACAAACTCAAACACACAAGTGGTTAAGGAAAGAAAAGTTGGAGGAAACTGACTATGAAATATGTTTCAGTATTTGGAAGCAAAAGTATTTGTTTGTAGTAGGGATTTTGTCTGGCAAGGGGAGGAGGCTGAAGGGCACATGGGAGATAGAACCCAAGAAGGAGGGAGGAAAGAGGAAAGAAAGGGAGATAGAGAGAGGAAAAAGAGAGAGGCTACAAAGGTAAAAAGATATTTTCAGGGTGAAAAATCTGAATTGTGTGATGTAACTGCCCTCTCCCTCTCCTGTCTTCTATGTAAATTCTTTTTACAAAATGGACTTTTAAAATGAACAGCCTTCAGAGGATAAAGAAAAGTGCTGAGCCCCTGGTCCAAAAAATACAAAGGCAAAAACCTATGGATATTTAGGGGATCTACTGCATGCTTTTGTGCTGTCTTCCTGTCTGTCTGTTTGTCTGTCTGTCTATCTATCTATCTATCTATCTGTCTATCTATCTATCATCTATCATGTATCATCTATATATCATCATCACTCTTTATCTATGTACATATCCCCTATCTATCCATCAAAGGAGCATTGATAAGGAGAGAAACTAAAGCTAAATTTTAAGTGATATCTTAAAAATTTTCTTAAATCCAAAGCACATTTTTAAATACAAAGAATAATATTTGCTTTCTGTATTTTGTTATAATCTACTGAAAAAGTCATGATTAAAGTTGAAATTCAAGTTAATTAAAATGTTAGGCCATTTTTTATTGTACCATATGAAATAACATATAAAAGCAATAAAGAAAATGGAAAAAAATGAAAGTGAAAAAAATTAAAAGCCTGCATCAATTAAGGAACTAAATCATTAATGTAGTAATAATATCAGTCTACATTTTATTTTCAGGTTTGATCTTGTTTTTACTCTACCGAAATGTCCATTCACCTAGATTATATTTGCTCTACCTGTGTTTCTTCTTGAACATCTTATACCTCTCCTTTGCAGTGCTCACTAAAATTATGATTAACTGGTATCTTGTTAGTATCTCTAACAGATATTACATAAATATATACTTAATGTCAAGTAACATATTTCTCCCACTCCAAACATCCTTTTCTCGTGTTGCCTTTCTTAATAAATGGCACCACCAAACATCCAAGAGTAAAACTGGAAAACCTAGGAGTTATTGACACTTTGCCCTCTCTTACTCTTTATATATAATCTATCTGTTAGGTTCACTGAAAGAAGAACGCCCAAGTCCAAAGTGGTTAAGCAAGGTTTATTGTAGCAGAGTGAGAGCCAGTCTGAGCCAAAGATGGCGTCAGCCTTGAATGCTAGGGGACCTGAAACTTATATGGGGCTTGAGGCCAGCTTTTTCTGTGGGAATATTTCAAGCAGGTACATTGATAGAGAAGGGAGAGCAGTCCAGTGAAACAAGAGGTGAGCATGAAACATTGCCAACCCAGATGCAAAGTCCAGTTCCCACACAAAGGTAGGGGAAGAGTCTAGTTCCCACACTATGGAGTAGGAATAGGGCCCTCCTGGACCTAACATTATCATAAAGTCTTGCTGATTTTAATTCCTAGATATTTCTTGAATCTAAACATTTCTTCCCACTTAATCACCACCTTAAATCCTCTCTTTGACTTCTAGTTGTTTTGTTTGCAGCTGCAGCCCCATTCTATAGCATCCAATTTCCACACCTGCCACAGAATTACTTTTTTTAAAAAATAAAATTTATTGAGATGATATTGCTTAACAAAATTATATAGGTTTCAAGTGTAAAATTTTATAATATATATCATCTTATATTGCATTGTTTCTTCACCATCCAAAGTTAAATCTCCTTCTGTCACTGTTTAGAGTATAAAGAATTGAGGGCTTTTGGACCTTACAAAATAGATTCCATGGGAGCCATGACAGTAATGTCAACTTGAACATAAGGAGAACACCCTTGGAATCTAACTAGAATGCCCCAAAGTACAGACTTCAGCCCCATTTGCAGAAGCCAATAAGCACAAGGCTTCCACTTTGTAAAGTCTGTATAAACTGAACATGTTAGACAGACAATGCTCATGGATGGGAGCACTAGAGCTGAAGACTCTGACCTTCTGACCTGTTGTAGCCACTGGCTTGGGGCCTATGCGCAGCTCTTGACACCACCAGTCAACAGAGCTTGCTTTGGAAACGCTAAGGACTTTCATCTCTTTGCTCTGTCATGTAAAACTCTGTACTTCCCTTCTCTGTGTGTTGTGCATTAACCCTCATGGGTACCAGATCGATTTATCTGAGAAAGTTTCATCCAGTAAGCTTGGCACCGTGGAAAGACACAAATGTGTTCAAGCATGTTACTTTGGTAGCAGCTTTTCTTTCTCACAACAGTCAGCATGTGTTTGACCAAATTTACCTTCATCTACTATCCCCTGCTCCTCACTTTTCCTCTGGTAACTCCTAAACTGTTGTCTGAGTCTATGAGTTTTTGTTTGTTTGTCTTGTTTGTTTTTTTGTTTTCAGTTTTATATGCCACATGTGAGTGAAATCATATGATTCTGAACTTTTACTGCATGACTTATTTCATTTAGCATGATTAGTTCAAGATCTATTCATAATGTTATAAATGGCAATATCTCATTTTTCTTATGATTTAGTAATATTCCATTATATATATGTACAACATCTTGGCAGAAAAACCAGACACACAGACCAATGGAACATAATTGAGAGCCCAGAAATATTTTTGACAAAGAAGCCAAAAACTTAACAATGGCAAGGGGAAAGTCTCTTTAATAAATGGTGCTGGGAAAACTGAAAAGTCACATGCAAAAAATTAAAGCTAGACTGCTCTCTGTTAATTATACATCAAAATTAACTCAAAATGGACAAAAGACTTAAATATAAGACCTGAAACAATAAATTATATAGAAGAAAATGTAGTAGACTTATGAACCTTGATTTTAGAGAGGATTTTATTATTTGATCTCTAAGACAAAGGATATAAAAGCAAAAATAAATAAATGGGATTATATTAAACTAAAAAGTTTCTACATAGCAAAAGAAACCATCGATGAGACAAAGAAGCAGCCAACTGAATGGGAGAAGATATTTGCAAATGATGTCTTTAATAAGAAGCTAATATCCAAAATATATAAAGAACTTATACAACTCAACACTAAAAAATACAAAAAATCGTATTAGAAAATAGGCAGAGGACCTGAACTGTCACTTCTCTCAAGAAGACAAACAACTGGCCAAGAGGCATATAAAAGAGGTTCAACTTCACTAGCTATTAGGGAAATGCAAATCAAAACCACAGTGAGATACCACCTCACACTTGTAGAAAAATGAGACAAGTATCAACAAATGTTAAAGAGGTTGTGGGGGAAAAGGAATCCTCATATAATGTCAGTGGGGATGTAAATTGGTACAGCCACTATAAAAAACATTATGGAGTTTCCTAAATAAAATTAAAAATAAAATTACCATATGACCTAGCAATAATTCTTCTGGGTATCTACCCCCCAAATTTAAAACATTTATTCATAAAGACATTTGCATTCCAGTGTTCATAACAGCATTATTCACAGTGGCCATGGTATGAAAAAAACAGAAGCATTCTATAATACATGATTGAATACATGGTCACCTTTTAAAAATACAACTCTTACTAAGTTTCTTCTCTTTCGAAAGTGAAAGCTGGTTCTCAGCTCCCTCTTAAATCTGATTTCACATGCTGCTCTTCTCCAAACTTCTACTGCAGCCACATGAAGGTATTATTTTTTTACACTTGTCATGCTGCCTCAAGTCACTGATTTTACCAAAAATGTTTTTCTCCCTCTTTTACCTTATCTTATCTATCCTTCAGATCTCAGATCAAATGAGACTTCCACAGTAAAGATGTAACTGACTTTTCATTCTAGGTTAATTCTTCATTTTATAGATTTCCTAGAACTATGTACCTCTTTTTACAACATTTGTCAGAGTTGAAATATGCCATCTGTGTGAATATTTAATTAATATCTATCTCCGCCAGTAGAGAATGTTACAAATTAGCTTTCGCAGATAGTGCATCACCTGGCTCAATACACATTTTGTGAAGAAATAAACAAATAATTTTTTGTCTAGGTGTTTTGTAGAAGGAAGGAAAAATTAGGCTACGATATCTGTCTAGTTAAATTGAGATATTTATGTCTTTTGATTCCAGGGTAAAATAATGGAGAAATAATAGATTGCTCAATAAAAATATGAAAGTTGTTTGTATAGATAAAAATAGAACAGTGACACAGAATAAGAACTAACAATGACACCTGCACATAAAGCCAATGTTAGCCACATAGAGTGGTACCTGTTACATTCTTGGGTAGAATTAAAATGTTACTTTCTATTTTGCTCATCGTAGCTTCCATTAATTATTTACAGTCTGGCTCAGTCATGACATTTTCCCCAAATCCAACTCAAACTATATGGTCTTAAAATTGCCAAACATTTTTTAGTACAATACTTTTCTACAGAGAGTCTGTGTGTATTTGTGCATTACAGTTACCATGGTTAGAAAACATTTTGTGAGAATGGTCTCTTAAAGTAGCTATCAAAGTCAGCTGAACAGCTGTTTCAGAGTTGATAAGGCTGAGAGAGTAGATAACATGCCAGCATTGTTGTCAACAGCTACAGTAGGCTCAGGAGATCTCAAATATTATATTTTCAGAAAGGTAATTAAAAATGCCAGGAAGATTAACTGTAAGGTTCATGCTAGTAACCCTATCCATTACAGAAAGAGAAAGTGTACCAAAAAAATTATATTCAAACATAATAAAAGTCATTGGGTTTATAAAAAGGAAGTTCAAAGGATAAAGGAGAGGAGAGAATAGTGTAGAATAAAGGAAAAAAATTAAAAAATAGAGGAAAAAAACTAAAATTAGAGGAAGATAAGAAAAAGTGAAAAGAGGAAACATTCATGTTATTAAGAGATATCATGTCAAATTTTAAAAAATAAATATATGATCACATCCCATCAGTGAAACAATAAAATTATAATGCCAAGTACTATAATTATGCCTTGATTAAATCAGGTCCTACTCTTCTCTCAAGTGCAAAATTAATGAGAAATTTCAGTTGATAAAGGATCAAATGGTTGAAAGATTTGTAAGAGCTTCACAGAATATATAACTCAATCTATTACAAATGAGTTACTTCTAAAAAGTTAAATCAGACTCAATGTTTTTATTTTAAAATTTACAATCTTAATCTAAATTTACAAATCAAATACTTCATATAGTAAGCTAAATTAATCACATCTCTCCTTTATGTGGTCATAAGACATTGTTTGCATATACATGTACACACAATACTAATTAAATTCTTTGCACTTTGAATGTACTTACAATTCTGACTTACTTTTTTTTGCCTTGACATATTTAATATTCAGAAATCACTTGTCTTTAAAAGAAATTTTATAAACAAATTAAAGTAATAATTCTCCCTAATATATAATAATTTTTATTATGTATTGACTGTTATTGACTGAAATGCATCTCTCTCAAAATTTATATGATAAATCCCTACACCCTAACATGACTCTATTTGCAGATAGGGCCTTTAAGGAGATAATTTAGATGAAATGAGGTCATAAGGGTGAGACCCAAATTCAATAGAACTGGTGTTCTTATAAAAAAAAAAAAAAAAAGAGACACCAGAGATATTTCTCTCTTTTCCCATATACACATTCACAGAGAAAAATTCATGTGAGGACACAGAGAGAAGGTAGCTGTCAGGAAGCCAGGAAGAGAGGTCTCATCAGAAACTGACTTTTCTGGCACCTTGATCTTCTAGCCTCCAGAACTGTGAGAAAATTAATTTCTGTTGTTTAAGACACTCCGTCTATGGTATATTGTCATAATAGCAGCAGTTCAATATATATAGCATCAAATTTTATTTCATAAACACACTTGAACTGCAGCTCTTATATTAGATCTACTAGATTTAGCAAAGACTTACATACTTAACTAAAACAAATAGATAAATAAACACAATTTTTCAGATAGTTATGCGTTGAATATCATAAAATAAGATACATATATTGAAGATGTTTAACATACTTTTTAAATAAAAAAATTAATTTATTTGATGAAAATCTCTGATCTGACTTTAGAAATCTTATTAAATTGCTTTTAAGTAATACTTATGTCCAACATACAACATACAGAATCATGGAGTATTTTGGCCATATCCTCGTGACAAAGTTGAGGCAGAGCAGCAAGAAGCAAGAAATTAAGATTTATTGAAGACCTGTTATAATTTCTTAAGATTTTCCTTAAAAATAAAAAAAATCATATATTAGGAGGAATTATTACTTTAATATGTTCATTGACAAAGTATATTGTATATCTTTCTAGTATGTACCATACTAAACAATGCAAAACTAAATAAATATTTGTTGCTGATGATTATAATACAAAGACTCTAATTCTACATATCAGCTGTAGTCCTTACAACAGATATTTGAGTAAAAATAAATATGTAATAGATGTTTTTTTTTTAACTAAATTGCAGTCCTAATTGGAATAAAAATTTTCAATTGTTGATGATATTTCAGATGTACTCATCAGGAGTAATTTCAGAAACACATTTGTAAATCAGATTTAATAAAAAGAGTCTTTTAAATAGATATTGATAATGATACTCTCTCCAATATAAGATTAAAATGCATATTGCCCTATTGTTAATATTCTGTCTTCTCTTTCTGAATCAAAAGGCAACTTTTAAAAAATTTTATATCTATTCATGTGTTTGCATATTTTTTCTACCATGTTTCGGATCTTTGATCCGAAACAAAGAGTAAGAGATGTCCCCAGATCTCTTCCCTTGAAACAACAATAAGTTGAACATCTAAAACTCAACAAAAATCACCACCCAAACCGCACATCAGCACATGTGAGTGTGGAATTGCACATAAGAGCTACCACAGGTCAGAATACCGAGTGTCAGGCAGTGGACTGAGAGAAATAAAGAAGATGCCTCCCGAAGCCAGCAGAGCTCCCTATAGGGGGAGGGAAAGGGGAGGAGGTGCAGTAAGTTTATGCGGTGACTTCCCTGAACAGCCTTACCTGGGAGAGTTTGTGAGTTCCACACAGCCAGCGGCAGAGCCCAGTCATCAGGGAACAAAGCAGAGAAGTGGATGGTAGAGAAACTACAGTTGATTTCTACTAGCCTTGGTTGCAAAACTAAAGCTGAGCTGCAGCCCCCATCCCACTACCCTGAGAGTCCCTCCTTGCTTACCCTCCGAGACCAATTACTGCAGAGCCGTAGGGAAATCTGAGCAAATGCTATTGAAACCGTCGCTAACACTGACAGGAACTGAGATGGAGGATAGTGAGCATGATTAAAAATCTATAAGGGGAAAAAGACATTATTAAGACTTTATATAAAGCAGAGATCCAAGAGGCTTAGACACCACCTACTAGGAACCCAAAAGAAAAACACCTTATTTACAACAGCCTAGGGACCATTATGTAATAAATCTTTCTGAAAAAAAAAAAAAAAGCAGAACACACTTTCATTAATGCCCAGACAGAGAAATGGTTCATTAACACCATGAACAACCAAGGTGACAAGGCAGCTCAGAAAGAAAGAGAACGATCTCCAGATAATAGACTTACAGACATAAATGACAGAGAATTCAGAATGATACTTCTGAAAAAACTCAGTAAGATCCGAAACAAATCATATCAACAATTTCAAGAATTGAAAAACAACTAGATGAGCAGAATAAGTTCTTTAGCAAGGAGAATGAAACCCTGAAAAAGGACCGAATAGAACTTCTGGAGATAAAAAAAAAAACGCACCGCAAAAGTTGAAAAATGAAATAAGCTTGGGAAATAGAGTCGACCAAATGGAGGAAAGGATCAGTGATATCAAAGACAGAAATCTAGAAATAAATCAGAAGGAAGAAGAGAGAAACCAAAGAATAAAAAATAATGAAAGAGAAATACAAGAACTAGTTGATAGAATCAGAAGAGGAAACAGGAATAATGGGCATTATTGAAGGTGCGGAAAAGGAGAAGGGACTAGAAGCATTTTTAGACAAATAGTTGACGAGAATTTTCCAAATCTAAGGAAGGAGCTGGAGCTTGGAATTTAAGAAGTCAACAGAATATACAATTATCTCGACCCAAAAAAGTCTTCACTAAGACACAGTGCATTAAAGTTATCAAAAATTAATGACAAAGACAGAAATCTCAGGGCAGCCAGGGAGAAGAAAATGGTAATTTATAAAGGAAAACACGTTAGATGATTCTATGACTTCTCAGTATAAACAATACAAGTAAAAAAAAAAATAGAATCAAATATTTAAGCTATTAAATGAAAAGAACTACTAGCCTAGAATAAACTATCCAGCTAAGCTCTCCTTTAGATATGAAAGAGAAATTAAGACCTTTCCAGACATATAAAAACTGAGGGAATTCTCTACTATGAGGCCTGCACTACAGGAAATTTGAAAGGAGTCAGCTCACCTAAAACAAAATGACAAAAAACAAAAAACAAAAAACAGAAAAATAAACAATTAGGAGTAAGGTGACTATCAGGCAAATAGAAGCAGAGGAGTGCAACTCTTACTAGGAATAGGGCATTATAAGCTTAAATAATAAGAAGAGAATTGCTATAGCAAGATAGTAATGAACATTCAGCATGCATAGAAAAAAATTGAGATAACAATGACTGAAAAGGACAGGATTCAAAGATCCAAATTCGCAAAGGAGAATGGAGATAAGGCACATGTAGAAGAAAATGAAGGACTCTGTGTGTGTGTGTGTGTGTGTGTGTGTGTGTGTGTGTGTGTATATATATATATATATATATATACTTTCCTTTATATATTCGTAATGGTAACCATATGCCAAAGATTCAGAACCAAAGTACACAACATAAAACAAAAAAGACCAGAGGTAAAACTCAAAAAATTAACCAAAAGAAAGAAAACAGAAAAACAAGGGTGAGGAAGCAATGGAAACACTGAGCTACCAGAAAGCAAAAGATAAAATGGCTATATTACGATCTTATGTTTTAATCACCGCCTTAAATGTAAATGCACTGAACTCACTAATAAAAAGGCACAGAGTTGCAGAATGGATCAAAAACAAAATTCAACTATATGCTGCCTCCAGGAGACAAATCTCAGCTCCAAAGACAAATATAGACTCAAAGTGAAAAAGTGGAAAATGATATTCCAAACAAAAGGCATTCAGAGAAAAGCATAAGTAGTGGTATTAATATCAGATAAAATAGAATTCAAAATAAAAAAGGTAAAGAAAGATACTGAAGGGCACTTCATAATGATAAAGGGAATCGTGCACCAAGAAGACATAACACTTATTAATATCTATGCTCCTAATCAGGGAGCCCTGAAATATGTAAAAGAATTACTAACAGAACTAAAGGGAAAAACAGACCAAAACACTATCATAGTAGGAAACCTAAATATCCTACTGTAAGAAAATCAATAAGAAAATAATATTTTTAAATGATACCTTAGAGCAACTGGACATAATTGACATATACAGAGCCTTCTATCTCAAAACAACTACTTATACATTCTTCTCTAGTGCACATGGAGCATTATCAAAAATTGACCAGATACTGACACAGAGATAGCCTCAACAAATATAAGATGGTTAAAATCATACCAACCATATTCTCTGATCATAACACTTTACAACTAGAGATCAACTGTAAAAAGAAAGAAGAAAGAACCACAAATATATGGAGATTAAACATCATGCTACTGAACAATAACTGAGTCACAGAAGAAATAATAGGAGAGATAAAGAAATACATAGAAACAAATGATAATTATAGTAGAACATATCAAAACTTTTGGGACATGGCAAAAGTGGTCATAAGAGGAAAGTTCATATCATTACAGGCCTATTTCCAAAAACGAGAATGAGACCAAATGAACAACCTAATGCTTTATATTAAAAAACTAGAAAAGGAAGAACAAATGGAACCTAAAGTCAGCAGACAGAAAGAAATAATCAATATTAGAGCATACATAAATAAAATTGAAAGGAAAGAAAGAAAGAAAGAAAGAAAGAAAGAAAGAAAGAAAGAAAGAAAGAAAGAAAGAAAAGAAAGAAAAAGAAAAAAAAATAAATGAAACAAGGAGCTGGTTCTTTGAGAAGGTTAATAAAATTGACAAATTCCCAGCTAGACTCACTAAAGTAAAAAGAGAAAGGACACTAATAATATCAGGGATGAAAGAGGGGAAATTATGACAGACACTGTAGAAATACAAAGGATTATACAAGAATACTATGAAAAAGTATATAACATCAAATTTAATAACTGAGAAGAAATGGACCAGTACTTAGAAAATACAACCTTCCTAGACTGATCAAAAAAATCTAAATAAACCGATCAGCAGTATGGAAATTAAAACAAACATAATCAAAAACCTACCAAAAAGTAAAAGTCCAGAACCAGATGGTTTTACCAGTGAATTCTACCAAACATTTAAAGAAGATTTAATACTTATTCTTCTCAAACTCTTTCAAAAAATCAAAGAGGAGTCAGGACTTCCCAACTCATTTTATGAGACCAATATTACCCTGATACCAAAAGCTGGTAAAAATAACACAAAAAAAGAAAACTATAGACTAATATCTCTCATGAACACACATGCAAAAATCCTAAATAAGATACAAGCAAACTGAATATAGCAACATATTAAAAAGATTATACACCATGATTGAGTGGGCTTCATCTCAGGGGCACAGGTATGGTTCAACATACACGGATTGATTAATGTGATATACCACATAAACAAATTTAAAAAATAAGAATCATATAATTATATCAATAGATGCAAAAAAGGCTTCAACAACATACAGCACCCATTTATGATCAAAACACTTAACAAAATTGGTATAGAAGAATAATACGTAAACATAATAAAGGTCATGTATTACAAGCCCTCAGCCAACATTATACTTAAAAATTACAAACCTTCCCTCTAAGATCAGGAGCAAGGCAAGGCTGTCAACTATCGCCACTGCTATTCAATATAACATTAGAGGTCCTAGTGATTGCCATCAGGCAAGAGAAAAATATAAAAGGCATCCAAATAGGAAACAAAAAAGTCAAACTGTCACTATTTGCAGATGACATGATTCTTTATAGAAAAAAATCCTAAAGAATCCACAAGAACACTACTAGAAACAATAAGCAAATACAGTAAAGTTTTTGGATACATAGTCAATGTTCAATAATCCATAGTGTTCCTATACTCTTATAATGAAGTGTCAGAAAATGAAGTGGAAAAAATAATTCCTTTTGTAATTGCAACAAAAAGAATAAAATACCTAGGAATAAATCTAATGAAACATGTGAAGGACCTATATAATGAAAACTATAAGATCTTGTTAAAAGAAATCAAAGAAGATACAAAGAAATGGAAAGATATTTTGTGTTCTTGGACTGGAAAAGTCAACATAGTTAAAATGACCTTATTACCTAAAGCATTATACAGATTTAATGCAGTCCCCATGAAAATCTCAATGGCAATTTTTAAAGAAATAGAGCAAATAATCATCAGATGTGTATAGAAGCACAAAAGACCCAAAATTGGCTAAACCATCCTGAGAAAAAAGAATGAGGCTAGAGGCTTCACTCTGCCTGACTTCAAATTATACTACAATGTGACAGTAATCAAAATGGCATGGTATCGGCAGCTAAACAAACACATGGACCAGGGGAACAGAATTGAGAGTCCAGAAGTAAACTCATGTTTATATGTGCAAATAATTTTTGACAAAAATGCCAAAAATATATAGTGGAGAAAGAAAAGCTTCTTCAATAAAAGGTGCTGAAAACACTGGAAAACCACATGCAAAACTATGAAACTAGCCTGTTGTTTATCACCACATGCCAAAATTAACTCAAAATAGACTAAGGATCTATTAATATAAAACCTGAAACAATAAAATGCATAGAAGAAAACATAGGAACTAAACTCAAGGACCTTAGATTTAAAGAGGATTTTATGAATTTGACCTCAAAGGCAAGGGAAGTAAAAGCAATAAAAAATGAATGGGACTACATCAAACTAAAAAGCTTTTGCTCAGCAAAAGAAATGATCAACTAGGTAAAGAGACAACCATCCTAATATTTAAAATATATAAAGAACTCATATAACTCAATAATAACAACAACAACAACAACAACAACAACAACAACACAAAAGATCCAATCAAGAAATGGGCAAAGGACTTGAACAGATATTTCTCCCTAGAAGACATACGAATGGCCAACAAATATATGAAAAAGTGCTCAACATCACTAGCTATTAGAGAAATGGAAATCAAAACCACAATGAGATTCTATCTCATGCCTAAACAGGACAAGTAATAACAAATGTTGAAGAGGATGCAGAGAAAAAGGAACCCTCATACACTACTGGTGGGACAGTATGAAGGTTCTTCAAAAAACTAAGAATTGATCTATCATATGATGCAAAAATCCCTCTACTGGGTATTTACCACAAAGACTTGAAAACCCATATCCTAAAAGATATGAACCTATGTTCATAGCAGCATGATCCACAGTGGCCAGGACATGGAAGCAACCAAAGCATCTTATGATAGATGATTGGCTAAAGAAGCTGTGGTACGTATATACAATGGAATATTACTCAGCCATACGAGGAGGTGAAATACTGACATTTGCATCAACATGGATGGACTTTGAGATAATCATGCTAAGTGAAATAAGCTAGACTGAAAAAGATGAAAATCACATGATATCACTTATATGTGGGATATAAACCTAAAAGCAACAAATGAACAGGACAAACAAACAGAGATTCATGGACATGGACAATGAACTAGTGGTTACTGGGGGTGGGGGGGGGAAGGGAGAAAATTAATGACAAAAAAATATTTAAAAATAGAGAACTTGTTAAAAAAAGATATTAGACATTGGACAATGAAGGATGATGATCTCTGGAAGATAAGAAACAAATGAAATGTGCTCTGTGATTAGCACAGTTGAGAATAATTTACCTGAAAGCATTAGAAGAAACATTACCCGATAATCAGGCAAGATAAAAAAATAATTCCTTTTCTCATCAGACAGTCTGGGACACCTGTAAACAGGTGATATTATGAAGAGTTCTCAGACGCATTATTTCCTGAGTAGTGGGAATATTTAGTTCAAAACTCTGATCTTGTCTAACATTATATGAAAAGCACAGCTAAAAATAAACTTTTTTCAACTAAGTGAACTTTTTTATCCCAGAATAAAACTCAAGAATTTTAATGGAGCACAAAAAATACTTAGCTTCAAACAAAAATCATAGTGTTCAGCATCCAACAGAAAAATAATCAGACATATAAAAAAAGCAGGAAAATGGAAAGAAACAGGACATGTAAAGAAACAGGAAAAAAAATCAATCAATGTGGATACAGAACTAACACAAATTATATAACTAGCAGACAAAGACATTAAAACAATTATAATTGTATTACAAGTGTTCAAAAAGCTAGAGGAGAGGTTGAAATTTAAATAGAAATATGGAAACATAACAAAGATGAAAATAAAACCTACAACATCTGAAATGAAAAATACACTGAATGGGAATCAGGGTAAATGAAACATTGAAGAAGAAAAGATTTGTGAATTTGGAAAACAGGAATTGAAACTATGTAAAATAATACAGAACAAATAGTTAAAAAGAGGAAAATATCAGTGAGCTGTAGGAAAACTTAAAGTGGTCTGATATATGTGTTTTGAGTTCATGTAGGGTAGGTGGGAAGGGGGACAGAAAAGAAATGAAGAAATAATAGCCAAACATTTTGCAAACTTGATGAAAATTATAAACCTACATACCTAAGAAGTTCAATGAAACACAAGCACAAGAAACATAAAGAAAAACACACCAAGACACATCATAAACAATTTACTCAAAACAAGTGATAAAGAGAAAATCTTAAAACAGAGGAAAAAAGTCCTCATAAAGAGGTATAAAGACAAAGAAACAATGAAAACAAAAAGAGTGAAACAATATCTTTAATGTACTGAAATTAGTAAGAACAACAAAAACAAAAACAAAAAACAACTATCAACCTAGAATTCTACCAGAGAAAATATCTTTCAAATATGAAGGCAATATGTAAATTTTTTTAAAGATATACAAATATGAAAGAATGCATCAGCAGTAGAAATGAACAAGAAATGTTAATAGAAGTTTTTCAGATAGAAGGAAAATGATAACACATAAAAATATAAATGATGAGTACTGAAGTGGTAACCTTGCAGGTAAATACATACATAAAAAAACTCTTTAAAATACAATTGGTTATTTAATAAAATAATAACAATATAGCATGGAGGTTTATTACATATGTAGAAATAAATTGTGTGAAAGCAAGTTCAGGAGAGGAGATATGGAAGAACAACATTTTTATGCTCTTAGACTATATGTAAAGTGATCTAGCATCATTTGAATGTAGACTAGATGCTGAACACATAGTAATAAATATAATAGACAAAATCCCTTCTCTTATGAAGTTTTAATTAAAACCATAGACATGTATTTACTTGAACCAGTCTTAAAAAAATAAATTATCAAAACTAATGGGTAATTAACATGATGAGAAGAAGAAAAATTAATACTGTGACAAGTGATATGGGCAAACGTAAATTTAATTTTTTTGTTGTTAATGAAAGTTGTTTTCTATTTTTTATTATGGCTTTTATAAATTAGAGTGGCTGTCATCAAAAAGACAAGAGGTAACAAGTGCTGGCAAAGATGTGGGGAAAAGAAACATTTATGTACTGTTGGTGTTGGTGGGAATATAAATTTGTATAGCCACTGTGAAAAGCAATATAGAGACTCCTCAAAAATTAAAACAGAAGTACCATATGATTCAGTAATTCCATGGCTGGGTATACATCAAAGAAAATAAAAACACTGTTACAAACAGATATTTGCATCCCCATGTTCATTGCAGCATTATTTACAATAGACAAGACATGGGAACAACCTAAGTGTCTATTAATGGGTAAATGGGATATATATATATGTGTATATGTATATGTATATGTATATGTGTGTATATATATGAGTAAAATATGTTGAAAATAAAACACTACTCAGACATAAAAGAAAAGAAGTGTGTCTTGCCATTTGTGACAACATGGATAGACCTTGAGAGCTTTATTCTAAGTGAAATAAGTCAGAGAAAGACAAATACTGTATGATCACACTTAAAAGTGAAATCTAAAAAAAACAAAAAAAAACTTATGGAAACTCAGAAAATTCATAAAAACAGAATCAGGTTTGCAGTTGCCAGAGGCAAAGGGTAGGAATTGGGAAAATTGAATAAAGGTGATCAAAATGTACAAACTTCATTATCGGATAAATAACTTTTGGGGATGCAATGTGCAACATGGTGACTATAGTTAACAATGTCATATATTTGAAAGTTGCTGAGAGAATAAATCTTAAAAATTTCATCACAAGAAAAAAATTGTAGCTATGTGAGGTGATGGACGTCAACTAAATTTATGGTGGTGATCATTTTACAATATATGCATATATCAAATCATTATTTGTATACCTTAAACTTACATAATGATATATGTCAATTATATCTCAATAAAACTAGACAAAATATCATGGCTTTAAATATCAAAACTGAATTTATGTAGTGGATATGTAAGAATACATTTGCTTCTTTCTAAATAATGCTGGCTGACATCACCTCCTCCACTTTCTCCCTGAATGGTAATTTGGAAACTGTAATCTATATTTATTTTTAGGATATTGTGCCCTTTACCCTTAAAACACTGAAAGAACATTTTAATGATCACTACATACAAATAAACTGCCCAGTTACAAACTGTTGGGTCTGCAGGTGCTATTTTTCTTGTTTATCCAGATAGTCTGTAGGAAGCCTGGATTTGGTGTTCCTTAGAGACATTTGTTCATTTAACTTATTCACCTTTTCAGAGAGAGATCAATTTTTATGGTCAGATACAAATGCCATGAAGACATCAGTGCACTTCATTTTCAGAATTAGCAAGCTGTAAATAGGATAAGTGGTTTTTATATTTCCTGTATTGATGTTTTAAAATGTCACAAGAGTAATTCTTGTAGAAGGTGAATTTGGTCAAGCGAGTCTCTGAAATCCGTACAACCAGGAAGTTCATTCACTTATTCAAAATGCATTTGCATTTTTCGTATACATCACTAACATAAAAATCCCTAACTTTGCTTGTGCTGTGAAGGATAGGAAAACAACAGACAGAAAGGAAGTGATATTCTTATCTTCAATAAACTCATAATCTACTAGGATTATTGAAAAGCCTCCATAGTAAACTATAATGAAAGGTCAGAAGGAAGTAATGGTTATAAAAGAGGTATGACCAATAATTTAGAACAGACAATGTGTACTAGTGGATTCAAAAATGCTTTCATGTTACAGGTAGCATCTGCATCAGATGTAATAGATTAACCATGATCAGGCAGAGATCATGAGGAATGTTAACTCTGAATGAAAATCATCAAAATTAGGAAAATATTTGAGGGAGAGTACTTATTTCCTATAGAGCTGAAATATATGTATAGTTTTTAAATGTTTAAACTTATATATAATGTCATGATTTATGAAAAATAAGAAAACATTGTTTTTAACATACCTGAGATGGAGTTACAAATAATCTTCTAAAAAAAAATAGCTAACAACAGAGCATAAATCATTTCAAACCACCCCTCTCATCATTTTACTGCTCTCAGGCCTGACATGCACAGTTCAGTCTCATATGCTGATGGTTCTGAGACAGCATAGTGCAGTGTTAAAACATGAGCAAAATTAGAAGCTGATTATTAGAGTAAAGAAATAAACATGGTTTCCTAAGATCTATTATTCTATGAATAAAAGACTTAGAAGAAAACACTTAAATAAGACCTCTTTCTCTTAAAATGTATCTCACAGGGAAGTATTTCTCTAATGTTATATTTTCTAAAAGAAGTGACTCACATAATCTGTTGCAAAATCTGTCATGAAAGTCTCCATCAATGATTAGCTATAAATAGAGCCATACATTTTAAAAGTTAAAAGTAATAGCATGTCTCCTTAACAACTATTTTCTATCTTTTCTGTGCCCCTTAAATTTTATATCACTCTCCTTTCAGCTAATAACACTCCTCATCTTTTATTGTTAACATAGAAATGATTAAATAGGAATTTCCTTCTTTTCCCATCAAATAAGAAAATCAGGAAATCTATAAATTTACTTGCACTGAATCAATGTTCTCCAAGTTCCCATGTCTTGTGTCACTGCTGGTAGCAAAGTTCAATGCTCCTCATTTGTGGCCTGTATCCCATTGCTTTTCACCTTCTCAAGACTTCTTCCATTGTTAAACACTTTTTCTCCTGAGCCTTCAAATCCATTCTTCCTAATTAATTATTTCTATTAACATTCAACCAATCTCTAATATCTCCCATAAAAAAGTTGCCCTTGGCCCCACATCTCCCTCTAGCTTCTATATCATTCATTTCTCCGCTCCCTTGAAATTCTAAGCTTCTTAAAAAACAGGGGCTACTTATGAGAAACATATTTCCTCATCTCCCATTCAATTTTCAATCCTTCAGTCCAGCCTCTGACTCAATCTCCATGTTGTCAAAGGCAGTGAACATTTTCCTCTAATCAGCACTCATCACAATTGTTCGCTCCTTCCTCTAACACTTTCTTTCCCCACATATGCAAAACATACATCTGATTTCTCCCTTCCCACCCCAACCCACTTTTTTTTTCTCTCTCTGGCTTCACATTCTTACACTACTTCACTAGCTCCTTTTGTCATTATATCTTCGCTCAGGGCCCAGGGATAAGAGGACAATACATAATTTTGCTATCGTAATTGCTTTCTTAATAATCAGGGTGTTACTATGCCTAAAATTTTAATGTGGATAAGTAATTGAGTCCACTTTCTTGTCTAGGCAAGGCTATAATTTATATCAGCTGAATGCTAGATGAATTATTTAGTTGTAGGGTATATTTTCTCAAATTCTGAAATCATTTACTCACTTTTTCATTCAACAAATATTATTTAGCACCTGCATGTGTCAGGATTGTTATAAATCCTGAAGATAAAATAATAAATAAGAATGATAAAATATCTGCCTTCATGGAGTATGAGGGTGTAAAGGCTGGGTGAGAGGGCTGGCTCTATTATGTAGAATTAGGAACATTATCAATATGGATTAAAAGTTAAATTTCCATTGACTCATAAAAACTTTAAAACTTTCTGGGAGAATGTACTGTTTTCACCTAGGAATACATATATACAAGAACTAGATCTATGTGAACTTACCATGTCCCTGTATCTCAAGAAATTCTTGTAATCAAAAACTAAGGAGAGATACCTGTTTACTTTTCTATAATTCAACAGTGTAATATATATATATATATATATATATATATATATATACACACACACATACACACACTATATATGCACACATACACACACACATATATATATATATATATATATATATGTATTGCAATATATATATATTGCATTGCGTGTTCACCATCATCCAAAGTTAGATTTCCTCCCATCACCAAATACTTGACCCCCTTTTACCCCAACCTACCTCCCAACACTCCTTCCCTCTGGTTACCACTAATCCACAGTCCATATCCACGAGTCTTTGTCATGTTTGTTTGTTGCTTTAAGTTTGATATCCCACATATGAGTGAAATCATATGGTTCTCAAGTTTTTCTGTCTGCCTTATTTTGCTTAGCATGATTATCTCAAGATCCATCCGTGTAGTAACAAATGACAGTCTTTCACCTTTTCTTATGGCTGAATAGTATTCCATTGTATATATGTATTACATCTTCTTTATCCAATCATCCGTTATAGGACTCCTCAGTTGCTTCCATTTCCTGGCCACAGTGAATAATGCTATGAACATTGAGGTGCATATATCTTCACGAATAAATGCTTTCAGGTTTTTGGGTGAATATCCAGTAAAGGTATTGCTGGATCACATGGTAGATCAATTCTTAGTTTTTTGAGGAAACTTCATACTGTTTTCCATAATGACTGTATCAATTTGCAGTCCCACCAGCAGTGTATGAGGATTCCTTTTCGCCTCTAACCGCTCCAACACTTGTTATTACCTACCTGTTGATGATAGCCATTCTAACAGATGTGAAGTAGTATCTCATTGTAGTTCTGATTTGCATTTCCCTAATAGCTAGTGAAGTTGAGTATCTTTTCATATGTCTGTTGGACATTTGTATGTCTTCTAGGGAGAAGTGTGTTTAGATCCTCTGTTAATTTTTTTAAATTAAGTTGTTTGTTTATTTTAGATATTAGGCCCTTATCCAAAAGGCATTGTTTACAAATATATTCTCCCATTTGAATGGTTCATTCAGTGCTTGTTGATGGTACCTTTTGCTGTGCAGGTTTTTAGTTTGATATAGTCTCATTCACTTATTTTTTACTTTTACTACCCTTGCCTTGGAGGTCAAATTCATAAAATCTTCTCTAAATCTAAGGTCCATGAATTCAGTACCTATGTTTTCTTCTATACAATTAACTGTTTCAGGTCTTATATTCAGGTCCTTAATCCATTTTGAATTAATTTTGGTGTTTGGTGATAGACAATAGTCTAGTAGCTTTCCATTTTTTTCAACATCATTTATTAAAGAGGCTTTTCTTTCTTTAATATAAGGTTTTGGTTCCTTTATTGAAAATTATTTGCCTGTATATGTAGGGGTTTACTTCTGGACTTTTGATTCTGTTTTATTGGTCTGTGTGTCTGTTTTTCTGTCAGTACCATGGTATTTTGATTATGGTCACTTTGTAGTATAATTTGAAGTCAAGCAGAGTAGATACCTCCAGCCTTGTTCTTTTTTGTCAGAATTCCTTTGGCTCTTCAGAGTCTTTTGTGGTTCCACACAAATCTGATCATTTTTGTTCTCTTTCTTTAAAAAATGCCACTGGGATTTTGATGGGGATTGCATTAAATCTGTATAATACTTTAGGTAATAAGATCATTTTAACTATGTTAATTCTTCCAATCTAAGAACATGAAATATCTTTCCCTTTCTTTGTGTTTTCTTGAATTTCTTTTAATAATGTCTTATAGTTTTCAGTATACAGCTTCTTCATATGTTTACTTTTAAACATGCCCTTTTAAACCGATTTGGAAAGAATAAGAGCTGATGAATGAAAGTAAATACCATCAGTGGGATAATTAATTTAATTTAAAATGTATTTGGAGCAAAAACCTCTAAGAGTTTTAGCCCCCTCCATTACATTTACTGCTACAAATAGAAGTAAATCATTCTGGTGATGAGAAATTTAGAAACAACCTGTATAAAATTACTGCCAAGACCCCAATTACAAAGAGTCTGTGGACTTAGGTGCTATTAGATTATATCAGGAGTGTGACTGCCTGGTTTCTCAGCACCATGAGCATCCTGCCTCCACATACATCTCTCTGGACTTGTGGCATACATATGAATGACATGGTTCATTTTATAATTTTGATAAACTAAAATATCAATTTGCATAAAATTAAAAGCTTTTCTTCCTGCGAACCTAGTTCTCTTTATCTTTCTTTGCCTTTTCTTTTCATTGAAATAAAATGACTAATAATGTCTGTTTTGTGTTACTCATCAGATTGTCGAGAGAATTATGGGATAAAGGTTAACATATGAGTTTTTATTAAATTATAAAATACATTAAAATATGATTTACAAGTATGACCATTTTTATTATAATATTAATAGTATTGCATG
Source organism: Macroglossus sobrinus (assembly GCA_004027375.1). Lineage (NCBI taxonomy): Eukaryota > Metazoa > Chordata > Mammalia > Chiroptera > Pteropodidae > Macroglossus > Macroglossus sobrinus. The sequence goes on along the minus strand of PVKZ01002807.1, from coordinate 126,598 downwards.
CCTTCTAGATTAAAACATTTTACATATTTTAAAATGATTTTATTTTTACTTATACTTTATTATTGTTTTTATGTACACTTGGAAAACTGGCTTAAATACTTTCTGTTAGGACATTCTAAATGTTGAAAATTTAAAATTAGTCTAAATAGCTAACTTGAGTATGCATATGTTGTGGAATGTGAAAGTTTATTTACTACACCTATTTGATTGAGATTTCGACTGCTTTCACCTAGGAATAAGTATATATAAGTTGTCATGAGAGTTGAAGTAGATAGCTCTGGTCTAAGTGATGCTAGATCTCTTTAAAAGATTTTGGGTGTGTGTGAATTTAATAAAAATTACTAGCACAACACCAACAGTGATAAATACTCCAATTGGATACTGTCAAAAACTAAAGACTGAGAGGAAACACACCATAGGAAACATCTGTTCTCTTTTCAGGCCTGCTGAGACATGATGAGGATACACCTTTTAACAATAAATAAACTAAAAAAAACACAAAATTCTAAATGTGAGGATTTTTTCTCTCACATCGCTTTGTTGAACTAAAGATTGACTCTGTAATTAAAAAAAAAAAAAACGAGATGAATGTTCTCCAATAGTTAAAACACACTAACAAATCTTTAAATAATTTCACCTCCATATTGTAATGAGAACCAGATTAATGATAAACTGAAGAATTTTAAAGGCAAAAAAAATTGCTAGGGGATATCTATGAGGAATAAGATTTTAACTCAGAGTATGGTAACTTCTTTAATATTAGGAGATCTTTAATTTATAAGATTAACTTAGTCATTGAAATATACTTTTACTAAAAGTTCGGTTACATTGAAGTATTTACTATTAAGTCAGAAAATTACATGTCATTGGTCTGTATCCAAATTAAGAAAGGTTAGAATTGTGAACTAGCTCTTTTTTGCTCCACCAAATCAAACTACTGAAGATTTTCCTTTCTAACACCACCTATCTTTCTGGATTTCTAGGCACTCTGGTGAGAGGTACAGGGGTTGATATGAGAGGCTTTAATAATATCCTGAGACATTGCTAGAGGATGTTGATCACATTATTTCCCACAAGGTGGGGCTGGATATCACTCTTGCTTAATTGATTAGCGAATGGTGCACAGCACTTAAAGTATGAGAATTCTATGTTCTCACTTGGGATGAGGTGTTATACTCATTGGAATGATTGTAGATTAGTCTCCTGAGGCAGACTCAGCTCATATAGGAGCTCCTAAGCATGTCTCATGTGGAGACTTGATGGTTCTAAATGCTGACTCAGGATTTTCAGGTCTGGTCCCCGTATGCAAATCTCTCTTCCTTGATCTCATCTCTTTTCTCTCCTTGCAGTATGTTGTATATATATTACATTGTGTGTTCATCACCCAAACTTAGATTTCCTTCCATCACCAAATATTTAACTTTGTTTACCCTTATCAACTCCCCCCCACCATCACCCAGTAACCACTAATCCACAGTCCGTGTCCATGAGTCTCTGTTTGTTTGTAACAATATTAACACCATGAATGGATGTGCATAGACCAATTAAAGGATGACAGTTTGAGTGTTGAAGCGGGGTCCTGGGGCTTCTGAGAGGCCAAGAATTATCTTTTCAGTTGCTGGACTGAGAAAAGTCTGGAGATTACAGACAAGTGGAATCTAAACCAGGGCAGCTGAAACAGTGAAAAGTAAACTCAGTGGGCTTAGAACAGCAGCTATTTATTAAGAGGCCATAGCAATACCTACTGGCTGACAATGAACTTTGGTTATCAGCTGTGACAATAAATTTTCTTCTCAGCCTCAAACGTTAGTGCTGTCACATGTCTTCATTTTTCTAAATATCAGGCTCAGTACCACCAACTCGAGGGCTAGGCAGGAAGTTTATCTCAGTCTATGTGTGGGGAAAATGCTCACACTATCTCTCTATTTCTTTTCTATTTCTCCTATCTATACCACTGCCCTCCCATCTTCTCTCTCTAGAGTTTGTATGATTGTTGTGCAATGCATGGAGCTAATTCAAATCAGATATTCCACCATTTTGAAAAACATAGCATTGAAATGAAGTTTTGATTGTTCTACTCCCTCTTTCTTGTGGATTTTACCTCACAAGGTAGAGATAGTCCCATTCTTTACCTCAAAAGTTAGCCTCTTTTTCTAACCTTCTGGGAACATCCAGCTTTATTTCTTCTGCTGTGGGCCTGTAACAAAAATTGTTACTTACTGGGGTAAGAATTTTGAGTTACCTAGTATTTGGACCTTTTAGGAACTCAGTACTGATAGGTATGGTAAAAGAAGAGTCTTTGGATTTGTGGAAAAGAAAACACAACACATAAAAAATTTGTCTTTATAATTCCCCCAAGTATATAATCACCCATTCTAGTCACTATATTCTTTGGCCTCAAGATCAAGGATTGTGTTTTATTTACGTATATATTCTCATAGAATATTGCCTCATGTAGGTGACAGCCACTAAATGGTTTTTGAATTAAATAAAGAAGCAATCTTACCCTAAAACTAACTGGTTTATTTCCTGAAAATTGTGAATATTTATTTTCTTTTGAACCAATTATTAATTTTTTAAAGGTAATCATTGAAGTTGTTGCCCTGAAGTTTTGTTTGACAAATAGGAGTTAGTAATTCTAAAACATTAACATTATAATAAAAAACATTTATTAAAGTCCTTGCTCACTGATTCCTAAACTAAGTTTAAATGACTCAGTTTCTATAGTCAAAAATATTCCTAAAAATAATCTGTGAATATATAGGCACTATAATTGCATAGGGTCTTTCTGGTAGAATCATATAACATCTGAATGAATAATAAATTACTAGAATATAATTACTTGATTTGCCTTTATCCACCACTTAATTGTCCTAATTATTTACCAAAATGAAAAGGAAAACTACAAGAAAAACAAGAATTTAAAAGATAATTATTTTGATTTTTCAAATGTTAAAATTTCATCATTAAAAACTCTTAATATGTATTTATTAATTCACTTATTCATCGTCACTTATTTGAGAAAAGTAATTGAGTTTTTACTCTACAAAAGACCTTAGAATCTTTCTAATATTCTCTTTTTCATTTAAGAAAGCTTAAGTTGGTATTTAAAATCAGAGCCTTAACAAATATGAAAAAAAGAGCTTACAGGATTTTCTACATACAGACATGAAGTTTGAGTTTCCTTTAATGGAAATTAAAGGAGAGAGACTGAGGAAAATTAAGAAAGTAGGAGAGGTCTTGGGTATACTCTAGGATGTATAAAGTGACAGCAGGCTGAACCTAGAAAAGGCAAATCTATCATCCAAAGAGAGTTGAAGAAGAGACTTGAATATGTTAGACCAACACTGTTCCATAGAAAGATAACTCAAGCCAACTAAAAGAATTTAAATATTTCAGTAGTTACATTTAAAAAGTAAGAAGAAACAAGTAAACTCAATTTTAATAATTTTTAACTTAATATGTCAAAAATAGTATCATTTCTACATATAATCAAAATAAAATTATTAATGAGATATTTTACATTTTTCATACTAATTCTTTAAATCGGGAGTTTGTCTTTCACTTACAGACTATCTCTATGCCGACATTATCTTTTTATCAGAAATATGTCTATTTAATATTCAAATGTCATAAAATTTACAGTTAAAAAAGTAGATTTGCATACCTAGGTTATTCCAAAAAATAAATTCAGTTTTCCAATAGCTCAATTGAGTATAGGTATTTTACTTAAATTTAATTAAAGTTATTAAATTAATAATTGAATAAATAATATCAATTAAATAAATAATTACATTTTAAGTTAATTAAAATTACAGTTTTTAATTGCACCTGCTGTATTTCAAGTAATGCGTAGCCACAAATGCCTACTGGTTACCATACCATTTAATACAGCTCCAGGCTGAGAAATTTAAAGTGACAAGGCACTTTGGAAAAAAAAATGTTATGAAATGTCAAAAAGATAAAGAGAAAAAAAGCAGGATGTATAAAATTTACAAGATAGATAATCAAGGCTGAGTAACCCAGTGTTGTACTGTTAAAATCTACTTGTTCAATATTCAGTTCTTTCCAGTTACAATGAGACTCATTCCAATAATGGAGTGTGATTTGAAGCAAACTTGCAAATATAATGTTAAAGCATTTAATTTTAGGCATAATCCACTTTTTTAAACTAATGACCTACTCTCTATATTAGTATTTGTTGATACTTTTGTGATAGGATATCCTCTTCATTGGTGCTAAGAAGGTGGATCTTATGTTAAGTGCTTTTATCAACAAAAATAATAATTATAAATAAAGAGGGCAGGAGGACCATTTTGGAGGTGATAAATATGTTTTGGGCTTAGATTATCGTGTTGCTTTCATGGGTATATACAAAAAGTCAACTCTATTGGGTAAAATACTTTTAAATATTAAATTTAATTTGAAAAAATGAATATAACTCCCTTTAATAGTGATGAGAAAAATACAAGATGAGAACTATCACCAGAGGTAACTATGAAAAATTTGAGCTAGGTGTGATAAATTGGGGGAAAGCTCAGTGAGGCCTGGAGATCAAATTTCTCTTAGTGTTGCATTGTCTTTTCACTACATGGTAAACATTTGTTTACCAAATATTTGCTTTTTCCACATTTCTGTAAATTGTCTTCTTCCTTTTTTAAGTCTTGGATACTTACTCTCTTTAGCTCAGGATGACATATAAATCTTAATTGCCTGACTGTCTGTGGGTCTCATATTCTTATGGGAATTCCCATACATATGTAAGTAAATTTACTTTTCTTTTGTTAGTCATTCTCATGTCAATATATTTAATAGACCAGCAAACAAACAAATATACAAACAAAAAACTAGAAGGGTAGAGAAAAAAAAATTCTACATCTGTAATTCTTGTTATTCCTTTGTCTGTGGTATCACAGTTCCAATTTTTCCCTCAGTCTTTATAAGACCCTTTTTCCTGTGTCTGCATATTCCTCTGTGTCTAAAATCTTCTCTTTTTATAAGAACACCAGTCATTGGATTAGGGTCTATTCTAATCCAGTATGGCTTCATCTCAATTACATCTGAAAAGACTCTATTTCCAAATAAGGTCACATTCACATGGACAGGCAGTTAGAACTTCAACATATCTTTTTTGGAGGATATAGTTTAACCCATAACATAGCCTGAAATCTTAGCATCTGCTAATGTTAGATTGCTTAAATAGAGTTTTGTCCTTTTAGCTTAAAGCTTTCATCCTAATTAACTTTCTGGCGGTTATAAAACTTTTAGCCTGGAAAAGTCTTAAGAGATATAAAGATAACTGTATCATTTTTTGTTGTTTTTGTCATTACACTTATCAAATGCCACTTATCTAAGTACGTTATATTGTTTCCTTTAATTTTCTCAAAGGCTCTACCTATTCAGTACCATTATTACCACCATCTTACATAGAAAGTAACTGAATGCAGTAAAATAAACTAAATCAATTTTATTGTTCACAATTATTGGATTGTTTTAGATAGTTGTAGCTAAATATTATTGAAAATCAACTTTGCTACAGGTGGCATGAATTATAATGAACTCAAGTCTCCAAGTGAATTTGGCATCATAGTTAAAACCAAATAGGTACAAAAATAGTAATCCATTATATATACTTGATGAAATACCAGGTCTCTATTCTTTTAAGCACTCTCACAGAGCATATCATGGAAGATTTATTCAAAGTAAAAGCAGAAATACTACAAAAAGAGCAGCAGAAATTAGCTAACTTCCTACTTGGAGTCAAATGAGAAAAACCTCCAATAAATGTCTTAAGATAGCACTATCGAAGTCTTGGTAGGCTGGGACATCATTCTTGTAGGTATGAACTATTAGACATGCTAGATTCTTGTATCTGTTCATATAAAGACATGTAGACCTACATCATATTTCTATACTCTCAATCTTAAACACTATTTATTCCACCAAAGAAATTCACTTCTAATTAATAATCAATTATTCTTTGGTGTAAACAAAACAAACAAAACAAAAACAAACACACAAGGATATTTTAAGCACTTATAAGAAACTTGTCTAATGTATACAAAACTCAATTTATGAAAATAAGATTTGAACCACCAAGCTACAGTGCCTGTTGCAGAAAACAAAATACAATGATTATAGAAAGAAAACTTTCAAAAATATTTTTATTTGTAATAGTCTCAAACTATAAAAAAAACACTAAATATTCATCAAAAATGTAAATAAATGAAAAGTAAGTATCCATGCAATGGAATTTTACACAGCAATAAAAAAAAACAATAACAACTATTAATGCATTCAAAATATGGGTAAACATCAAAATAAGTATGTTGAGTGAAAAAGTCAGATATTTGTACAAAAAAGGATATTCTATTATCTTTTTACATAAAATTCTAGAAATTACAAAGTATCTACAGTGACAAAAAACAAATATTGTTTATATTGACAAAAAGGGACCAGAGTGAAAGAAGAAATGAATTGCAAAGGGGCATAAGAATACTTTTGGGGGTAATAAACATGTTAGTTATTTTGATTGTGATGATGGTTTTAAATATACACATATTATACATGTGTCGAACCTCTTCAAAAGGTATCCATTAAAATGTATATTTTACTGTATATAAACGAAAACTCAATAAGTTGTTTAAAAAAATGCAGTCATTATTAAGAGTGTTCTTTTTAAACCATAGAAGACAGAACCCATAGAGAACAGAAGGAGATGGGTTCCTGAAACTTTTTTGAAAGTGAACTCAAGATTCATCTGTAAATGCATTATGATATCTGGACTATATTCATATGAGCCAAGAAAGTTCCCTATTTTTGCCTAAGCATTTGAAACAGGTGTTCTGTTACTTGTAACAGAGAGAACCCAAACTAAAACAGATAAATAAAATTGGATACACCAATTTTGGCCCAAATTCATAGTTCTCCTAAGGGTATTAATGATGCTTAGAGATTTGTTTATTCTCTGGTAGGTTCTGACCAATATTTGATACTAAATTTGAGGATGTATCCCATAATCTGAATCTCTTCTTTTCTCAAAACAAGAGGACTTGGGTTTAATTAGGTTTGAATTTTAATAGACTGGGTCTCAGTATATAGTACCGCCTGAATAATAGTAGTTTGCAGTTTTGTCTCACAAAAATAGAAAAATGGAATATCCCCAAGGGCCACATTCCAGATCTTCTACAAAGCCTTTATTATTTCCTCCTTTCCCTCTGTCCTCAAAAGGATATACTTGTTCTTGGTAGTGATATTTATTTTTTCTTACTTTTCCCCAGACTTTTTTTTCTAAAGCCTTAGTTATTTAGCAATATAAGGATCGATTTAAATGTACTCTGAAAATTACATTAGTTTGCTAGAGCTGCCATAACAATATGCCAACTACAGTCTGGGGGGCTTAAATGACAAAAATGTATTTTCTCACAATTCTAGAGACTGGAAGGTGTTGACTTCAAATGGCCACCCTTTTTCTGTGTCCTCACACAGTTGTCTTTCTGTCTGCATTGTCTGTGTCCTAATTTCTTCTTGTAAGGAAGTAATATTTTATTATGGCTCACCCAAACAACCATATTTTAGCTTCATTACCTATTTAAAATCCCTATCTCCAAATATAGTCATATTTGGAAGTATTGAGGATTAGGATTTCCACATATGAATTTTGAAAGGAGACAATTCAACCCATAACAGAGATAATTATATATGTTTTCTGCTCCCTCTTTACTCTTCTCTCAGAAAGTGAAAGCTCTTACTTATATAAGAGTGTAATCAATGGAAAATTCTTATCAGGTCACGGCTATTGCTGTCTGTGAGAAAATTTACTAACAGCTGGGGTACAATGACACAGAAGCATGTGGTTGCTTAGTCTCTCCCAGAAACTGTGCATTTAGGTAAACTTTGAGACTCTATTATGTGTAGTACATGTCAGCCTGCCATTTGCCTGACTGACATATGTCAAGCTGTACCGAGGCCAGAATTCTCAGAGGTATTTATAGGACAATCTAAGTATGTGTCCAAAGGCTAAGACTCTTTTCTAAAATATCTCGATGCCTTAGAAAAAGAACATGAGTAAAAAATAAAAGATTAGTGGAGATAAATAAGACCCATAAATTTTTTTTCTGGAATCAAGATCATAAAACTAAGCGGTTATTCACTTTTTTTTCTATTCACTGCCAGAACACATTTTATGCCCCAGTTTTCTCAAATGAAGTATTAACATTTCTGTAAAAGTATATCATACTTAACCAATGATGGTAATAAACTTGAACATATGAAAGTTTATTATAAATCTTGTGTTCATTCCATACACTAGTGAAAATAATAATTACATTCTCTATTAAGGTTTCTACCATACAGAATCTCAAAAATTTCAGTTCTTGTTAGAAATTGCCAGAGGCAATTTCAATCTAAAGAAAGATTAGTAAATTAAGCCAGGAAACAGGAGTTGAAATGTATTCAACTGTCAAGTTCTTTACCTCTGAAATTTGGTTTACCATATTAATCTTTTTTTACAGTTCCCCAATTATTCATAAAATGATTTTAAGCATATAAAAAAACTTTATAGTTAATTTTTATGTAACAGGTCATAAAATAATTTACTGTACATAAAATTTTACCTATTTCAAGAATTCGATTTAGTCATATTCTTCACTTTTTTCTCCCATCAGTTTTCTCAGATGATAAGAGGAGTGGACCAATAAGACCCTGATAAAAACACCTTCAGAAAAATTAGTTCATTCACTATTTGAAGCCCAAGACACCCAAAATCTACTATTTAACAGATTTTGTTTTTGTTGTTGTTATTCTTTTTTGAATCTTTATCTTTTATACTTACAAAAAGCTACTAAAATCAAAATTTAAAATAATGTAAGTGTCCAAACTTGCAAATTGATAGCACATTGCAATCTCATATTACTCAAAGGTGATGTGATTGAATTGAATTGAAGTGTGCATTCTATTTCACTGATTTATGTGATATGAAGTCAGGGTAAAGTCCTGGTTCTGAGAGCAGCCAATCATTTATCTATAAGAACAGTAGCACTAAGTTTAACTATATATACTAATTCAGTTAAATGTTTAAAGGAGTAATTATGATTGAAAAAGGTTATAGTGACATTACTCCTCTAAGGATATATAACTTTTAAATACTGTCAGTCAAAAATATGTTATAATTTTTTACAGGGTAAAAGTTTTTTATTATAAACCAATTTCCAAGTTTTAAATTAGCCCATAGTGTAGAGAAGATTAGGAAATAAATTTTTAAAAAGAATTCAAGAATTTTGTTAGTGTCGCCTAGCAATTTTAGTATATTTCTGTGGTTCATTCAATTTTCCATTCTCTATTCAATTTCTCATACTCTTTTCTCTTTCCCTAAATCTGAAATACCTCTTGCCTCTTATTCTTTGCTGATAATATTGATTACTTTCTCATTTAGAAAATGAGACTCAAAAGATCTATTTTACACTTCAGCATCTACCGCTTCCATGTACTGCATCCATCTCCTTCCTTATACTCTTTAGTTCCCTGTAACTAATGAATGAAGGAAGAGTCAGTGCTCTGACTGAGAGCCCCTCCCTCTTCATGGCCTCACTCCTCACTAATTAAGAAATATTGCCCCAGGAACTTCTTCTTCTTTCTTTACATTCAATCTTAGTCTCTCTATTGGATAATTCCTACCCAAATACACACATGCTATAGTATATCCAATCATAAAAAGACAAATACTTTATTTTAATAAAATGTAATTTATCTGACTTTGCTTTTGAGTTCCTATCCCATTTCTCTTACCCCTTTCATAGCAAATCTCTTTAACAGTATTACCTGCTTTGTTCTCTCCTCTATTCTTTTTATTTTTCTTTAACTCACTGCAATCAGGTCTTCATCCCCACCACTCCTTTGAAACAGCTCTTTACACTACTTGGAATAATTATTCATTCAATCATTCATACAACAAAAGATATGAACACTCACTGTGTGTCACGTCTCTTGAAAAGTAGTGAGTGGAGAGCTTCAGAATCACATTATTCTTTTCTTCTGCCCTGGGAGTAAAATGTTAAACTTTCCAAGGGAGCACAGCTGAATAAATCCCGATATGCTTTCAGCAAAATTGCATAGATGAGCAAATACTGTGTTCCTCAACTTCCTGTTTAGCAGAGGAAATAGAAAATACAGCCATTCCAAAACAGACCCAGGATATCTTAATCAGTGAGTACACTTAGTTGTGCAATACTGCCCTTGGCCTGGCTTAGGGAGTCATACTCTAAGTCTGGGCCCTACACTAAATTTTTTTTTTTAATTATATAGACTTCAAACATGTAAGGATGCTTCATGCACAGATTTCTTTTAATCAACTTTATTTTTATCACTGACCCAACCTCTAAGACAGAACACTTAAATGCTAAATGGCTTATAGACACTTAGTGTTTTGTGTTATGTAACAATTTATTTTTTTCATTTCTCCTTTCAAGTGCCTCAATCATATAAATTCCAGAAGATTTCCTCATGATTATGCCTTCCTTCTTTTCATAATCTTTTATTACTTTTCTTGAAAATACTTATCAAAATCCTTTTAGTGGCTAGTTTAGAGAAAGGAATGCTGACTTGGGATTGACATGCTGCTTCAGGAAGATACTTATTTTCTTTGTCAAAGACTGACCTTGCCAAAAAATTTTTAAGGTGGAAGATAGAAGAATGCTCTTTTCTTTTCTGCTTCTCAAAGGAATATCTTTCTCCCAGATATATTTTAGAAAATGGAAATCACTTATTAATCTTTGATAACTAACAAGTAATTTGAGTCTTAAATCTCAAATAATCTTCTGTATAATTAACTGTAATGATCACTTTTGTATTGTAGCCTTAATTAATAAATGATTCACAGTACCAGTAACAGAGGTATGATCTGATGTATTTCACGTTCCTAAGAAAGGTATTCCTTTCAATAGCAGTCTGGTAGTCAAGCCAACTTGATGAGACTAGCCCCATCCAGACAACTGAATGATTTGTCTCAGCTTTCTCTTTTTAAATATTCCACATTCAAAGCACTTATTAGGCCAACTGATTGTTTCTCCCTATTAAGTAGGAACATGAGGTAAAAGCTTCTCTGAAGAAGTAATAATAAACTTATATACAATGTAAAAGAGATTACATGCAACAATCAAAAATAACTGCTTTGATTAGATTTGTGAACATACCAAAAAACATAACAAAACTAAAATTACAGTTTCTTCTGTTGTGTAACCTCAGAGCTCTTTACCAATAAAAACAATACATTTCCAGTGAGATACTTATCTCTAAGCTGGATGTTTATACATTATCAGTGCTTTTCAATCCTAGTCCTTTTATAACTTCCTCAAATGCAAATAAGTTAAGCATTTGATATTAAGCAACCCTTAGAATATTTAAAACACATTTCTCCTCTGCAGGGCAGTAACAGATTTGAATCTTCCTATCATACCTCTAACAGTTTATGCTGGCAACTATGCAATTGTAAACAGCAGATGGTTACTTGCAAATTATAGATGAGTTGAGGTTGAGAGGAGATAGTGATACACCAAGATTGTAGGTCTGGGAAAGCAAATTTCAGCAATAAGGAAAGAAAAAGTGAACAGGAAGCAAGAACTTTAATACAAAAAAAAAAAAGGAAAAGTTAATGTGGCAGGTGGTCTGGGTTTGTTATTCTTCCCCTAGGAAAGAATAAATGCATTTGATAATTTTGTTGCTGCATAATGTGTCCACCACCAGAAGACAGCAGCATGGACACAAAGTTTTGTAATGTGCAGGTAAGGTTCATCATGTGTTCACCACTGAGATTATTTTAGCGGTGAACTCAGTAGACGGTTCCCCTCCGTGTAGACAATCAAGTCCATAACTCTCAGCGTAGCTTCCCTTTCTTCTCTGTTGTTCCCAGTGGTTCATTTGCCATTTTATCATTAATCTACATCAATTACACAAATTTATTCATAAATAAATAATTCACCTCTGTAGCTTGTGGCTAATGTTCTAATTTGCTCACAGTGAATATTCTAATATATGAATAAGATTTGGAACACATTATAGAGGTTGTAGAGTTCATTATATTTCAGTGCAGGGCAAAATAATCTTCTATAATTTATCCAATACCTCCTGCCTATTTTATTTAATCTATGTGTTTCCTCACATACAAATGAAGATTAATTATAGCACCTGACTCAAAGGTTTGTGGTGAGGCGGTAATGAGTAAACATAAAGTAGTGGAAGAGCAAGCACTCTATTGGTTACTCAGTGTCATTTTAAGTGTTATTATATTCATTTGATTTACTGTGATAACACTGCAGAGCAGTTACTGCAGACTTTATAATCTCTACAAATTACAATTTCCCTCTTAACATCCTCCCAGTGCAGCAGATGATTTTTAAAAATAATTTTTGCTAAAATTTAAAGTTTACCGTGTACCAGACAGCATTATCAGTACTCTATTTGTATAAATACATTTCATTGTCATAACGATGTTATGATGAAGATATTAACATTAGTTCTATTTTATATGTGAAGAAATGGAGGCAGAGAGAAGTGAATATTGTTGTAGTAGGGCAACATAGTTAAAAACTGGTAGAACTCAGCTTCAGAGCCAGGCTTTCTGGCTTCAGGGTACACACCTTTTGCCACTCCTCTACACAGCCAACTATGTTTATTCTCATATCACCCCTACCTCTGTCCTAGCACTTTCATCTCCTCACTATCTTAACTGAACATCTCACTTTTTTGACTTGATTATCTCCCATGGACTCTTACTTTATAATTCTCTTCTTCCTTTTGTATAGTTTTAAGCTCTTCCATTCTACTGACTTTTCAGCTGCTTTCCAAACATTCAGTTTCCTTTGTCTTTAAAATAAAAAAAAATGCAATCCTTCGATTGTATTATAGTATTTTAGGACTATCCTAATTTCTCCTTTTTCTAGCAGTATTAAAATCCATGAAGATAAGATTTACCCCTGCTGTTGGTGACTGTAACCACATTCTGTGTGTCCCTTCCTTGTCTACTCCTACTGCTCAATGGAATGGCCTGCTGGGAGTTACTGTGTCCCAGGTAAATATAAAGGTCTCCCTTGGCTTGTCCTTCTTTTGGGGTTAGAGGTGGCCTTTGTAAATAGAGCCTATAGAAACAGTTATTCCACACAGTAAGTAAAATGGGATAAACATTAGGGGAAATAGTATAAAAGACTTCCTTAAAAATCAGTATTCTTTGTTTTACTTTTATTTTTTAGCTCTCCGGGAGCTACTCTTGATTACTTAAGACTTAAATAATCCATTCTTTTATATAAGTGTTATCACTTTTGGAATAACTATTCATTTCTCTACATTTGAAGATTAATTTTTGTTCATTCTTTTGACATTTTCTTAGTATTGTTCTGTTGCCCAAAACTCTAATGATCTTACAAAAAAATTCAGTGAATGAATTAGATAATTAGTATAATGTCTATGATCCTCCATTTGTTAAAGTAACTGACATTTAAGAACTAGTAATATAGGCTGTCATTAAACTTAAATAATTGTCTATGGACTTTTGAGATAATTGCTAACTTAAAATATTCATGATTTAATACTGTGTATTGTTTAAAAAGATTTTTTTTTCTTTTTCTTTTAAGTCTCCAATGACTTAAATCCTGAATTAAATTCAGAGTATATAAAAGAATATTTCTGAATTGAACTGGCATTAATACAATGTCATTTCCTGACTGGATTTTAGGCTTAGCTTTTAAAGAGTATTTTTTTTTTATACTTCACAACATGTAACACAATGTCTGATATTGAACAGGCCCTCAATAATTGTTTGCTGAAAAAAATGCATAAATCCATTATAGAAGAGTACTTTCATAGCGTCTCTTGCTTCTCATTTCTGTATTTTATTTAACAATTATTTAATATTCCAGGAGAATCTTGGAAGTTGAAATAAATATGAAAGGAGAGAGAAAGTCTGTGTACCTAATGTTACTATTCCCTTCTTCTGCTTAGTTCTGTCATAACAGCCAGTCTTTTCCAAGAAATAATAGTTACATAATTATAATAACTGTGCTAGAATTACATTGGATCCTATATTAGGGTTCTATAGAGAAACAGATCAATAGAATGGATATCCATCCATCCATATATATGTGTGTGTTTATACATATATATATATATATATATATATGCACATATATATGTGTATATATATATATATGCACATATATATGTGTATATATATAATATTTATATATATACCTATATGTATATATAAAGATATTTTTATAAGAAATGGACTCACAGAACTCTTGAAATGACAAGTTTCAAGATATGCAGAGTGAATCAGTAAGTTAGAGATTCAGAACTGATGGTATAATTTCAGTCTAAAGGATAGAGGTTCAAGACCAAGGACGAGCCAGTTTCTCACCTCAAATCTGAAGACAAGAAAAACCCAATGTTCTAGTTTGAAAGCAGTCAAACAGGAGAAATTTCCTCCTTCTGAAGGGGTTCATCCTTTTTGTTCTATTCAGGTCTTCACTTGATTGGATGAGGCTCATCCACATTAGGGAAGGCAATCTGCTTTACTCAGTTACTAATTTCATTGTTAATCACATTAAAAACACCCTAAAAGAAATACTCAGGCACTTAAGTATGTCACAGTCAAGTTGACTCTTAAAATTAACCATCATAGATTCTATCAGAATGCAGTATATAATGAAAAGAAAGTAAGCACATGAGATGAGGAGGGAAAAGTAAGACATTTAACTAGTTATTAAGCAAATAGGTATTCTAAAATTTATAAATAAGAATCTATCTGAAACTCTGTAATAGAATATTTTGTAAATATGAAATAGTATGAATCTAGAACAGTTCCTGGAAGACCATAAGCACTCAACAAATTTTAGGCATTATTTCTCAAATATTAGGATCCTTAATTATATACTCTGTCCTTTATTTTGATTATATTTTTATATTTTGTATGTAAATTTCTCAAGTGTTCTCAATTTTTAATATTAAGTAAATATTTTTTCAAATAATATTGTGGGGTTAATTCAAACATAGCCATTCCATGGACATGGGAGCAAAGAGGACTTCTAGGTCAGCAGCCCCAAGGAGGACAATGAACAAAGCATTCCCTGGCTGTGCTTGCCCCCAAGGACACTTCCCATTGCTCAGCTGAAGAAGCTGAAGAAGAGGGCAATATATAAAGTGCTGTGCTAATACATATTTAACAACTGCCAGACTCCCCACCACCTCGAAAAAAAATAAATAAATACATACATTTAAAAGACATGATTTGTAGAATTTGCCAATTTGGTTACGTAAATATTACTACTGTGGTGGATTTCAAGTTGCCTACATGATGTTCTCAAACACAGAATTGGGAATTTATGTTATCAGCTTGCATGAGTCCTAGAAGCAAGCTGAATACCTATAACAAGCATTACTTTTTAACAGTTAAAGTTCCAGCAGGGAAGGCTACAGATGACATCACAAAAGCACCTCCCATGTAAAAAAAAAAAAAAATTCAGCATTCAAAGCAACGACTCAACATTAATTTCTAACTAAACCCAACATGTAAGGCCTTTTTTCTCCCTTTACCACTTCTCTACTCCCCTAGTCCTGACACTGTAGAAAATTAATAAAAAAATAAAGATGCCAACCATGAGTTTCTTCCCACTGCTAAGGTAGTAGAGTAGCTTTAAATTGAATAATGGTCTGTATTTTTATGAGAAAGGCCTAGTTTTTTTTTTTTTATTATTTGAAAGTTTTCTAAAAGCTATGGAATCTATCCAACTTCATCTAGAAAAAGGAACCAATAACAATAACAAATCTTCAGATAAAATTCAAAAGGTAGAGGTGACAAAAGAATAGAATTGCACTCTACCTGTGTCCAACCTAGATTAACTGGTTTAGTAAATTGGATCTATAAGTAATATTATACATTAAAGAAGAATGAATGCTTAGCAGAGAGA
This sequence comes from Macroglossus sobrinus, assembly GCA_004027375.1. NCBI lineage: Eukaryota > Metazoa > Chordata > Mammalia > Chiroptera > Pteropodidae > Macroglossus > Macroglossus sobrinus. The sequence goes on along the minus strand of PVKZ01002807.1, from coordinate 110,642 downwards.
TATAACTAATAAAGCAAAGTAATTGTCACAACTATGCCCAGCTTTATTTACCTGGGTTAGCCTCTGCTACTACAATTACATAGTTAGAATTAATCACTGTTTCTGATCCCCAGTGAAGGTTATCTTCCTATAAAGTTCTTATTTAGCACAGTCTTCCTTGAGTTTTCTCTTGACTACCTAATCTCTGATTGTGAGCACTTGAGGATTAGAATCATGGTGTATTTATTTTTTGTATTACTACACTTATTAGAACAAGATACACTTTTTACTTGATTCCATAAAAAGAATAATTTCTCAATTGCATATGTAATATTATTGCTAAAAAAGATACAGAAATGTTATCAGACATACTACAATTTATGTGAGTTAACATAAAGTAAATGTTGATTAACATTTCGTGGTAACTAAGAAGAAGAATATCATTACTTTTTCAATTCATTGAAATAAACTCTGTTTTTTCTCACATTCATTCTGTGGTCTGAAATCTATGAATCATTTCAGCTGTGTAATGGCCTTATCCTTTATCATTCTATTGGAATTTCATAATTATTGATTGCTCTTGATGTACTTCTCAAATTTGCTACATGCACAACTTTACACAATTCAATTGATTAACACTTTACAGTTGTTCTGGCCCAAAACCTTAGCATCGTCCATAATTCCCTTCTTTTTCTCTCGCTTCACATCTATTCTGTCAGGAATTCAATTTATCTCAACCTCCAAAAATATATATGGAATCTGACCCTTTCCTTTGGTTCAAACTACCGTCTAAAATAGTCACCAAACTCATATTCTTTTTTGTACCTTGTCCCTTTACTGTTTTTTCTCCCATAGTGAACGTCATCTTCTTAGAAAAAAAAATATTAGTTACATTTTAAAAATTATATTTATTGTTCACTAGTTATCTCCTATATTACAATATAAGTTCCACTAAGGCAGGCTTCTTTTTCTCCTTTTTGTTTACTGGTATATCAAAGACACTTGAAACAGTACTTGGCAAGCAGTAGGTACTCCTTAAATATTTGTTGAACAAATGAATGCTTGTTCTAACAAATATATATATTTGGATAGTGCTCTATATTTTTACATATATATGAATATGTATGTCATATATTTTTTACATATACATAGATATATATGTATATATACACCAACACACACGTACGTATGTGTCTGCATATGTGTGTATTATTTGTATAGAAATCTATTTTTGGAGGGTGGAGTAATTGCAAATATATATTTTTTAGATATTATTAAACACAGTACTTGTTCTTTCAAAATTTCATTTTACAAAAAAAATTATGGCTTAACTTTTATCTATAAAATTTGAATCAACACTTTGAATGAAGACCACAAAAAAGTAATACCTTAGACTATAAGAGAAAATAACAGAGGATTTGGCTGAAGTCATTTATAGATATATCCTCAAAAATAGCATGCTGCTCACACTGTTTAGCAGAAAAATGACTGAACTAAGGCTCTCATTCAAAAATAGTTTTTTAATATGTACTGTGCACATATTATTGTAAATAGTTTTATTTGTGCACAAAAATGAATGAGACTCAGGCATTGCTCTTGAGGAGTAGAATTTTATTTAATGTAAAAATTATTATGATATATGAGTCATAATGGAATTATCACCATACCAGGAACATACACATAATATTATAGGCACTTATAGATAAATATAGAGTTTTGCATTTTTTTCTTTATTGTGCTGTTGTGATGGAGAATAGAAAGAACAATTTTCTAACTGGAAAATTTCCCTTCTTCACTGAAATGAAATATCTATAAAAGTTTAACATTTCATACAGCAGTTAAATACATGTTGAAAGCATTATCTTTTTTTTTTTAATTTCAAACTACTGCACTTTGAAATGTGGAATGGCTAAATTTTCTTAACTTAGAGGACTATAAGAGCTTTGTTTTCACTGAACATTGTAATATGGTTATCTCAGTAGACACATTCAAGTCAGGAGCTAATTAAATATATATCAAAATGACCACCTATATGAAAAGAATCTTAAATACCCCTGGAATTAAGATAATTTATGTTTATGATTAAATGTAGGAATAATTAGCCCATTTCTAGATTATAGAAGGAAGAATATAAAATCATGTTACAGAAGCAGTGATCTCATCTAGTATTTATATTTAACTATGAAAAATGCAGTGAAATGTATTTTCATTTTTGAAAGAGTCTGATTTCTTAGATTCAAAATTTGTAGTTAATGCATTTGACAATTTCAGGATATAATTTTATTCATTTGCTCCTAAATATATATATCTCTAAAAAAAGAACAGATTTTCTAAGATATTATGCTTTCTTCCCAGCCAAGAAGCAAATATCACAAATGCCTTAATTCACCATATTTAGAAAATTCTTCTCAATTCTTTTTTACTTTGTTCCCACAGAACATAATCTATTTCTCTAGTATTTCTTCTTCTTTTATTGTGGCCATTTTAATTCCAACTTCCTTTACAAATTTCACTGACTTTATTACCTATATTACTTTCTTTTACTCTTTATTTTAAACTCAACTTATATTGTGCTATGTATTAATACATTTATAGGCTTTTAGATTTGAAAGGTAAAAACTCTATCCATTGGACTGACATCATCTATAACAATCCAGTTGTATAATAGTGCTTGCCAATTTCTCTAGTGTAAGTATTCCCACAGTTTGCTGATTTCAGGCTTAGCAAACCAGCTGGCAAAATTTCTAAATATTTAACAGTCAACTTTTATAGGCTGGTAGTATCTGACTCAAGCACATGTTGCAAATGTCCAGTTATCTCTACCTGGAATATTTTTAGTAACTTGAAATTACTTTGTGAGGTAGCCCATGTATTGATAGTTCAAGTTTTAAAAACTTTTGAATGCCTCTAAATTGGCATGAATCACAATTCAAAAGCTACTCATCGTTAAGTAGAAACTCAGCCATATGACAAAGACTTTAAGGCAGTTTCTATGAATGTCTTCTTTCCCGGGTTAAGCACATTTTTTTTCAACTGTTCCTCATATCCTATGGTTTCCATAGTACATAACAACTCATTATATTTCTGGGGGTATATTATAATTAACTATCAATGAGATCTAGAAATTAACACCTAGCTCCAGATGTGGTCTAAACAAAGCAGTAAGTCAGAGAGTTATTATTTAGCTTTCCGTGGCCACTATAATTTTGTCAATACAGGTTGAGGATTCACTAGATATTTTTGGCTTCCACATCACACAGTTGGCTTGTGTAGAATTGTAAAACCAACTTTATCCACGCTTTTTTTTTTTTGCCTAAAATGGAGTTAAGCCATTCTGTACTAGCCCAACTCATTTATGTACCTAAGTGTAGAAATTTACGTTAATACCTCTTACATTTTGTACTATTTATTTGACTCCTTTTTAAAAACAATACAATTAAATTCTTAGTCTATCAACTCCTACCATTATTATGTTTGTGATATTTTCAGATATAAATGTGTACTTTTTCTCTTTTTATCCAAACAAAAATTAATCTATAAAATGGTAAAGATGACAAAATAAATAGCCTTCCTATGAAAAGTAGCATATGGAAAAATCCTTAGCTTTAGATATTTTATTTTCTTCTGAGATATTCCATTTTCCTTCTCTGATATCCATCATTCTGAAATGAGTTGTAGCTCAGAAAATACAGTCACATTTTTTACATTATCTGCATGGACTGAAAACTAAATGCTTCTTTACCTCCAAAATGCATTTTTCAATTAGGTAGAGATGACTCCACCTGTACAATCCCCCTTCTCTTTCCTATATTCTTTAGACTTCAACCTAAAACTTCAAAATAACTAGAGATATAATTCATGTTCCTTTATGAGATATCATTTAGTTTCACATGAATCAACAGAAGAAAGAAGCAGTTTGAGCTTTTTCTTAGATTTTGGAATATTTCTCTTTATCTTAGATGAAAATTTTTTGTAAGCTAGCACTTTTACCAATCAGCTGTGAGGAATGTTTATATAACTAACTGTATATACTTTAAGAGAAAATTCCTATTACTTACTATTTATCCTTTCTCCAGAAAACAATACTATTTTGTCTATATGTACTTATTTGTACTTTCTATTTATTTTGCACATGTCAACATAAATATAGATTTGTATCAGCAATGTTGTCATATACTTCTATGTGTAATAAGCTTATCTCCTTAACTCATTTCTAAAATCAAGATTTGTTTTAATGATTTTATGTCTCACAAAGAGCTGAAATTGTTTACCAAGATTTTAAAAATATGTTTATATGTGTATCTTAAGTGAGAATTTTCTCAAAGTTTAACTGATAGTAAAGTAATGATAAGATTGATGAAAATCTCTGAAAACATTGCTGTTTATCGAAAAAACAGCAAAGATGTTTTAATCATTCCCAAATGAATTACATAATAGAAAAGAATTTCATCTTTCATTCTCATATTCTAACTCATTTTAACAACCATACTCCTTGTCTGCCAGTATAACTTGTTCCTTCTTGCTTTTTGGTTTTATTGCTTCTACTTATGATGCTTCCTTCTGTCCTTATTTTATCTCTCCATGTCTCTCATATCAAACCTAGACTCCAAACAAACCTCTTCTAGGTAACCTTTCCTTATTAACCATACCTGACCTTAATCAGTCCTTTCTATGCACTTTCTCATGCACTGATGTACTCAGCACACCAAATTAAATTTATTAACATTGTTGATATATTAGTGCTCAATATTTTCCAGTTTTTGCTGTATGCCTCCCCACTTAAATGAAAATCTCTTACTCGGCAGAGACATTGTCATTCTCATTATAGAACTCCCTGCTCAGAGCTCTTCCAGGGCTTTCAAGTAAAGCTAAAATCCCTTTAAAAAGGATATAAAGCTCTGACCGCTCTCCATCTTCTAGGCTCCATAATTGAGTTGCTCCATAAAATTCCCAGAAGCTACTCTACTATTCCACACCTCGTTTTCTCCCACTGCTTTCTGGGAAGCAGAAATCTCTGCCTCTTTGGGAGAAAATTTCTTTAAGTGTCAGGCTCAGCTCAAGTACCCCCCCTTTTGATGAAATCTATCTTTTGCCCATAACTTCTGTGTTTCACATTCTCATTCAACTATTTTTCCCACCAGCTATGGGTTTCTGTAGAAGAGAGTTGAGATAGCCCAATCTTTAAAGGGACATAAACTTGGTACGAATCTAGTTTGCTACTTTCAAGTTGTTCAGTTTCTGTCAAGCTATTTATTGATATTAAACCTCAGTCTCCTCATATGTCCATGGATATAATTTCTCCTTCCTAGGGCAGTTGTAAGGATTAAATAAATGAGGCATGTAAAGTGTTTAACATTTATACACTGGCACAGAGTAAGCCCTCAATAAATGGCACTGTTTTTTGTACTGTAAGTTCCTGAGGCCAGGTCATCATTGAAATAAAGGGTCTAATTCTTGATAAATGCTCAGTAAGTGTTTAATGAGTATCTGAAGAGAACATCTCTGCAACAGCAAAATACCCATGAAGATGAGATTAAAGAGAAAGTAAAAGATTATTTAAATTCCTTTTAGATTCAGTCCTTAACTTGCTCCAGATCTGAGTTATAATATGACCTCCAGATTTTTACTAGGCTTTCAGCACATGCACTAGAATTTATATAAAAAGTGGAAAATTAGTATTAAAAATAAAAATTCTAACTGTAAATACTTTCAGAGTTCTAATGAGACCAAGACCTTTATTCAGGGCAGTCATTTTTTTTTAATTAATTTTTACACCTATGAAATGATAAGACAGAAGCATTATTAAGCTCATATGACAAGTTTCCTAATTAAAATACATGGTCATTGTTATTTATAAGACCATAATAAAAATAAGTACAGTTGTTTAGAACCACACATGGCAAGTTCATTGTCATGTTATAAATTGAACCAGATTGAAGTTAAAAATAACAGCTAATAACAACAGTTAACTCTGGGATAAAGTTTATAAGGAAAAAATTAACCAATTATATTTTATTATGAAAGACAAAAATATTACCATATATAAGTTCAGAAATAAGTCTATTGTATTTCCACAAAAAAATATTGTAGAGCAATCTTTTTTATTTTTCTTTTGTACATTGAAAAGCCTTTTAATGGCTCCTTCCAGATTTGATCTTGACGTACAATAATGGCTCCTTTGAAAATTTGGCTAATATAATTTACTTAAACCATAGTTCTGATCATAAACTATCACCAATCTATACATTTAAAGTGGACTCCTGAGAGTAAAATTTTAACAATTAAGTGACATTTGATGATCTTTACAATCAGCCCCAGGTCCCACTTACTGTGCTTTCGTCTACATATACTTCACTGGAAAAAGCAAATAAAATTGTTGACTTAGCATATCCTGATACAATCTAGATTATGTGTCCTCTAAGTTTCACCTAGAAAGTTCTTCACTCTCATCTCTACCATTTGAAATGTAAGCAAGGCTATGAAGCCATTACCAGTAGAGTTATTCACACCCTTCTTTTTCTTCCCATAGTATTTAATTTGCATATCTATTATGATCATCTCTTAATTTTTATATAAAAGACAGTCTTGAAAATTAAAACGTGATTTAAAAATTTAAATCAAGTTAAATTTTCTCAAAAAAATTTAAAATGGCAGAAAAATAAGAGAACTGTACTTTGTGTTATTTTCTGATTTCACATTAACCTGATTAACAGAAACATTTATAGAGAAAAGTAAAACTTTATGTAGCATTAGTCTATAGCCACGAATTTATTATCTTGCTTCTTCTTTATAAAATTTCTTGCATTGAAGATTCTGTCATGCTCGTAGATATTTCAGATTTAACTTTTTATCAAATTGTACTACAGTTGTCATGTACTACTCTGTTTACACAATGGTAAAGCAAGTTGAAAGCATCAATATATTCTTGTTTGATTTTCATCCTATGAGCCCAGTTTTTCTTTGTGGTGATTGCCTTCTAACAATTATTTTTTAGGGCCTTCTTTAAAATGAATAGATATTTTTTAGTTTTGATATAAATTAAGTTTTTAAAAATCATTTGAAAAAACTCTAAATTTACAGACTATATTATCAGATATTTGAATTCAGTGTTATCTGGGAAAGTCAATGTCACTCGGGAAATCACCTGTCATCTTGCTATCCATAGATCTCTGGCTCCCTTTTCTCACTTCAATGGGTTCTAAAAAAGTACGATGCTCAATTCTCAAGATGTTGGTGGAGTCTCTTATTATCATATTAATCTGAATGTACATTTCAAGAAAAGGAATAAATTATATCACCACATTATTTCACAAAGCATGTCAATCATCCATAAATGAGAGGTTGATATATTAGGATTATTATAGTCTATGTTGCCTTCTACTTATAGTCATATGTTTTATTCTTTTCTATTTGATTTGGAGCTCTTTTGTAAAATGTGTGCCTTATTTATTTCTTTTATATTGAAAGATTCTAATACTTTGCCATATTCACCAGAGTAGATGCATTAAAAAAAATGTTTCTACAATCAAATCACATTTGATTAAATATAATGACAGAATAGGTACTTTGAGAAAGGGAGAGGTTTATTTATTTATTTTTGTGTTATTTGTAATTATGCACTGTAACATTCATTAAAAGGTCCAAGCAATTTAAATTTAGAAACGTATACACCAATCAACATATCTTTATTACAAAAATTCTTCTACCAAAATTTCATCCTTCTAGTTAAAAATGACAAAAACATTCACATAAAAACCAAATCATAAGAAACACCCAGCACCTGCTGCCTTCAGGCAAAATTTAAATTAAAGTTTTCTATGTTTAGAAATACTACAAATCTAGATAGCAGAAGTGTAAAATCATTTTGTTTTGCAAGAATTTCCTACTTTATCTTCTTGATTTGTAAATATTTGTGTGAAATAAGTCCGTCAATCACTATTCATTGACTATGTGAAAAACTGTCATACTTTCTCATCAGAGGGTTTAGTGAATTTATTAATTAGATGTACTAGGGCTTCTTTTTGACTGTAAAGATACTAAATTATAACTTTAAAAAAGGTTAAATTATGACGCATGAAAAAATTACAGGCCAAAAATTTTATTTAACTCATTAATTAATGAGGAAACCAGTTAGATGTTATAACCAATTCAAGGGATAATTTGGACTTCAGAAATGCTTAAATTAATTTGTTAATAGGTGTAAAACTGCATGATTTTCTATACAGCAATAATAGGTAATATTTCATGTCATCTTTTCTATAGAGCAGAAATCAATTTTATCTTTCCTTACTAGGCCATATTGATTTTTTTAGAAATAAACTACCTTATAATCTTACAGAGCTATAAAATGACCTAATAAATAGAAAGCTAGTTAAAGCTATACACACTTAGAGAATCAGATAAAACCTAGAGGGTCCACTAAGAGGGTATTCAGTACTTTCCTTTGCAAATGTGGGAATCTGATGACAAAACCAAAAGTGAGACTAAGAAGGATGAATTAAGAGGCCATTGTAAAACTGTGAAAAGGTAAATTGGTTTCAGTTGAGACATTGGAAAGATTGCTTAGGATTCAGAACGTTGGGTATGGGTATACAGAAGGCAAAGAACTAATAAAATTAAAGAAGTTAAATACATAAGAAAGAGAAGATAAGCTTGATGGACAAAGATTTTAGAAGAGATTAAAGATGATGGATAGAGATAAGTTGTTTAACTTGTACAGGATGAGGACAAACTCATATTCTGATCCTGGAAGAAGAAAATAAAAGCATATGTAGACATAAATCATTTTTTACAAATGGTATCTGAGTTATAACCTTAATTTTCTTTAAAAAATGCATGTGCAGTTGTTAAACATGTGAGGTTGGGCTTTGAGTATAAAGTCAAAAAAGAAAGATGCTGAACAGATTGAAGAAAGTAACTGACTGAGAAAAATAGAATGGTTGAGTGTTTCTGTAGTCCAGCTGAAATGAGATTTTATTAATATATGGTGGCCCAAATTTAGGCAATTTTTTATTTTCTTCACTAGTAGCAAACACATGTAGCAATAGGTTGAAAATGCTTGAGAGAATGAAGCTTGGTGGTAAACAAGCATCTAGATAGTTTAAAAGGAGGCTAATACAATGGACAATAAAGAATGGAAGAATACTGTGAGGAAAAAAAGCAGGTTACATAAGTAAGGGCATGAGATACTTATGTTAACAGATGGGAATTTTGAGATTTAGGATTTCTGCTGAGACGTGTGTGTGTGTGTGTGTGTGTGTGAGAGAGAGAGAGAGAGAGAGAGAGAGAGAGAGAGAGAGAGAGAGAGACAGAGACAGAGACAGAGACAGAGAGATAAAAAGGTTCTGAGTAAAACTCGATATGAAAAAGTGAACTGAAGTTGACTGGGTTTAAAACAGTAAAAAACTATAAAATTAGCTCTATATGTTCATATAAACTTCAAAATCACCATGATTGATTATAGAACAAGGAATAGAGAAAAATATTTATTCAAATACCAAAACTTTTATCAATATGAGAGCAAGTAAGCTACTTGCATATTATTATAAAGAGGAAAAATAGAATGATATGTTCAGAGGTTGTAAACTTTATTTAAGACAGAATTTTACATGAGAGTAGAGAGTAGGAGTTTGAAAATGAATAATTGTAATCATCTTGCCAAGCCTTGTGAGAAAGCAAATATTTTCTTCTTGGGAAAGATTTAAGAGAAGAGTTTTCTGCTAGCAAGAAACGTAGTAATCTAGTATTGGGAATATTTTTGATAATGAATTAGCTTTTATTTTACTTTGTTTTATGAATAATTTTAAACCTTAGTAATTCATTAGGCATATTTGAAAGGTGTAGGAGTGGAGGTAAGAGGAAGAACAAGTCTGTGTGAGAGTAAGATTTTGTAGACAGTATATTAAAGAGAAGCTCCATAGTGAATGTTGATCAAGGTTATAAAGCATATTGCATTGCTCTATCTATAGTTTGGAACTCTATTGTCACTTTGGGAAATGTTTCCTGGTGTCACAGCAAGGGAAGCTTGGGTGGTAGCTTCAAAGACTTTTGAAGTCAGAGTTGAGGGAAATTGTTGCTCTAGGTCTAGAGCATAGCATTTGCCTTTATGAACAGCTTTTCAATATTCCCTTCCAATAAACATCCTCATATAACATGGTTTTCTTTTTATAACAGATCTCCTCTAGGCTTTTTCAATGTCTTTCTTGGTCTGGCATTATTTGGCATCATAAATCCACTGTGCTGATTTCCTTCCTAACGTGTTTTAAAAAATTTTGATAAGTAGAGAGAACATGTGGCATGGTATTAGAAATCTCTTTTCAAGTTGACATACATTATGTGTAGTGGTTTGACCATTTACAAACTATTTAACTATACTATCACCTTTTCCACTTTTCTGTATTATCTATAGGTATATCATTGAAATGCTGCAGGTAGCTTAATTAATGCAATGCAGTCTCTTTTCTTGAGTCCAATAAATCCACTTTCTAGAATTTTTATGGTGTGAAAATATTTTGCTAAATCCATCTTCTGAAGGCTCTTGTTTCCAAATTTCATCAATCCTCCTGAGCACCTTTTACAATTCTAAATCTGTGATCAGTTAGTTTTCTTGAGACAAGTATTTTAACTGAAGATTTTAATACAAGATTTCTAGAGTATCTCTCAGTGGAGAGATTATGGAACATTTGGGATAATAAGAGAAGTAAGTACCTAACTTATAAATGGCTTAAGATAATAAATATTTTTCTTCCCTTGAGACTCAACCAAGTCATTTATTCAATAAACAGAAGACTCACTATATTCTATTTATATTAAGGTCACTTTTTTGTTAAATATTATATGGCATAAGGAAGATACTGGATGTAAAAATATTAATAAAATTTAGTCCTTATCCTGAAGGAGCTAACAGTCTAATAATGGAAATAGATATTTAGATACATGATACTGCCTGGTAAGAAGTGTAAATAAAATAATATGAGGCTATAGAAAACCTGAAGTGCGTGCCAGCTGGAATCTAAGTCTAAAGAAACTCACCATCTTCTCAAATTAATGCTATTTATACAGTTTTGTCTGAGATGTTATTCACCATATAAAGCATTCTGTTTTGAGGCAAACTCTTCAATGAGGCATTTCATCAGCCCATTCTTGGCCCACTCACATGAAACTGCTGCCCACACGCATGTTCATCAACGAACTATTTGATATGTATGGATTTTCATTATATATTTGGGCTCATAATCCAGAACATTCCTGTGCATAACTTAGAATACTGATTAGCAATCCATTCAGCCTCTATTTCACATGATTCTAGAGTCTTTAACTTTAAAGACCCTAGGATCATGTTCGATGCAAAAGAAAATGAAATGAATTTATTGCTTTCTGGATGAAAAAGCAGGCCTAGGCTTGTTGACAGCTGTCTGTGACTCCTTTCCAAGGGCTTATTTTCAAAAGCCAGATCTCTTTCCTTTTGTTGAGTTGAAAAATCAAAGACAAATAAAAAAGCTGTAGGAACTTCCTTTGTGGAGGAAGCAGCCATGTGTGAAGAATTTTCATCCACCATGCATTGCCAATGTTACTCAGTCTAAATATCTAGAGCATTGCCTCATGATTGAATTTGCCTATAAGTGATTAAGGCCATAAATTACACAAAGAAAATGAGCATACTCCTAAAATAATTGTTCCAACACTAATTCTACTATGTTACATCTTGCTAAGAATCCTTTGCCATCTATGCGGTCCCATTATGTTTATTGCTATTTTAAAGCTTGGCTTATTAAGACTTTTTTTTTTTCAGTGAAACCTACTTCTTTATTATCTGTGAGGACTGGATAATGAAAACTTTTAAATTATCCCCATTTGTAACTCTGCTGTTTACAAGATAGTCAAAAGCTACCCAATTTTATTGCTATATTTAAAAAACCATATGAAAGAATTAAGTTTATATGGTTTTATGCTAGCGGCTCTATTATATTATCTTTTTCAGTTTCTATAGAAAGGCCTTTCATCCACAGAACTACAAAATTAAGAGACATTCTTCAGTGAAATAAGTTGCTTTCATGTTCTAAGTATTAGACTGATTTACAACTCCTCACTGAGATGAAGGTGCTCAAATTATCCCCCCACCCATCTTTCTTTTCAAGTTTAAAATGAACTAAGTGAATTTGCTTTGGTGTTTTATAATGCCAATGAACTTTAAAGAGCTTTTGAGCAAATAGGATCGCCTAGACAACCACCAGTTTACTAGGTCATCATTTTCTTTATGTTTCTATCCAATTGAAACTTTTTCACTGATTCAGGCCAGAGCTCCTCAACCTGTATTCCTAGATACTTCAGGGTATCACCAATATGTGAAACTTGCCCAACTGGCCTTTCTTTGAAGATCAATTCTCTTGCACTCCTCTCTTGTGAAGAAGTATTACTACCAAAAGACAAACTTCCTACTACACTGGTAATTTGGCCCCTCCTTCAAGTAAATCTTCACCTTTCTCAAATAAATCTCTTACTAAAGCTCCTGTTGTGTATATGAAATTTTTGCAGGAGTTTTTCTAAGCCCCATCCATTCACACCAGCACAACTGCCCAACACCCTCGTCCCATTCAAATTAGAAACTGTCACATTCTCTTTCTTTCCTTAGGCATCAACAGATTTACAGATTACCACTGCTAATTCATTTTCTCTGCAGCTAAATTGCCTTTAATGACCAGAAGGTGATCTTGCTCATGAAGCAAGACTTTCAAAGCTTGAGACTTAATTCACCAAACAGGCACAGGGCATAGCTTATATAAAAATAATAGTTCTTTTCAATTCTGAGATGTTATTAGCTGTCACAAACGAAGCAGGCTAGGGCCTGTATATCTCTGGGATGATAGGCCTTGAAATAAACACATGCTGCTTCATGAATATGTTGTTGAATCTTGAGAAACATTTTTCCACCCAAGGGTGATATTATTTAAAAGCAACTAGATAGAACTCTTTTGAAAGTTTTAGCTATTTATAGACATGTTATGTTAAAAGTTTCTTTTCATAATAAAGCCTGAAATAAGCATCTCTTAAAAGGTACACCATTCTCTAAACAATTACATTTCAAAAAGTTTTTAAAAGTAAAGTCGAATTTACTTTTAACACACCACCCAAATGTTACTAATCTGGTTTTCTGCAACATAAGAAAGTGAAACTTTCCTTGCTCATCTATAGTATTTTTGTTTTTGGATTGTAATTTTTTACTTTATTATACTCTTTTTTATTCTCTTAATCTTTTCAATGTCAATAATCATTTGGTCTGAATATATAAATTATATTTGTATCTTGGATATTTGAATAAATAACTGAATTGTATTTTATTATATATAACTATAATTCATAATTTGGTAAATTATTTTATATGCCTATAGGTATTTATATACTAACTAAATTATGGAAGCTTTGGAATGCTCTGACAATAAGTTGTTTTAATTTAATATAACTATAAGTGAAGATAGAAAGGTTTGTTAATTTGTTTTTAATGCATATGTTATTGGGCATGTCGTATTTTTACAAATAAATGTTTCTTCCTGAATCCAACTATGTGCTAAACATTTAAGTAGCCTGAAACATAAATTGTTATGGTTGAATTCCTAAATTAGTTTTTAAGAATTGAGCTTGAACAGAAAAGTTTTCAATTAAAAAAGTCATATCCCTAAATAAATATGCTAATATACATAATAAAAGTAGTTTCCCAGTACAAAGGCTGAGGAAATTATGAAAATGGCCCAGACACGTGAAATTTCAGTGTGCACCTCTTTATATTTACATTTCCATTGTATTTTCAACACACTGAATCTGCTGATGGCATTTTGATTCAGGCTGACAGTGTTACTGTCTTCTGAGATTATATGCATGTTTTATGGAATTTTTATTTCAGGGCAGCCCATTAGCTAATTGAATTGGGTTACAGGTTATTATCACTAGAAAAACAGGAAATTTTTACTTTAAACTTGTTCTCTTCCCTGTACTAGTGACATAGGAGTGCTTATAAAAATATTGTTAATCCTTAAAAACATTTATTCAGCTGAGCAATGGTTCTTCTCTTGTTAAAATGTGCAGTTTAGAGTTTACTAAACAGAATTGAGATATTCCCAAGTGAACATTGAAGGACACAACCTTTAGGGAATGAAAACAAAAAAACAAACAATAAAACATTCAATTGAGTTAGATATTTTAACTCAATCACATATTTATATTAAGAATTCTAAATATAAACATGTGATTATATTCACATTGTTCCTCTTTGTATGTTGTGTGGCATGAATTCTGTCTAAATATATCTAACTTTATATAAAGTGTGGTTGAAAACACTAAACATGAGACTTGTAGACTTTTCAACACAGGGAAAATGCAGACATTGTAATTTAATTAATCTGATCCATAAAAAATTCAATATAGAGAAATTTGAGACAAGAAACATATTGATTCTACTTTGGAAAATATTTTGTATCTATATCATCAAATACCATGATTATTACTGAGTCTTCAATTAATTTTTCTATAGAGACAGAGGAGTATAACAAGATCAGTGAGTTCTATTTTATTATTGGTTTAATTTTCAGGCAATAATCAAACACTTTAGGCTTTTAGTGTATCCTTGACTGAGCCATCAACTCATTTTGATTGTGCTAATTTCATTCTAAACAATGATATCAAAATTTCTGAACCTGTTTTCTATGTCATTCATGTGTGTGTGTGTATGTGTGTGTGTGTGTGTGTGTGTGTGTGTGTGTGCGTGTGCAAGTGTGCACATGCACTTTAGGCCTACATGGAGACAGATGGGTATATTTTATTTAGAATAAAATATCTTTTTATACTCCATAATAAGAAATTATAAGGTTCTATATTGTATTAAATGAAAATACACCCATTAATTTATTAATCTCTTCCACAAATATTTATTGTCTTTTATTTTCTAAACATGTAATAATTAATAAACAATTATTCCCACTTTAATTTCAAATCAAATCAGATTAAAAGATATCTGCAAATCTCTCTCCCTTATGGTAAATCAGATAACACAATTTGATCTAGATATATTTATTACTTATATTGAAAAATGATCTAGCTCAGAAGCCCAATAATCCCTATGAAAGAAAATTTCTGGTTTTCTTCTAAATACTATTTAATCTTAATTATCCTTGATGAGCACCTATAAAAAATTCTCATGGGTATTTACAATAATCAATGGTTTAAATTCATTTAATATGAAAGTCTTGAATAAAGATTTGAGGTTTTATATATATGACCATATTTGAACTTATTTATTATTAAAAATTTCCAAAGATCTTTTTTAATAACTCAAAACACTGTGTAACTAAAGATTTACACATTATTTTAGTGCTAAATTTATATTTTTATATTTACTATTTTTTAAATTAGAAATACTATTTAAATAGTAAGCGATCTCCAATAACTAATACCTGTAGCATCATAGGCTTTCAAATTTTCTAATACATTTACCTATAATAATACTATTCCTCAAGCTTGTCAAATGTGTACTCACCCCCATCTTCTTTATAATTTATATTATTGGCACACTTTTAAAAATCCCACATATTATTAGTTTAAAATAAAAGTAAAATAAATTACGCACATAGGTCAGAAATTATAAATGGAAAGTTAAAGGACTTCATACTCGGGCATCCTGCTGACTTCTCTCAAAAATTAATCACTATCAACCTTCTTATATATTCTCCTAGAATAATGTAATTAATATATTTAAATGTATACATATGTTTGCAATGATTAAATTATAATTTTATATGAGATCTAACTATATCAAGAGGTGTTGATATAGAAGCTATATAATATTTTACTATATTGACACATCATAATCATTTAACCAATTTATTATTTACTGGTCGTTAACTTTTTTCAAGTTTGTTTTAATTATAATGTTGCACTGAATAACTTTGAACATATGTTTTAATATATTCTTGTGAGTCTATACAAGGTCACATTAATGAATATGAAATACTGTAATATAGATAAATGCATTATACATTTTGATACATATGCCCAATTCCCCTCAAAACATTTGCATCCATTTACATTTCCACCAAAAATTTGTGACAGTGCTTATTTCTTTACACTCTTACAAATACTAGATATTGTCCAACTTTTTATATTTGTCAATCTCATAAGCAAAACATGATCTCATTTTATTTGCATATCATTATATATAAATGAGAGTGAGAATCTATTCATATATCTGTACTTTTTCTGAAAGTTATCTTTTTAAATATTTTTATTGTAATTGCTATATTTATCATATTGTTTATTTATTGATTTATTTTTAATAATATATTTTTAAATTTTTTAGTTATATTTGGCATACAAAACTACATTAGTTTCAGGTATACAACATAGTGATTAGACATCTATATAACTCACACAAGTGATCACCCTAATAAATCTAGTGCCCTTCTAACACTATATATAGTTGTTACAATATTATCAGCTATATTCCTTATACTATACTTTCTATCTCCAAATTTTTCACCTAACCCCTCAACTCACTTCTGAACTGGTAACCCTCAAAGTGTTCTCTGTATATACGAGTTTGTTTTGGTTTGCTAATTTTGTTCTTTAGATTCCATATATACATGTAATTATATGGCATTTGTTTTTCTCTATTTGGCTTACTCCATTCATCACATTACCCTCTATGTCCATCATGCAATATCTTTTCTCACCTCTTTACTTTTAGTCAGTGAGTGCCTTTTAATCTGAAGTGAGAATCTTGTGGGCAGCATATGTAAGGGTCTTGTTTTCTTATCTATTCAGCCACCCTCTCTGTATATTAGATAGAACACAGTTCATTTTTCATGTGAAGTACTTGTTAATAAATATGTAGTTATCATTTTTATTCATATTTTTGCATATATTTTTTCTTCTTTTTAAAGAAGTTCCTCCAACTTTTTCTGTAATGCTGGCTTCATGATGATAAACTCCTTCAGCTTTTTCTTGTTTGGGAAGCTCTTTATCTGTCCTTTGAAGCTAAATGACAGCTTCACTGGATAAAGTATTCTTGGTTATACATCCTGGGTTTTCATCACTTTGAATATTTTGTGTCAAACCCTGCTGTCTTGCAAAGTTTCTTTTGAGAAAGCAGCAGCTGTCAGTATTATGAGTGCTCCCTTGTAGGTAACTAACTGCTTTTCTCTTGCTGTTTTTAAGATTGTCTCTTTGTATTTAATCTTTGACATTTAATTCCCTATAATATACCCTACATCACAGATATTATATTCTTCATTTCTGATTGGTTTCCTTTTATAATTTCCATCTTTATTTTTATGTTTTATATTTTTTTGTTAAAGTTCTCACTGAGTTTATCTGCTCTTTCCCTAAGTTTCTTGAGCATCCTTATAACCAGTGTTTTGAACTCTGCAATTGATATTGCTTGTCTTCGTTTTGGTGATTTCTTTTCCTGGAGTTTTGTTCTGTTCTTTCAAATGGGTCATGTTTCTTTTTCTCCCTTTTTGGCTGCATCCCTCTGTCTGTCTCTATGTATTAAGTAGGGATCCTAAGTCCCTCAGTCTTAGTAGAGTGACTTTATGTAGTAGGTATGTTATGGGGCCCTTTGGAACAGACCTGAGGGGGACCCAGCTGCAGACCTAACTCAACTGCAGCCTGTGCACTTCTGGAGCTATGTGGTAAGAGTCCGCATATAGCTGCCTCCAATGCTGGGTTTATAGGTGGCTCAAGGGGTCAAGTCCAAAACTGAGTCTGGCTGTCCGCTATTGCAGGTCCTGGGGTTGTTCAGCAAGAGGTACAGGGCACGCTAAGGATAAATGCTCCTCCTTTGGTTTTTGCAAGCCATTGAGAGATTTTATGAAAGTTCACAGCAGGTGCCAAGACAGTCCGTTTGTATGGAACAAATCACTGGAAGCAGCTTGAGTGGGTACACAAGTCGGGAGAGGTGGAGTCGCAGGGAATCCCCTGGGTGGAGCAATTTGTGTTATCCAGGTTATTGGCACCTGTGTCTGCAGGCTGGCAGGGGAAAGGGCTCAACAAAAGAGCTATGGTTTCTGCCTGCACCTCTGTCTGGGAGCCAACCACCCCTTTAGCCTTCATCTGGAAGCCCAATAGCTCAGTGCCTTCCTATAAGTTCCTGGTGCCCCTCATGCAGCTGCCCCAGCACTGGAGCTCAGAATGAGTGAGTCTGTCAATAAGTAAGACTGGGTGAGGGCCCTTTAAAAGGAAGATCTGCACTTACGGCAGCTCTCCATCTCATTCAGCCTCAGCTCTGCTGGTTTTCACAGCCAGAGATTATGGGGACTTTTTTTCCCAGCACTGGAACTCTGAGTCTGGAGGCCAGTGTGCAATTGGGACCCCTCACTCCTCAGGTGAAGGAGAGGCTCTACAGCCAAGATGGTCCTCCTGATTCTTGATTGCTACTGAGAATTGTGAGACCAGGCTGTTTCACATCTCCACCTCGCCTAACATTTTGACATGACTTGGTATTTGAGGTGACCTAGCTGTAGGGCTTCTGTTCAGCCAGACCTCTGATGACTCTGTACTGATTGCTCTACAGTTTTGCTATAATTTTGGTGTGGTTTCTAGAGAAAGTATGTACAGCCTTTATATTCTATGCCAGCTGCTATATTTACCATATTACTTTATTGTGTGTGTGTGTGTGTGTGTGTGTGTGTGTGTGTGTGTGTATATATAGTGTAACCTGAAATAATGAGCTATTTGCTATATATGCTATATGTACTGCCAATACAAGTTCACATTTTGTCTTTTTTTAAACTATTTTTTTTCTATATAGAACTTTTAAATTTATTTATCAAATTTATAAAGTTTTAAAAATTATATGCTTGCTTGGAAAAGCCACTACTTACCCTAGAATCATATTAATTCAAAAAATTATTCTTCTAGTATTTTATTTTTTCATTAGTAGCATTTAGTTATCTGATAAGTATATTTAATATTTTGACTTAATAAGGTAACAAAACACTTTATCCACATTTTAAGGAAGTGTTCAATAGCCATATGTGGCTGCTTCTATACTGCAGAACATTGCCTCCATCACAGAGCTCTGGAGGTATAGAGAGTCCTCCAACTTAATATTCAGATTTCTTTTTCTGGCTAATTCTTTAGATTTATTTTAAAGATAAATAGTAGCACACTGTGATAAGAGAAGAATGTGTACATGCATTTCTAACCTATTCTAGTGATGAGTGAAGTGTTGTAGCCCAGAAGGACTAGAACAAATTTATTACCTGAACCATTGAGTTTATGTACCTATATGAACATATAATGGGAGTGGTAGTAGATAGAGCTGAAGAAATTTTTTAGAGATCAGCTAATTCAAGCACCTTATTTATGCATATATTGAGATAAAAGTCTTTAGAGATCAAGTTAATTTCCTATCCTGTTTGGGAGAGAATGATGTCAAGAATTCAGGTCTGATGCCTCCCAAGCTAATCCAGCAGCCCTCATTTGTTATATTCAAGTATAAACACACATAGACAAAAAAAAAAGACACTAATACCTAACAGTCTATATTTAAGTATATTTGTATTCTAAATGTAAACTGTCCTGAGTGTGGGCTTGGGTAATACCCCTTGTCACATTTAATGTAGAAATCAGTACCTTTTCACACTCAATGGAAAAAATGACAAGCCCCAAAAACATGAGTGAGCAATGGATATTTTTACAAATGATTTCATAGCAGAAGAGGAAGCGGAAGTTTATATCATCTTGCACAGCAAATGCCTTAAAATTCTTCATTATACAAATCTGCTGACCAGTCTCTTCCTTCTCCTGTAGCAGTAATTTTTTTTTTTTGCTTTTTTTCCTAATAGCTTTCACCTTCTTGTACCTGTCTAGACTTCTTTATAAACATCTCACATCTCAATTGTTTTCCCCTCTTTTAAAGAACAATTCATATGTTTCTTGTTTCTAAATCCAAACCTGCATCCATACCTTTCAAAGTGACCACCAACAGAGGCTCTGTTGCAAAGTGGCCCCAACCAAAAAAAAAGTCATCAACAGCTCTTAGGTCTTTTATTAATAGCCTTCTAAAAAATTTGTGATAGTCAGAGTTTAGTCCTCTGTGTAACATCATTACCAGCTTTTAATGAAAGTAAACAAATACTCAGACCATATCTGCCATGTATACAGACATTTACTAAATAATCAATCACTAGTAAGCAGGCATAAAACTCTTTCATATAGATTGGTCAGATTTACGATATATTACTGGCTTTTTGGGGCACTTGGAATTATGACAGAAGCAGAAATCTTTTAGCCTAGTTGTCATCAGACAACTAGAAGATCTTTCAATGATGGCAAGATATAGAATCATTTGGGATATGAAATCCTGGGTTTGATTTCCAGACATAGGCTACAGACCTGGATAGAGTCTTACACACTATTCATGAAAAGGAAGGAAAAGTCTCTATAGAATTTTAGCAAATCCACAGATCTTGAATACCTTTAATTTCACCCATGGGAACTCATTTATAACATTAATCATGATAACTGATTAAACTGTTACTATCATTCATTCTAATTAACAAAGCATGTGGTTTATATTATGATATGAATAATTCATGGTTAAATATGAATAATTTATGTATTAACATCTTTCTGATATAATGCTAACCCATCACTCCTTGGTGCAGATACTCACTGCATCAAGCTGTAACTTTAACTTACAAACTCATACATTATACCTATTTCTTAATGTTGAAGTAATGAAACTTCAGTCTTTGTAATACCCATCCTATTAGTAGAATCTATTTAGAAGGCCATGGGGAATAAATAACAACTAAAAATTTTCTATTATGTATTATATATAAAATTAACAGGTTTTATATGTTGAAACTGAGAAATGTAAAGGAGTTCAGTGAAAAGTGAGTGTTACCAGTATTGTGATGTGTTAAATGTGGCATTATGAAAAAGGAGACATTGAGAAATTATTGAAGCCAGGAAAAAGGGTTTTTCACAATTTTAAGGAGGAGGATTTTTATGTTATTTGGTGACCTGTAAAAGAAGTAGTGGTTCATAAAGCAAGATAATTAGCTGAGGTAGTAATAGATTCATTGAGGTAAAAAGAGTTTTATTTAACAGTTACCGGAGCAGTCGAGAGAGTAACCCTATTTGATGATAACTCAATTTCTTTATTGAAAAATATTTTTACAGAAAATTTAAAATAATTAAGCTCCTCGATTTACATTTTAAAAAATGAGAGATGACAAGTTTTGATAAGATGATTTAAAAGCCACATTTAAAATATACATTTATAAAATAAAAATGTTCATATATGTACATATTCTAGTATTAATTCAGAATAAATTAATGTTTTGTCACCCTTTCTGCCTGGTAATTATGCATCTTGTCTTACATGATTTCTACAATACTATTTTGAATATATTAATTAGTCATCATAGTATTCTATAAATTCTTTTAATGACCTTTTGATTATTATCAGGAAAGTCTTCTCTGTTATGATGATACAATACAAAACTAATTTAGACATAATTTTTTACATGATTTTTAAATTAAATTTATTTGGATGACCTTATTTAATAAAATTATATATGTTTCAAGTATATAACTTAATAATACATCATTTTCATATTACATTGTGTGTTCACCACCCAAAGTCAAATCTCCTTCCATCATCATATATTTGATCCCCTTTACCCTTATCTACCTCCCCACCTCCACCCTTCCTCTCTGGTAACCACTGTACTGTTGTCTATGTCTATGAGTTTTTGTTAGTTTGTTTATCTTGTCTGTTTTTTTGCTTTTGGTTTTGGATCCCACATATGAGTGAAATTATATGGCTCTCGATTTTTTTCTGTCTGACTTATTTTACTTAACATAATCTTCTCAAGATCCATCTATGTTGTTGCAAATGAAAGTATTTCACCTTTTCTCATGGTTGAGTAATATTTTATTATATATATATGTACCACATTTTCTGCATCCAATCATTTATCAATTTTTTTGTTTTCTATTACCATCAGTGAGGTAGAGGAAAATCAGTTTCTTAAATATTTTAATATGGTGATTTCTCTCCATAAACTAAACTTTTTTCTTCAATCTTGTTCTAGTCTAAAGGTCAGATAACAATCAAGCTACTCAAACAGCCTGTATTCCCCCATCAAATAAAATGATAATAAATATTTAGATTTTATCTGTTTTGATAGTTGTGTTTGTCCCAAAAGGAGGAGCGCCTTACTCTGTTTGAATAGTTCTTAAATCAAAGTGGGCATTTTTCAATTTTGGCATATGTCATAGCTTATTAAAAAAAAAGAAAAAGAAAAAAAAAAGACAGGTTAAGAAATACCAGTGGATTATTCCAACAAAAAGACTGAGTATTGATGAAATTAATTGCACTGTTGTTTAAATTATGGCTTCTGATGAAATCTAAGTACATTTCCTTTTGCTTAACCTGGAATACAAAGCTTAAATTTCTTCCCAAAGTATCTATGGCAACACATATATTCTAAACAAAGGAACTTTAAACAATGGGTTAGCTGAATTTAGGTAATCTTCCCTTGTGGTTCAGTGACATTGGCATACTTTGGAAAGAATGTAACCCAAAACTATGCCCTCTAGAAGGAAAATATAGTTACAAAGTGGGAGCTGGAGAGCTGTTCTCAAGCCTTATTTAGAGAATTTTCCTAATAGACTCATGTAACATATGTCACAGTGGACCAAAGAATAAATTACTTTTATTCTATTACATTCACTTATAGAAAGCAGAAATATATGAGGATTATTAGTATTGGTAGACTGAGAATATTTAAAGTTGCAAAACTTTTAAAAATCAATTTCACATCCTCCATTTAACAGGGACAGTGGTAGGACACTGAACAGGTATATGATCTTCCAAACAAGCAGAGGTTAATAAAAGTCTAGTACAAGTTCTACAGTAAGAAACAACATTGTTGATATTTTTCTGGCACCAAATTATAAAGATGACTAAGCTGACTAAGAAGAAAATAAAAGTAGAGTCTGACTAAAGGAAAAGCTATGAAAAGGTAAAGATGATGAAATTCCCAGCTCAGCGAATAAAGAGATGGAAAAATTAAATAGTCAGTGAAAAGTTAAACCTAAGGATCAGAGAGAAGTCTAACATCTGAGTAGAGATGCTCTCTATACAGAATGAAATAAGAGAATGATCTAAGGAAAAAATGGAAAGTCTAATGGGGAAATAGAGAATGGAGTTTTATGTGTTGAAATCATGAAAGCAGATGGACCCACAGAAAAACTCATTGAATTTAATAACTAATTAACCTGCTTGCCCAATACTGTTATCAATAATTTCTTTATTGACTGATATGCTATAAAATAAAGAGATCATAATTCCAAAGACTTAAGCATATTGACAATAAAAAGATAGTCCTTTTTAAACAGGAACTAATCACCTTATAGTAGACCTTATTTTTAGTATTTAACTATGGTAATGATTTTAGTTGACAGGTTGTAATAGCTACCCAAATTTGGTCTGAAAGCAAATATATAATTATAACAATTATTATAAAATTAGAATAACTTAATGCTATAGTATCAATATACTTAGGTTTACATTCTTGAAAATTACAAACTATTCAGTTGGTAATTTCAAGTTTATTTTAAAATTATGAAAATATATTTTCAAAAAGATTACTTATGCTTAGCTTTAATAAAATACAACATTGTAAAAGTTGTAGATAGGCAAGAAAATAATCACTGATACTTTAAAAAAAAGTACTTAGAATAAGGAACAAAATAATAACTGATAATTTAAAAAAGCAAGGTATTTAGTTTAGAAAATGATTTCCTTCACAATTTTTATTTCAACAATGACAGTGATTTAAAAAAAAGCAAAATAATTCTATGTCAGTACCATAATATTTAAAAAATAAAATTGAATAAAAGTTACAATAGGTCCAAAACTGCTTTACTAATTTTGTTTCTGTTGTATTTTTAGAAAAAAAAAAGTGTTTTAAGTAGGGGTCTATAATCCTTAAGGAAAAGATTCCTTTTCAGTCTGCTGAAACAGTGAGTTAATTATGTGTCTAAAGAAAAGAAACTCATCCAAACCAAGTATCTTGGAGTTCTGGCAAGAATTCTTTACCTTAGGCAACTAAAATAATGCTCTACCTTAATTTAAGAATATTTAAAATCACAAAGTAGAATTTGCCGCTGTAAATTATATGATTGTTCTATTACATCTGTGGTCCTCATGAGGTAGGACATAGGCAATCCACAAAAAGCAAAATATGAGGGATACCTAACTAGAATCACTACAGGGAAAAGATGTATATGTCTCCGTAAGGCAAATGGTATCTTATTGACATTTGCACACATCCTGTAATACCTATAATTTTTTTTAAGAAAATGAGACTGATAATAAGTAGGATTAATTATTATTATTATTATTTTTACCTCAGGGAGTCCTGGGGGAGAAATGTGAGGGATAGGGGTGGGGAGGCAAATATGAAGACTAGTTCAAGGAGAAAAATGAAGAGATACTATATTTTAGAACTTATTACATTTCTACAACCTTTTAAAATGTCTAAAATTACTATAAATAGTTTTGTTTTAATATTTCATTAGGTATCAAATAATTTGATCATAAAGGAACAATCTAAAATTACTGACAAATAAAAAATAAGTTCAAAACTCACAAATGAAAGAGAGATGTTTTTAAAAAGCTCCCAGACCCATTAGCTAAGTCATTTCATTACTTGACAGTTCAACAATGTGCAGATAATATTATCATTTTTTTATTTTAAAAATGAAGTTCTGCCACTATTTCAATATCAACAACCTTCCCTGAGTAAAAAATAATACTAATAATAGATTACACTTAAAAGCCAAAGTTTGATACATGAATTTTTGTTGTTGTTGTTGTCACCATCTTTCTACTGTCACAGTCTTAGTTACTGAATTTCCTCCCCATTTCTTCATCAGAATAAGAGCTATTTTATTACTTATTCTTTCATAACAGTGGATTCATCATGAAAGTATTAGAATGTCTTTTAGTTTCAGATTTCTGACACTAATTTGCTTTAATTTTGTTTGTAAGAAATATTATTTAGATTAATGATTACCACATCAAACTTTTTAGTAAGATTTGTGGAGGTGGAAAAATTACATAGCCTCGAGTGGTGACTAATGTACTCACCCTCAACAATAGTGATGTGCTTGCCCAAATGGGAAGCCTCTTTTCTGGTAGCTAATTTCAAATCTTTTTCCACAGCACCCCTTAGAAAGTGGACTATGGGCATCAAAGTCATCCTTCCTTTCTCTCTTTCCGACTCCCAACTACTTCTCTCATCTCCCAGGACTTGGCCTTATGCCTGGCTCTGGAATGAGATGCCTCTTTAGATTCCTGTATACATGATACCTTTCTTTGGGACCCTAGAGAGAAAAAATACAAAAGCCCATTTTCTTTTAAGAACTGCACTACAAAAACTGTAGGGATTTGGACATTAAGTTACATAAATTATGAATGTAAATATGTAACAATGATTATAAAGTACTTATAGGAATGGAAATATCTGACCTATAGTTTTCTATCCCTTTCTGAGATGGTAAATAAAAGAAAGTCCCCGCTGGACTTCTATCCTACACTTTTACTTTGAAGGGTAAGTTTCGACTACATCTTGTCATCATCCGCCCTGTGCCAATAGTCACCACTGTCCAGCCACAACTTCTTACCACTTACTCACAAATTGGTTCCTACCACCAACCACACTATCTTTTGTGTCATAAGGTGCTTGATAGATGCTTCTCTTCAGCTCAATTCAGCTTAGCAGACTAAAGATGAAAATCAACACATGCAAATTAAGATGTCTCCTCATTACAACAGGAAAAATTGCTTCCCTGAAGAAATGCAGATTCTGAAGCAACCATTTCCCATAATCAGTGTTGCCAAAAAGTATTATATTTGTGATTTTTTCTCATAGCTCCTAGGCATTATAGGCAGGGACAAGTGAATATTTCCTAAGTAGAAAAAATAAGAAGAGAGGCAAAGTATTTGCCAACATGCTTTTAAAAAACTCAACCTAGTGCTTCTTGGTACAGCTAAGATTAATATGTTATTTTGCTCCTTCAAATTAAATGTATAGTCATACATTTAGATTACATAGCATCATTTGCTTTAGAGAAAGTGATAAAAACATTTAGGAATACTGTTATGAATGAAAATAGAAAAAATATATTGCAAGAAATTTTTGGTTTGTATTTTCATTTATTTGTTTAAAAGTATTTTCTAAATTTGTATCTTTGCTTTAAGTATCTTTTCACTTTTAAAGCCTATAAACTTCTTCTTGACCATTCTTTATTATATCCCATTCCATTCATTTTTGTATCTATTTCCTGATGTTTACCCAACAGTATCACAGATTCTAGTTCCAGTGTAATAATATCTAAATGCATATTGATTATTACAGTTGTTTATTTTTATAATTCCAAGTATATCTGTTCTTCTACACATACTCTCTCATTCGTTTGGAGGAATGACAGAGGCAATTTTGTTTGTAGTTGGGCATAAATTTCATAGAAACTACTGCTTTTATAGCTTCTCATAGTGCAGAAGTGGCTGGATGTAGAGGCATTCAATCATAATTCCATTAACCACTCAATGTGGATTCAAAAAGAAGATCTCTCTTCATTAATAGTATCTTTAAACAGTGAACTGGCACAACTTTTACACAAAACTGTCCCATATTTTATTTATACTAATGTGATATTTATCTTTATTAAAAAAACTTTAAAACACAACTTACTTGAAATGTATTAAAAACAATTTTTAAGACACAATTTTTTCAGCTCGAAGTACAATTGACAAATAAAATATTTAAAGGGTGTGACATGATGATTTGATATACATATGTATTGTGAAAGGGTTCCCTTCATCTAGTTAATTTACACATACATCACCTCACATATTTCTTTTCTTGTTTTTGTTTTAGGTGAGAACAATTAAGTTTTACTATCTTAGCAAATTTCAAATATGCAATACAGTGCTATAAACTATAGTCACTGTATTTTACATTAGATCCTCAGAACTTTTTCATCTGTTAACTGAAAGTCTGTATATTTCTTCTGACCTCCCCATCTTTCTTCCACCTCTCAGGCTCTAGAAACTACTTTACTCTCTATGAATTTGGCATTTCTTTCTTTTTAAGAGTCCACTTATAAGTGATACCATGTAGTATTTGTCTTTTTTGTCTGGTTTATTTCACTTAGTAAAATGCCCTCCAGGTTCATATATGTTCCACAAATGGCAGGATATTTTTTTATTCTCATGGCTAAATAATATTACATTACATTATACTTATCTCACATTTTCTTGATTTATTCATCTATTGATGGACACTCAATTTTTTTCATACTTTGGCTGTTTTGAATAATGCTGCAATAAATATAGTATTACAGATATCTCTTTGAGATCATTGTTTAATTTTCTTTGGGTATATACACAGAAGTGGGATTGCTGGATCATATAGTAGTCCTATTTTGAATTTCTTGAGAAACTTTCATTTTATTTTTCATAGTGGCTGTGCCAATTTACATTTTCATCAGTGCACAAGGGTTCCTTTTTCTCCACAGTTTTACTAGCATTTGTTATTCCTTAGCTTTTTTAAAAATATATATTTTTAGTTATAGTTAACATGCAATATTATATAGTTTCAGGTGTATAACATAGTGATTAGATTTTTATATACCTTACAAAGTGGTCACCCTGATAAGTCTATTATCCATCTGGCAACATACATAGTTATTATAATATTATTGACTATATTCCTATGCTGTACCTTACATCCCTGTAACTATTTTAATAACTGATAATTCATACTTCTTAATCCCTTTCACCTTCTTTACCCATCCCTAACCATTCTAACAAATGTGAGGAAATATCTTACTGTGTTTTTGATTTGCAGTTGCCTGATGCTGAGTGCCTTTTCATGTACCTGTTGATCATTTGTATGTCTTCTTTGGAAAAATGTCTGTTCAAGTACTTCATCTATTTTTTTAACTGGGTTATTTGTTTATGTTTTGCTATTGAGTTGCATGATTTATTTTTATATTTTGGATATTAATCCCTTACTAGATATGTGGTTTGCAAATATTTTCTCTCATTCTATTCATTACCTTTTCATTTTATTGATGGTTTATTTTGTTGTGCAGAAGTTTTTCTATTTGAGATAGTTCCACTTGTTTATTTTAGTTTTTGTTGCCTTCGCTTTTGGTGTCATATTCAAAAAATTGTTTCCAAGACCAACGTCTAGAAGCTTACTAGTAAATTTCCTTCTAGGAGTTTTATGGTTTCAGATCTTATGTTCAAGTCTTTAATACATTGTAAATTGATTTTTGTGTGTGGTATAACATAAAGTTTCAATTTTTTTCTTTTACATGTGGCTGTCCAATTTTCCCAATGTCATTTGTTGAAAGACTATTCTTTCCCATTGTATATTTTTGGCTCTTTTGTCAAGAATTAATTGACCTTTTATATGTAGGTTTATATCTAGACTCTGCATTCTGTTCCATTGATATATGTGTCTGTCTTTAGGCCAATACTTATTGTTTTGATTACAATATCTTTGTAATGTAGTTTGAGATCAGAATATGTGATACATTCATTTTGTTTTCTTTTTTCTCAATATTGCTTTGGCTACTTGAGAACTTTCAAGATACCATACAAGTTTTAGGGTTGTTTGTTCTATTTCTATGAAAAATGCCATTTAAATTATACTGAATCTGTAGATCTTTTCGGGTAATATAGTCCTTTTAACAATATTAATTCTTATAATCCATGGGCACAAAATATCTCTTCATGTATTTGTTTCTTTTTCAATTTTTTTATCAGTGTCATAATTTTCAGTGTGTAGATCTTTTATTTCCTTAGTTAAATTTATTTCTAAGTATTTTATTATTTTTGATGATATTAAAAATGAGATTATTTTTTTAATTTCTGTTTCTGACAGTTCGTTGTTAGTGTATATAATTGCAACTGGTTTTGAATATACATTTTATAGCCTACAGCTTTATTAAATTTGCTTTTTAGTTCCAATAGTTTTGTTTTGATGGAGTCTAGAGTTTCTATATACAATTCATGATATCTGCAAATACAGAAAATTTTATTTTATGTCTTTCCTGACTTGGATGTGTTTTCATTTTTTCCTTGACTAGTTGTTCTGGCTGGGGCTTCCTGTATTATGCTGAATAAAAGTGGTAAGAATGGACATTCTTGTCATGTTCCTGATATTAGAGGAATAAATGCCAGTTTTTCACCATTGAGTATGATGTTAGCTGAGAGAGTTTCAAATATGGCCTTTATTATGTTGAGGTTCCTTCCCTCTATATCCAGTCTGTTGAGAGGTTTATCATAAAAAGATGTTTAATTTTGTCTAATTCTTTTTTTGTATCTATAAGATAATCACATAATTTTTATTCTTCATTTTGTTAATGTAATGTATCATATTTATTTATTAAATTTTGGATGTTAAACCTTGCATCCTTGGAATAAATATCATTTGATCATGGTATATTGAGTTTTTTGCCAAGGCTGGTCAGTATCTCTTAGGCAAGAACCTATTCAGTACCTAGAGGTAGGCTGTTTAGAAGCTGGACCCTCAAGAAGCATCTGAAAAAGTATGGAAGTAAGCCCTTTCCAGGGAGATGTTTTTGCATTCTCATTTTGCAGTGATCCCAGATATATAGCTGCAGGAGGAAGGGAGTATTCCTGCACTCATTAAAAAATCCTGCATTGTTTGCTACATACTGTCCTGTGTGACTCATGAATGCAAACCCACTGGCTATCAAAGCCATGTGATTTAGGTATCCATCCCTTAGGCAGTAGTAAAAAAGGTGGGGTGCAAACTTATTCACAAACTCTTTCTAGGGTGATACTAGTGAGTGGAGAAGCAGGCTAGAGGGAGACAGCAGGAGAGATATCCACATATAGATCTTCCCAGTCTTTAGTGAAGATCATAATCAAGGCCCCAAAGTGTGCTGAATTAGAAGCCTGACCCTCAGGAAGCAGCATTCAAAGTGCCCAGACGGGCTTCTTTCAGGAAAAGACTGAGATGTGCATTTTTGCTTATTCCCTCTGCACTGAGCCCTAGGGGAATAACTATGGTGAGTGCTTGCACACCCTTTAACAACTGTTGTTTTGTTAGCTAAAATCCTGTGTGTCTCATGGACATAAGCCTCATTGGTTTTCATAGCTGGTGTCTTGTTGGGGTACTAGCTGTGGGTTACAAACCATTCACTCATTAGGGAGTAGCTGAGAGTTGGGAGTTCTCTCCTGTTTGTATGGCACTGTGCCGGGAGTGGGGTTTATGGCAAGTGTCTCTCAGCCTTTCCCACTACTTTCGATGTGGGTATTTTTTTTCATTTACCCAATGTGTAGGAGACATTCAACTAGTTTCTGGATTTTTTTCAGAAATAATTGCTTCCCTTGTAGGTGCACTTTTGGCATGTCCGTGGGAAGAGGGGAGTTCCGGACCCAACCACGGCACCACCTTGATCAACCCACTTTTGCCATTTGTTATTTATATCCCTTCCTCTAGGGGAGAGAAAAGAAATTGTTAGGTTAGTGGGGATTATAACTATAAGAGGAATTTGACTAAGATTTTTTTTGAAATATATACTCATCAATAAAATCGCAAGTCACTTTATTGTATCCTGCACGCGCATGCGCGTACACACACACACACACACACACACACACACACACACACACACAACAAAAGCCAAATGAAACAGAACAAAACAAAATATGGATTTAACTAAATATAAAATCAAACGTAATATATTATCTAAGACATATCCAAATAAAATGAGTAATCTTAATTATGCCCTTGATTACATGTACAAAAAGTAAGTATCTCTCTTAATGGGGATTCTAGTATGTTATGTAAGTAATAAGGGAGGTTATCACTTTTTCTAGATATTGGCAATATTAACCAAAGATATCAATATTAACAAAAAGTATCTACATCTACTGAGCAATGATTATCTTTTTACAATTTAAAGTAGCATTTTATTTAATATATTTTTTAATCATGCATATTTTTAAGTTATTTGAACTTAAGTTTGTTTCAATAGTTTTCCTATATACAGAGGATGTATATAAAAAAGTCAAATTAATAATAATACGTGTACATTTTCTTTTCATTATTAAAATTTTTAATTAAAATATATTAATCTCTGTGTTTATTTTTTTATAGAAAGTCGCCTGTTTTAATGTCTTATAAATGTTATTTCTCCTGCATCTTTACTATTGGCAATGAGCCAATTCTTTTGAAAATACACCTTCATACACATAATCAGGACAAATATTTGTTTTTTAAGTGAGGGAGTTAATACTCAAAGTTATGGATGTTTCATATGCTTTTTAAAGGTACTGAAATACAAAGTTTATTTATACTTTTGAAGTGAATTCACTAAGATTATCACAATTAAAATGTTTGAAGAATATTATTTATTCATTTTCAGAGAAACTTTTTTCTGAGGCATATAACTTTCTTTGCGACAACCTCATAAGAAGCAAAGTCTCCTTTGTATTTTTCTAATACTGTAATGCTCTGTGCAGCTGAACTTGTGATAGTTACATCAATTGCTTAGTGACCTGGACTAGTCTTTCACTAAGGTGTATTTCTGAAGAAACTTATCAACCTGGTTTCAGAAAGGGATAAATTTATCATACTGTTTCAGTCACTTTGCTCTTGAAGGTAGGAGATTTATGACAGAAACCAGTCTAAATTGAAGTCATTACACTTTCATTTTACAAGTCCTACAAAATCCTTTCTACTTGCTTAGTTCTCACACCAAGGAATTTTTTGAATGATAAATAAAATTTTTATTTGCCTTTCCCATAACTTACCTCCAAGCATCCCTCTAATTATCTTGTTTCCTTCCCCAGTGAACAACCTGTCCATAATTAGTGTTAATAACTTTATTTGGAAAGACTCATTTATTTTTTGTTTATACATGAATGTTGCACAAAAAATTGTTGGGAAGTGATTTCCTGTGTATTCTTTATGGGGAATAGTAATCAAAGTGCTCTCGGGTTTTACATATTTACTTTTGATGTCAGAGTGTTTTTCTGGATATTGTATTTCCAGGACAATTTTTGCTTTTACCTTATGGAAAAGATAGTTATAGCTTAAGGCTGTGAATTACTGTAAAAAAACTTTTTTTTAAATTAGATGCAAAATGAAATGATATTCAGATTTTGAACAGTTTGTGGTATTTGAGTCTATTAAAGCAAAATGATTGCATGTATGCAAGGGGTATATATATGTATGTATTCCAAATAATTCAATGTGACATTCATTTTCATAGGAAATTCAGATATAAAGTAAGTAGGTCTTGCACAAAGTGGCAACCCATTTTAGGGGCTCTTTAAGACATTATCCCCTTAAAAAGTATGTATCAGTACATTAAATGTAAATGTCTTTACTCTCAGAGAAATTCTATAAGAGTTTATCTAATTATGTTACATATCTTTGAGATAGATGATATTTACATTGAACAGCAGTTATATTAAAGGACAGAATATGTTGATTTTAGATTACGTAGAAAAAAATACTAAGTAGTTTTGATCAAAATGATCTCCTTCAGAACTCAACTATGTCAATTGACAATTATCTTGAATAATATAATTAGATTATTAAATATTTTTTGGTCATTTAATTGGAATTAAAATGGAAACTTCAGGGAATTTTATTGCATAGTTATAGTATCTGGATATATAATATAAATTAAATAACCAAATTATCATACAATATTAATGTCTGTTACATTTAAATTTTGCTTTCTTTGGTTAAAATCTTATCTCAAAAATTTTTTCCCTAACTTACCCAACTATTAAATTATATTTAATATTTAAACAAAATATACTTTTGGAAGCAAAAGAGCATGCTATTATAGGAATAAAATTCTGCTAGTATAGAGCTGTATATGTTCAGTCCCTACTGATATCTTTTCAATAGAATCACTTAAAATACTATGCCAATTATTAAAAAAGGCTTATTGATAAAATCTCATAAAGAGCTCAGTCTGATTTTCTTCAGCTCTTTTAAAAATAGCCATTGAAGGCCATCCAAAAGGTATTATACAGCTAATTCTTCAGTCAGCCAGCATTCTTTGCCTCCTCATGTTTCCTGTTTAGAAAATAGATCCTGAGTTGAAATTTCTATTTCTGTTCAATTTATGTAAACTACAACTCCTTACCCACAAAATTTTATTCATCAAAGAATTAAGTCATCATTGAAAAATTAAATGCTTTTGTAAGTACAGCATTAAACAAAAAAGAAGACTTTGAAATATGTTAATTATTTAGATTTGGGTTAAGGGGGTCAAATATATGGTGATGGAAGGAAATTTAACTTTGGGAGAGAAACACGCAATGCAATATACATATGATATATTACTGAATTGTATGCTTGAAACTTATATAATTTTATTAACCAATGTCACCCCCAATAAATTTAACAAAAATAAAGATGCATCTAAATTTTTAAAAAAATATTAAATTTGAGAAAATTTAACAACATAAATTGTCTCTCAAATTCTCTCTAACTTAATAACAAAGATAAAAGGATAGAAACAATTTAAATTTAGGCCTCGATGAGATCAAAATATGATTCTGGCTCTCACTGAATGACTGATATTGATAATCGAAATATTGATAGTATTTTGAGAGCTGAGCAAATAAAAGATAAATGTAATTGACATTTAAAGTATCTGGCTGAATAGATCTTATTATTGACTATATTTAAATGAGATGTTTCTAACTCTGCAATGTTTTCGGTAACTTACTTTATTTTCTTCTTTCTTCCTCTTAACATAATCTACCTATTGGGTAAGAAGTTATCATCAGGTAGGAAAAGAAAAATATATATCTGATCTGTTAGTTAATGTCTAGACATTTTCCTAGGATAATATATATTTAAATATAAGATTCAAAAATTAAGGATATAAATTCCTAATACAGTAATACTATAAGAGATAACAGAATTATAAAGAAACTTGAGAGTAAAGAAAGGAGGCATTAAGACAAAGTAGGACATCAAGTATTATGAGGAGACAAAAAAACAATTTTATTAGAAAACTGAAAGAAAAGGTATTGGAGACTTAAGTGGTTGTTTGGAATCAAATTTACCTTGTACCTCTAGTTTCCTCAGTCCCTAAATGAAATTAAATTTTTACCTCAGTACTTAAGACAGCATAGAGAAATATAATCTTGACCTGGCTGGTAAATGAGAGACACTTGATTAGGAAATATCTTATAGTAATTGACTGGGTAACTCATGTCTATCCTTCTAGTTTCAGTGTATAAACCACTTCCATGATATTTTTTCTGACTCACCAAGACTTGCTTATGTACCACTCTTTTGTGCAATCAGGGAACACTCTGCATACATTATCTTAGTACTGTAATGTGAAGTCTAATTGTTAATTTCCCCAGAGTCTCTTTTTTTTTTTATAATTATATTCTTTTAGCTACTACTCCGCCCATAATAGGAATTCAATAAATATAAAATCAAAGAAAAAAATGAAGAAATGTAAAAAGAAATAATGTGTGGAAGGGTAGAAGAAAAGCAGCACCATTAAGAAAAAGATCATCTTCCTTTTCAAAGTGGATATCCATGTGTTAAATAAGGGACTGTTTGCCTGCCAACCAGACAAGCGATGACAAGCAGTGTAGGACAGGTGTTGCAGCTAGAGAATCTTCACATTCCCTACAATGAGTAACAGTTCAGGAAGTAGAAGTCCAGGGATGAGAATATGGACTTACAATTGCAGCTGAAAAACAAAGCCAAACCCCATTATTCTCTATAATCTATATAAGATAATAATTCTCTTGCAAAATATGTGCACATTCTTATTGCATGACTTTTTATCGTTTTATAAAGATAACTTCACATGCTGACACTTTAATAAGGAGGCTAGTGAGAAGACCAATTTTCAATGTGTGAAGAGAAAGAAAGGTAAATCTGAGTTATCACAGAATATATAGAGATGGGCCAAATCAGTTAAATTGACTGGTAGTAATTTCAAATCATTACAACAGAAGTGATGCTTTTAGAAATAGAAATCAATCCACTGTTACTTCTACCTAGTTATTAAAAAAAATCTACATACATCTTATAATATACATTGGATTTAAGGACAGCTATATATTTTTATTTTTAATATTTAAAAATTATAATTTTTATTATTCAAAAGCTTTGTACCTCAAAATATACTCTTTTTGAAATAATTCACTATTCCATTTTTGCAGTCACTGGTTCATATCTTTTGACATATCTTTCTATATGATTGGTCATAAGTTAGGATAATCTTAACATTTCTGTATAAAAGTAGAAAGGCAAGACATTTATGAATCAAATATTTTGGAAGTAAATAATTACACAATTTTAATACATATCTGTTCACAGCCTAATTAGTAAACCACATTAAAATAAACTCAAATAGATGTGGAAAGTCTTTCCGCCCTTGCTGAAAAGTAATGTTCTGCTAATTGTAGTTTCTAAATGACAGTGTAAGGCACAGCTCAAAGAGCAAGAGCCATGCCACAACATGATTGTAATGTAGCTCACCCAATTAAAAAAAAAAGTCGACATGTATAAATGCAGTATTTTCTCAATTTGTTTCCTAGCAAGAGAAAGCTTAAATACCAAGCTTCCTGTTTAAAAAACAAAACAAAACATTCTGACCACTGCCAGTCCCATTTACTGTTAGACCTTTGAAAGTGTGATAATCAGAAACACTATTTATAAGTACTTTATGACTTCCTTTCATATGCAAAAAATATTGAGTTAGTATTTTATGCAAAAAGAAAGAAGGCTGATGTTTAATAAGGCGTGGATAAATTATAGTACGGCATGTCTTTATTTTTAATTCACTTTTGGAATGGTACCTTAGACACAACAAAAAGAATGCTCTTTATTGAAATTGAAATAATTAAAGCCAGTAGTTTTGTACCCTTCTTAGACACATATATCATACTTGTAACTTTGTCACATTGTACGGTAAATTTAGATAGGAACTTGAGTAGGTACTTTTGCTTGCTAAAACTGAACTAGTTAAACAGGTAAATGTTTGACTAAATTTCATGTTCTTAGAATCAAGACTTTATGTAATAAAGTTATTTTTAATAGGAAGAAAGATTAAAATACATTTTTAGTGGAACTAGAATAATCATGCTTAATTTCATCTCTGAAAAAACAATCCTAAAATTGAATCTTAAATATTTTGTGTAACGTATGGTAGACATTTTTTGTTCATGAGAATAATTTAGGTAACCAGAATAAAACACGAGTTTACATTACATAAATAATGTTTATGATGTTATTATTTTTAATAATTATCTGAGAATTCATAAGAACATTTACAATTTTTCCTTGAACTATGCTGAGATAGGAAATTGTCAGTATTCAAAAAATAGTTTTTCTTCAATTTCAATTTTTATTGAAGTATAAATTAAATAATAGTAATAAGCACATAGGTGTAAAGAGTTTTGATAAATGTATACATCCATATAGTTAATACCCTAGTCAAGATATAAAATGTTGCCTCTTTCTGGTTTCTAATCAGGTCTTCCTACTCTTTCACCAGAGAAGGATCTTGCTTGTTCTTGAAGAGTATATGTATGCAATTACAGAATATGTACTCTTTGTAACTGGATTTTTTAAATTCAAAAATATGTTTATGTGATTTATCCATATTGTTGCATGTATCAGCAGTTCAGTCATTGTTATTGCCGAGTTGCATTCCTTTGTATTAGCATATTATAATTTATCTATTTCCCAATTGCTGAACATTTGAAATGTTTTCAGTTTTTATTTACTATAAATTAAGATGCTATGAACATTCTTATACAAGTCTTTTTTTATGAAGATAAGCTTTTGTTCCTTTTGATTAAATTCCTAGAAATAGAATTGCTGGAATTTTTTTTAACTTAACAACAAACTAAATAACAATTTTTTCAAAGTGGTTGCACCATTTTATGCTTCCAGCATTAATTTCTGACAGTTTTAATATTTCATACCTTTACAAATAACTTTAATCTTAACCATACTAAATGGTATCTCGTGGAAAGTTTAATTAGAATTACTCTAATGACTAATCAATTTGAGCACATTTTCTAGTACTTATTAACAATTTGTGTATTCACTTTTTTGTTTAAAGCTTTGCCATTTTTAAATTGAATTGTCTATTCGATAATGAATTATAAGAGTACTATCTGTATTATTTATGTTAGTTACATATATATTCTTATATTATATCCATATGTATTTTTACATGTGTTTTTTTATCATATACATATTTGCTGCAATATTTTTTTCCAGTTTGTGGCTTACCTTTTCATTTATTAAACTTTTTTTTAATCAGCAGAAATTTTGAAATTGATAAAACATAATACTTTGTACTTTCTAGGTCTTATCTAATAAATCTTTGCCTATCCAAAGTTCATGAAAATTTTCTCTTATGTTTTGTCTATAAGATATAGTTTTTTAGCTTTTACATTTAGGTCTATAATTCTTTTTAAATTAAAAACATGTGTGAGAGATATGGGTGGAATCTGAGTTTTGTTTTTTGTTTTTGTTTTTCCATATGAATATCCAGTTGTTCAGAAAAATTTTTCCCCCATTGAATTACATGGTTACCTTCATAAAAAATTAATTGACTATATATGCATCACTATTTTTAGATATGCTATTCTGTTTCACGAAACAATTGAACTATCTTTACTTTAATATCATACTGTTTTAACTACTGTTGCTATAAAATAAGTTGAAATCAGGAAGTGAATGTCAACCAACTTTATTCTTCTTTAGATTGTTTTGAGACTTCTAAGATCTTGCATTTTTCTATAAATTCTAAAACCAGGCTCTAATTTTCATAAAAAATACTAATGAAAATTGCATGGAATATGTACAACTATTTTATAGAATTGATTTCTCAATAATTATCTTCCAATATATAATCATTATATGTATCTACATATATTTAGTCTTCTCTTTTTTTCCAGCAATGTTTCATAGTATTAAGATTGTATATATTTGTTAAATACTTTATGTCCTTGAATGCTATTTTAAAAATTTGATTATCTAGTTTTCTGTTGCTAATACAAAGAAATACAATTAATTTTTATATGTTTACTTTGTATTCTGTAACCTTGCTAAATTCAATGTTTAGTTTTAATAGGTTTTCTTTCAAGATTCCTTGGAGATTTTTACATAAACATAATGCCATTTGGGAATAAAGTTATTTTTCTTCTACTACAATCGAAATGTCTTTTATTTCTTTTTCCTTACCTCATGCTGGTGAGGACTGTCAGTTTAATGTTGAGTAGAAATAATAAAAGTGAATATATTTACCATGTTTTCCAGTCTTAAAGTGGGTATGTTTTATCTTTCACCATTAAGTATATTAGCTTTACATTTTTCATACATCTTTTATGAGATTAAACATCTTTTTTTCCTCTTTCTTTTACGCTGAGTACCTTTATCATAAATGGCAGTTGAATTTTTAAAAATATTTTTTTGCATATTGAGATGCTCATATATTTTATTCTTTGTTATGTTAATGTAGAAAATTAATTTGATTGACTTCCAAATACTAAATAAATCTTGTATAAAGAGAACATGTCTCACCTATCCATGATATGCTTCTGTGTATATATATAGAGAGTGATTTTGCTAAATTCAATTTGCTGACATTTTGTTATATATTTTGCATCTATATTCACAAGAAATATGAGTGAGTAGTGATATCTTTATGATGTCCCTATTATAATTCATTATCAAGTTTGTGCTGATATTATAGACATGTTGGAAAATGTTATCTCTTCTTATAGCTTAAATAAATGTTTAATAGTATTTACCAGGGATGGCATATGACCCTGAATTTATTTTGGGGGAAGGTTTTTATGTGTGAAGTTATTTTTCTTTAATTCATTTGCTCTGAGAATACTCACCCACGGTGCTTGCGGCTGTAGTATTTACCCTGAGATAACTTGCGGATTACAGTCTTAACCTTCCTCGCAAAGTTTGCCATGAAATATATCGCTTCTATTATTTTTTTCTCATCACTCTAGTACATCAATAGTCTTTGGAAACAAATGACATCATTCTATTTATAGTATTCTGTTTTTAGCAGTGATATTTCTATTTACAAACTATAGTAATTCTTAATAACTAAAAATGTCAGATCCTAGAAACGTAACATTTCTATGCATGATGTTGAATGCTGGTAATAAGCTCCACTTTTTTTTTTTCTAAATGAGAAAAGGGTTAATAGATATAGGGCTCTTCTATTTTTCCCTGTGTTTCTTGTGAAAAGAATCTATTCAGAATTCAGAAATTATATTTTCCAGATAGCTGCTAAAATAGAAGTTTAAAAAGTGACAGTGTTGAGCTTATAGATAGCGTTCCACTTTCGAGAAGTACTCTACATTGGTTGGATGTTTGGAGCTTAGCTCCTGAGGAGTAGGTAGGAAAAGGCAAGAATCAAGGAAGTCATCTGGATCTCAGACACATAGCTCAGTTTCAGGGTAAGATTTCCTTCCTTTTGTGGATACTGAAGCTTAATAAAGAAACAAAGTTGGAATATCAGTTATGCTTAATAAGGAAACATAACAGAGGTTAAAAAAAGTTTTATCTTAATATTTGTATCAATTGGATCACAAATGGAGGTAACACAAAACTTAATCTGGCTTTAATGAAAAGGTTAATCAATCTCAAAAAGTTATACACTGTA
Source organism: Macroglossus sobrinus (assembly GCA_004027375.1). Taxonomy (NCBI): domain Eukaryota; kingdom Metazoa; phylum Chordata; class Mammalia; order Chiroptera; family Pteropodidae; genus Macroglossus; species Macroglossus sobrinus. Next base: position 70,904 of record PVKZ01002807.1, on the reverse strand, counting down.
TGAGTCCACTTATATAATATTCTTAAAATGACAAAATTATATAGAGAAAGAAAAACAAGTGGTTTTCAGTGGTTAAGAAAATGGGGAGGGGATGACTATAAAAAGGCAGCATACTAGAGCTACTTTGTAAAGATGTAAGATGATGGTTGTATAAATTTATATATTTGAAAAAGATGTTATAGATTTATACACAATATCATAAAAATTAGTGCATGAAAAATGTGGTAGAGTGAGTAAGGTCTGTAATCTAGTTAACTATACTGTCAATTTCCCGGTTTTGATAATACATTATAGTTACATATGATGTTACCATTGGGAGAAGCTGGCTGATAGGTACAAGGAACCTCTCTGTACAACTTTTACAATTTTGTGTGAGTCTATAATTATTTCAACATAAAAGTTTAAACAAATTAAAAAATTAAAAAGAAAATTTATTGGCTCACAAGTTAATTGTTCAAGGTTATAATAATACTAGAGTTTCAGATTATATTACTAAGGATATGGCTTAATTCTGCTCTCTTTCATGCTGGCTTCTGTCAAAGATTTAAAACAAGGATAATAGCTTCCCAGAGTCAAGTACAGTTTGTGAGAATGTGCGTGTTTGTGTGGAGGAATTACTAAGGGAGGGCACAAAAACCTTTTTTCTAACAATTCAAACAAACATCCTGTGTCTAAGTGTAATTGGACAAAATTGGGACATATGATTGTCCTTAAGCCAATTACAGTGTCCAATTAGAGTATGGTGTTGAGTCAACCCCATAAAAAGCACAGAAAATTGAGACAGTGGAAGGAGTAATTTAAAAGTAGTTCACGGTATTGTTATCAAAAGAGAACAGATGCAGAATGCCCTGCAGAATCACCAGGAGGGTATGAAATTACTTGGACCTCATCCCAAGCATTCCAGACAGTGGAAAATGGTAGGCTAGAATGCATTCAGCACTCAAGCAGAAATTTTTAATATGCTCTCTGACTTAAGACAGGTTTAGAAACTGGGTGGCATTTGAGAAAGCAGGAATTGATACACTGAGATGGAAAATACTTTCCTCTAATTTTCATTCATCAAGCATATATCAAATGTGCTCTCTACATAAAATATCTAATGTTTATTTTATTTAGAGTTCTTTAAGTTAGGCAAATATTACTTTACCCTGAAATCTCTTTTATAAGGCTACACTTGACTAACTTTTATAGGAACCACTTACTTGTTGCGGTTTCCAAATGCATCCCTTCTTTAAGAACTGTATGTATTATTCTAGATTTGTTCTGACAAGCACAAAGTAAAGCAAAACTCTTACATCCCCTGGTCTGAGTGCTCTATCTACATTAATCAGTTAGTTTTGTTGGTATATTCACTATGTCATTGACTCATTTGCAGTCGACGAAAGCCCTTAAGTGTTTTCTACATATACTTTCATTTAGTTGTACCTTTCCAATATTGGACTTGTAAAATTTTTAAATAATTTGTTCTTTCACTCTTGTGTCAGGCTTCATTTCTATTCTAAATCTCACATTTTCAATTTTTTTCTCTGGAATTTTTAACCAAGTAGAATTATCTTGCAGTCAAGCTCTCCAATTTTAGTTATCATTATTCCCAGTGCTGTCAATCAATAACTTTTCATTATCATGCCGTATGCATTGGACATTGCTGTATTGGACATGAAACAAAACTCTCATGTATATCTAACACTATTAAGATCTGGCCATTAAGTCTATCTAAGTATTTTATTATCAAAATATCTCGAACTCATTACATATAGAAGACACTCCAAGAACACTATGTGTTGCTTTACTTAATCATCAAAACAACCAATCTCTATTTTATAGATTAGAAAACTGAATCATAGAGAGTTTCAGTAACTTTCTCAAAGTCATACCAATAGTAAGTAACTAAGCCAGTATTTTAAATAAGGCAATCTGACTCCAGAACCTGTGCTCTTCCCTCCTTTTTATGTCCTCTCACTATTCATTCGTGTAAAAATATCATGAAACAGTCTCTCAAAAGGCCATATTGAAATTGAGATATCATTAGAATTCTGGAACCCAAGTTTGAATCACTAAGAATGTCACTTTTTTTCAAATTGATTATAGTTATTCATGGCTTCAAATAAATGAGAATGAGTAGAGATGTATTAATAAATCATGTGCTGTTACAAGATTGAAGGAATGCAGAGGACATTCTAATTGCATTCTTACTCTTTATCATCACCTAACTTCTAACTATATTGTTAAATAAGAAACTTTATTCTATTGTGAGCAGCATGATCCAAATTTACTATAGAAACTATCAAGCCAAGTCTACAATCTTGTTTTTGTTAAATTCTAATATCAATATTTGCTTATCCATTGTGGGTCCAATGTTTCTTTGACCTCTTCTACTATTTCTGCTCCAAGAAGATCTGCCTCAGAATTTTATTCTTATATTCCATGAATCAAGAATTCCTACCTACCAGGGAAGATTCTTTCTTTCACCTCACATTTGTCCAAGGAGAAGAAATTTCCCTCACCTTCCACCTCCACCGGTAAAAAGAATTTGAACTACAGAGGTTATTCTCAGTGGTAATTACCAATACTATGCTTTTAAGAACCCAAAAAGAATATATAATCATAGTTATCAAAATCTGCAAATTTGATCAAGGCATTGACAATGAAATAAAGAAACAAAGTGTAGTCATCAAAACTTTATAGCAACAAACCCAAAGATCCCCTCTCCACCACCACCACCCATGCATCTGTCGTCCTTGTTCTCTGTCTTTGCTTAACTAGACAAGCCCTGGTACTCAAGCAGAAGTTCCTGTGATCAGAACTTTCTCTGCGTTATTCGCCTGTCTGCCTAACCTGGCTTAGAGTAAACATTTATTTAAGAATAAAATTGTAGTGGTGGTCAAAAAAGTGGGAAAGAGACTAGATAGCTCTCACCATCTATTTTGGTTTACATTCTATTGTCTCCTTCCTTTCATTATTTGGGAGGAACAATAACCATGTTAGCCTTGGATTGGTTAGAATTTTATTGAAAAAAGCATCAGAAACTCAATTAAAATCAACTCAGAAAAAAAGAAAAGTTCACAGGCTTAAGAAAACCGAAAACTACAAGATTATGCTAACACTAAAACAGAGAACTCTAATGTCACCATAACCCAATTTTTCTCGTTCTATCACTTTTTCCATCTTTCTCCATCTCTCTCTCTCTCTCTCTCTCTCTCTGTCTCTGTCTCTCTCTCTCTGGGTTGACTTTACCCTTTCAAAACGAATTCATTTAAGATATATGAGGCTTGAACTGGAAGGTCTAGGAATCTCCTTTATTTCACCTTCATAGAGTAACTGCCCCCTTTTATTTAATTATATTTATAAAAATCCTTAGGGGGAAATATCTGAATGTCCTGACAAGAGTCATGGTCCCATTCCTGTGGAAAATGAATGAGATTTCCATAATGGGAAGATCCAATCACTACCTTAGGATGAAGTAGCAGAGAGCCATTCACATCCAAAGGAAAAGTTCTTTCTAGAATGAGAGCTGTGTTCAACAGGCAACCAATGATTGCCTGATGCATGTCCTCTTGTCTTCATTGCTTTCTTTTCTTCTTCCAGCCTGTACTAATGCACACATTCTTTCTTTATGCAATATTCTCTACACTGGCATGAGTAAAACCAACCTTTCCAAGTCTGGAATTTATCTGCAAAGTAGGCATCTTGCACTATCAAGATTTTTCTGTCAAAATCTTCTCAATATCTTTCTTTCAAGCCTCAAAGTATTTTCTTTTCTTACATCTTTCATCTAGCGCACAATGTCAACAGGCAAAGTTACTATCAATGTAACTACAAATGGCTAGGTAAACCTAAATACTCAATATAGACAAGGCTCAGGCCCTAAATCTAGGTTCTTTTCTATACAAAATTTAATTATGTAGCATTTCTATACATTAAAATTTTAGTTTGGAGAATTTTTAAAGGATTAGTATAAAACAGATAATTAGTCAAAAGTGCTTAGTAGTTCAAATGAAAGTAAGATTGCAGGTATTTCAAAAAGTTAATTACTTTTAAGCTGATTTAAGATCATAGGTTACATCTCTAACTCTCACAGCTGGTCAAAACAACACAAATGAAGAGCAGAAATTATTCAAGTTATTCAACTCCAAAACAAGAAAAGCAATAGAAAGCATTTTCTTTCCTTTGCTATATTAAAACCCCAGTTCTCAGTGTCATTTTCTTTACACAATTTTAAGTTGTCTTGAGTTCTGAAGTATGGCATAAATGTTTTGTAGTAATATGAACTACAGTATCAAAATTTGGAAATAATTTCTTTTTCAGTAAGTTACCATGGGTCCATGTTTATCCCATACTGTAATACATTATTCTCATTTACATTTTTCAATATTCCTCCTTGAATGGGAGGAAGACTAGTAACTTTAGAGTGAGAACATAGGATTAAAATCACTGAGGCATATTTAGCAGGGATGGACATGAACAGATTTGAATCTGATAAAGAGCACACTGGTTACATTGTGAAAAGTAACAAAACATGAAGCAGAGAGATGACATAGGCTGATGCAATAATTCTGCAGAGATGATGACACCAAGACCAGAGACAACAGTAATGATAACGCATGTTAGAAGATAATTTGATAAGATATGACACATCACATAAGCAGGCCACTTTTTAAAAATCATTCAGAGAAGTTCACTTTAGATTAATAGGAAATGAAATATTTATTATTCTGGTACCCCATGCAGGGCACCTTTGTGGACACTGCAGATAAAGTTTCATACAACATTAAAAAACAATTTCTTTTTTTTTTTTTGTGAAGCTTACATTCTATATGGGAATGTGAAGAAAACAAACAATAATAATAAGTACGTTGTTTACTACATTCGATACTGATAAATACTACAGGGAATAATAAAGCAAGAAATGGGGCAGGATTTAGATGTATATGATGTTACCCAAGAAAACCTCACTGAGAAGGTAGATTCAAGAGTAGTGTCCTGAAAGAAATAAAGGAGCCAAAGTATAATGGAAAGAGAATTTTTGACAAAGGAAATATCTCTGAGGCAAGAAAGTGGTGTTTTCTGAGTTGTCAGCATAACTGGAGAGGAATAAAGGAGGTGAGAGTAGTAGAAAATAAGATCAGAGACATATGAGGCTTTCAGAGTCCAGATCATATAGGACCTTATAAATCATGGTAGGATTCAGGTTTTTATTTAGAATAAAAGAGAAAAACATTGGAATCATTTGACACAGCAGTGGCACGATCTGACTAATATTTAACAGAATTACTCTGTTGCATTGACAATAACAGTCTGATGGGGGAAAAGGAGGATGAAGTGAAAGAGGGTCCATCAATTAGGAAGCTGTTGAAATAATATAGCTGACAGATGATGGCAGATTAGACCAGGAAGATAGCAATGGGGTGGTGAGAAGAGGTTAGATTCTAAATATATTTTGAAGGTACAGTTAACAGGATTTGCTGATGGGCCAGAGGAAGGAATATGAAAAAGAGATGGAAAAAAAATTTTGCTAAGAATTTTGGATTAAGTAATTGGAAGATAGCAGTTGGAGGCCATTATTCAGCCATTATAAATGTATGTCATTTGTAATATAAGAATTAAGGTAATCATTTCTGAAAACCATATTGAAATTGCTAAACTACACCTATTAGACAGTTTTATGCTAATCTGTGAAAAATTTGATTGACAAAAAGTAATGAATTTGGGTAGAAAATATGATACTCCACTTATAAAACAATTTTATTAGCTTTAACTGTGACAAAATTAACAGATCATTTACTTTGTCTTTGCTGTTTAGGCTAGAAACAGAGATGTCATGAATAAGAATTGCTGTTATATTCTCAGGAGAATACATTAATTTATACACATGCAAATGTTTAAATAGAAAAATAATATAATATTTTATTAACATTATATATTATTATACAATATTATAGAATACTCATCTATATATACTTTGTAAATTTTTCCACCATAGTCTTTTATTATCTCTTCATATAACTGCAATTTTAAAATGTTATTTTTTTACTATCATTGTTTTATATATTTTTTATTTTTTAATTACAGTTAACATTCAATATTACTTTATATTAGTTCTAGGTAGTCAGCATAGTGATCAGACATTTATATAATTTACAAAGTGATCTAGCACCCACCTATCACTATAGATAGTTGTTACAATATTATAGACTATATTCCTTATTGCTGTACTTTATATCCCTGTGACTTTTTTGTAACTATCAATTTATATATCTTAATTTCTTAACCTTTTTCTCTCAGCCCCCCAAACTCATCTCTCATCTGGCACCCAACAATTTGTTCTCTATATCTATGAGTCTTTTTTGTTTTGGTTGTCCATTTATTTTTCTTTAGATTCCACATAATGTGGAAGTGACATAATATGGCATTTGTTTTTCTTTGTCTGACTTATTTGACTTAGCATAATACCCTCTAGGTCCATCCATGTTGTCACAAATAGTAAGATTTGATTCTCTTTTATGACTAATATTCCATTGTATATATGTACCACCACTTCTTTATCCAATTATCTATTGAAGAACACTTAGGTTGCTTCCATGTTGTAAATAATGCTGCAATAAACATAAGGGTTCACATATCTTTTTGAATTAGTGTTTTGGATTTCTTTGAATAAATACTCCAAAGTGCAATTTCTGGGTCATAAGGTAGTTTTATTTTTAATTTTTTGAGGGAACTTTAAACTGTTTTTTGTAGTGGCTGTATCTATTTGCAATCCCACTAACAGTTCATGAGGGTTCTCTTTTATCTACAACCTTGCTAACACTTGTCTTCTGATTTATTGACAACAGCCATTTTGACAGGTGCAAGGTAATATCTCATTGTGGTTTTAATTTGCATTTCTCTGATAATTAGTTGTGTTGAGCATCTTTTAATGTCTATTGACCATCTGTATGTCCTCTTTAGAGAAAAATCTATCTAGATCCTCTGCCCCTTTCTAATTGGATTGTTTGTTTTTTTTGGTGTTGAGTTACATGTGTTCTTTATAAATTTTGGGTATTAATCTCTTATCAGATATATCATTGGTGAATATCTTCTTCCAACCAGTAGGCTGTATTTTCATTTGTTGATGATTTTCTTTGCTGTGCCAAACTTTTTAGTTCGATGTAGTCTCATATATTTATTTTTTCTCGTGTTGCCCTTCCCTGAGGATATATATCAGAAAAAAAATATATTATTAAGAGGAATGTCAGAGAGTTTACTGTCTGTGTTTTCTTCTAGGAGTTTTATGTTCTGGGGTCTTACCTTTAAGTCTCTAATTCATTTTGAGTTGATTTTCAAATATGGTGTTAAAAGGTGGTTTAATTTCTTTCTTTTTTTTTCCATGTGTCTGTCCATTTTTTCCAACATCATTTATTGAATTGACTGACTTTGCCCCCATTGTACATTTTGTCTTTTTAGTCATAGATTTTTGACCATATAGGTGCCAGTTTATTTCTGGGCTCTATATTTTATTCCATTGACCTATGTGTCTGTTTTTATGCCAATACCATGTTCTTTTAATTATTATAGCCTTGTTGTATAGTTTGATGTCAGATAGTGTAATACCTCCAACTTTGTTTTTCTTTTTCAAGATTGCTGTGGCTATTTGGGGTCCTTTGTAGTTCTATATAAGCTTTAGGTTTATTCATTCTAGTTTTGTATAAGATGCCATTGGTATTTTACTAGGGATTGTATTGAATCTATAGACCTTGGGAAGTATGAACATTTAACTGTTAATTCTTTCTAACCATGAGCACAGCTTATATTTATATTTACTTATATTTCCTTTAATGTCATAATTTTTAATACAATTTTTTATTTCCTTGGTTATTTCTAGGTATTTAATTTTGTGATACAATCATAAATGAATTTTTTTAAAGTTCTCATTCTGGTAGTTTGTTATTGATATGTGAAAATGCAACTGATTTTTAAATATTGATTTTGTATCTTGCTACTTTACTGAATTCATTTATCAGTTCTTATAATTTTTAGTAGAATTTTTAGTGTTCTCTTTATATAGTATCATGTCATCTGCAAATGTGATAGTTTTACTTCTTCTTCAATTTGGATGCCTTTTCTTTTTCTAGTCTGATTGCTGTGTTTAGGAATTTCTGAAACATAATTTTATTTGAAACATAAGTTGTATTTGAGAATTTAATTTCTTTGTGATTTTAACTTACAGAGGTTCTTAAGTACCACTAGAATGTAATAAAACACTTTTGACATTTTGAAACTCTGCTGGTCACTTTTTTTTCAGTTTACATGTCTGGCTTTCAGAAGAATATTTTCTTTTTGTCATATTTAAGTTTTGGAAAAAAATAATTCTGAAAAAAACGTAAAAAATTTATCTGGAATTAAGGCCTACACAAGAGCGCTTCAAAATCATTCTTAAGTTATTTCTGTATTACATTGAGCTATTCAATTTTGTAAACAAGTTACTCTTACTCTACATATTTTGAATTATTTATAATTGAGTAGGAATTTTGTCACTGGAACAGTTGTTTCTTCAGGCTGTTTGCTGCATAAGTGTCAGTTTTTCACACCATTTTATCTGAAACTGCTAGACTTTATAAATATGTGTTATATATTTCAAGATATGGTCTTTATGCATAAAACATGAGGGTACACATACAAATGTGTTCAGAATTTGTAGTACTGCTATATGTGTGTATCTATGCTACCAACAAAGTAATCCTGATAATTTTTATTTTGTACAATTACCATTTTTAAATAAATAGTATTTGCTGCTTAAGTGAATATATTCTTGACCAAAGAGAACTTCTGTTTTTGCTAGGTATTGAATGAAATAAAAGCTACATATATTTTACAGGTATAATGACTAGAAGAATTTCCCACATATTAGTTCTGGTTCTGATTTCGTGAATTTTAAATCTGTTTTGCTTTCATTGCCTATATACACCTGGTGCTAAGAGATATAGGACCCATTCATATGGCAATATTACCTCTGGCATGCAACTGTATGAGTTAATATGTTTTACCTGGTAAGTCAATGTGGTAAGTGATAGGAATCTTTCTAAATGCCATTCTAACTGTGGCTTGCAGTAACTTTAGTTATACACAGAATGACCGTAAACCAAATAATAATATATTACTAAGCCAAATTAACTGTCAATTCAACTCAATTTTCCTTTATCCAGATCTAAAAAATGTTTGTGAGTACTCCAAAACCAACTATCTTTAAGGAAGTGTGAAAAACCAAGAGCAAAATAATAAGATGTATGAAATTGTAAGCATATTATGCATCAGATATACTGGAATATAATTGTAATACATAAAAGATGTGAGTCCACACACAGATGAACTTGCCATCTGTGGCACTGTTATAGGTTTTTGCCCTATAAATAAAGGAATTCTGACAAAATGTGTTTTTAATTACTTGAAAAGGAGGAAAAATGGTGCATTTGTAATTATAGTATTGTGCATATAGGAAATGTTTATATTGTGATTATATCTGGCCCTATAGCTCACAATTCCAGGTGAATCTGCATGAGGAGTAGAATAAGCATACCTGGAAGTTTCTAAATCTTCCCTAAGTGTCTGGAACTACCCTGGGTCAGTAGTGTCATCTGGGCAGTGTCTCAAACCAAAAATACTGCCGTTACTGTTTTCTTCTCACCCCAAACCCTCTTCCTCCCACTGCAGCCCCTCTTCCACTTGTGTGGTAAAGCAGATGTCTCATGAAGCTCTGGAAATCAACCTATGGGTTTACTCTCAGGTCTTCAGGCAATCCCCAGTTCTAAGAAGGAACCAGGAATCCAATTGCTGGCTAAAAAAATATTTCTGTCATCAAATTGCAAGAGATCAAGCTACTGGAATGGTGATGATAGCCGACTTTGATGATTCTCACTCCCATCTTACATAGGACCAGTTGGGGACTCTGGACTACAGTAACCCTCTGGCTTGAGCTTTGTCTGTGGGCTTGTATGTCATCTCTGTGTTCTGACTTTAAGTCAGAACCATGACCTCTGGTCATGAAACATTTTTGATATTTACTGTTTCATATCAATATTTTCATTGATTTATCATATTTAATTTAAAAATTATTTTGGAATATTTTAACTGAAATTGCCTTGAATTTATTTGGCTTTATAAGAATGAGTTCTACTACTCATGAATATATCTTTTCATTTATTCAGATCTTCTTTTATGTCCCTTAATAAAATTTTGGAATTGTTTTAATTTTCTTAGCAAATTAACTATAGATACTCTGAATGGGATCTTTAGACTATTGTATTTTTCTAGTTGATTATTCTGTTAACTAAAATGTCTATTAATTTTTGTGTAATTATTTTGTATTAAATTACTTTGGTGAAACATTTCATTAATTCTAATATTCTATCATTTAATTAATTTGGTTTTATGTACTGATGTGTAGATCATTTACAAATAATGATGCTTTTATCTAATTTCTTCAGCTTATTGCATTGGCTGGAACCTCAAACACAATGTTCAGTAATGACAATGAAAGTGAATATTTTCTTGTTCTTCTCTTTAACTTTATATCAAAAGCTTGCAATAAATTTTTTGTTAGCTATGCTTTATAAAATTAGAAAAGATCTGACAAATGTTATTCTGTTTATATAGAAAGTTCCTTTTCACTTCTCAGCTATGACCTAGCCAATTTAAAATCTCTTCTCCAGGGTTAAGTTTTCCCAATACCATAATTATAAAGCATGATTTTAGTAAAAGAACTTCAATTTAGAAAAATCGAGAAAAAGCTCTGGGGGAAAAAAAACATAATGCAAATATAAAAATGTCATTTGTCATTATAATTCTAAAATCTCCAATTTATATTCAGATAAAGTATAAAACTATAAATGTTACAACATGATGTCTTTTCACAACATGTGACACTTTAGGTATTAAACAAAAATGTCATGATTTTTTATCCCTAAATAATATCAGAATACAAATGCAATTCATGTAAAATAACATATTTTGACCTATTTTTTAAATTTTGATGAAGATTAATTTAAATATTTATGAAGATATAGATATTTTTTAGTATATTGTTCATAGACATCTCTTTTTATACAAACAAGGCTCATAGGAAGAAAATCAAGGATTATAATTCTATCCATTATCATTTACTAAACCCTAAACAGAACAATTTTTCATAAAAAGACATTTCATATTATGGTTAACTGATAAATGAGATAAGCTGACTTAAAAATAGCTAGTTTTTTGTGTTTCTAGTAGTGGGTATATTAGAAGTAATTTGAGCAGATCTCCTTTATTCAAAGCAAAGCAATATAGTACCTGACCCCTTTCCCTTTGAAATTCAACATTATTAAAATATCTTTGGCAAACTCAGAAGGCTTGACTGGCAAATATGAGCAGCACGTACTCATGTGGGATAATTTACTAGAAAAGTGGAAAAATATGGACTTGGGCTCAAAACCAATTTCTAGAATACTGTGTGGTTAAGGCCAGATTTCCCTTTAGAACTAATCATGCTGGCACTACAAAGCTTGCCCACAGGAAAATGGCAAAGGATATACTTAAACTTATAAAGCCAGGTGAAATTGAACAGTTACTTTATAAGTCTAAATCTTTTATATCATGAAGTAACTACTTCTAATCAGAGGAAGGGAGAAATTTTTTCTACCCTATTGAGACCCACTTTCTGAGAACCTGCTGTAGAACAGAAAATAGAAGGTATCTAGTTCTCTACAGATTTGCTAGTGCTCTCTGTGCAGCTGTAATCATAGTATAAGAGAATAAGAGAACAACTTGAGCAGGCCTTCTGGCTTTTTATTCTTTAACCGATATATCCTAATAACTGATTTTTGTCTTATGTCAGGAAATAAGAATGCAGGCCAAGAAATAAAGCCAATGCTTTTTCATTGGAGCCTGGGCTGATGTAGTTTGAATAACCTCATATTATGCTATTTTAAGCTGTAGAAGCATAGAACATTTTATAGCAAACGTTAAGCCCAACTTTGGAGGCAATGAATAATATAATATGAATTGATAAGGTAAAACCCTAGAGGTTAAGTATTATAGTAAATAATTTTATTTCTAAAAATTGATGAAATTCTTTTTTAAATTACCTGATAAGTAGGCAGAAGACTATCTGAGGGTTTGCATATTTAACTGTAGTATTTAAATTATGTATATATTAATTTTGATTAAATGATGTGTATTAATGTAAATTAAATTTACAAGTTATCATAAAATGGCATAGAGTAAAGTTGAGATTATCCAGAGAGTGTGAGATATAAGAAGAAAAAAAAACAAGAAAGAAAAAGACCATGTTAACACCAATTTTAAGAGTTGGGTAGAGTTAGAAGAAACTGCTAATAAAACTGAGAAGGGATAGATAGAGAAAGGGATCAAACAGTATGAGAAATCATGACATTAGAGAGGTGACAAAATTTTGAGGAGGACAAAAATATGGACTTGGCTAAATTGGCTAAATTTGACACATCTAATAAGCCGTTGGTGATTTGAAAAAGACAGTGTATTAGAATATTAAGGGTATAAAGCAAGAATAAAATGAGATAAAAGTTAAATAGAGGTAGGGAAAAAAGACAGGAAATTGGGCTCCAAATGAGAAATGTAGGCTAATTGAAAAGTCAGGTAGCAGAAAGAACTTAAGTGAAGAAATGTCTTTAGAGTTGTAAAAATCTGGATTTAAAACTTAGGTCTAATATTGAATGACTTTTTGTTGCCTCAGTTTCATTATTTTAAAATAAATAATGTTTATATTGCAAACTGTCATGAACAAAAAAAATAATTTTAGTTTTGAAAAATTCTTAAAGATGCTTTTCAGATGTCATCAAGGTAAAAAATAAAAAAGTCAATTCTAGCTTTTCTCTTCACCTGAGAGCTTATTTTTACTTTCTAATTATGAAAAATCTTGCAAAATTAGAAATTCTTCTACAAACCATCAACCTATGCCAGAATTAGTTAAAATAAGTCCTAATATGGAAGCATGTTAACTATACAACTAGTATATTTTGAGAATGCTGTCTAATTGGTCCATGTATTTTTGGCTATGATGACTCTTAGTCTAGCAGTATTTATTTGTATAAATACATTTGAGTGGCTCTTCATTGACCACTTATTTTTCTGCTGCTTGGTAATTGCCATAGGCATCTTAATTTTCTTAGTCTATGTGGCTGTTTCATAGACTACATGGCTTAAACAACAAGCATTTATTCTCACTCTTTTGGAGACTGGAAGTTTAAAATCAAGAAGCTAAGAGATTCAGTGTTTGGCAAGAGCTCACTTTCCAGTTCGTAAACAGGATTTGGATTTAAAATTCTTCTTTTTCTTATGTCTTCACATAGTTAGAGAGGGAAAAGAGCTCTCTAGGATCTCTTTTTTAAGGCATTATTACTATTCATGAAGATCTACCTTCATGACCTAATCACCTCCCACTTCCTAATATCATCACGTTGGGGGTTACGATTTCAAAATATAAACATTCAACCTACATATTCAGTCTGTTGCATTTATTTTTATTTATAATGCATCTTCTTCACACATATGCATTTACTAATTCAGTTTTTTCAAATTTTTGAGTTATTTATAAGTATTTGGTTTTAACAAATATAAACTGTTCTACATCAACATACAAAAATCACCAAAACATTTAATACAGTCTTGTTATCAATAAATGTTTTTGACCACATGCCAATCTACTTACCAGAATGAAAAATGTTATAGGATCCACCTTTGATAATGATTTTTTTTGGGACTAAGAAGTCTGTTGCTCTCATTATGATCCAATTCCTTTCATTATCTGGCCAATATTCTATTTTTAAAGTTTTATCTTTCAACATAAAATATAGATAAGAAGAATGGGGAAGGCTGGCAGAAAAAAGAAATTTAATCTCAGTGGATTTTACTCTATTTCCCATAGTAAATTCATGTCAGTGAAGGTGCCAAAATCTAAAGGTAACATAATAATATTATTATGTATAACATAATAATACATAACATAATAATAGCCATCCTTAATTGGCTGTATAACAGATTACATGTAATGGGTAAAGTACTTTATATACGTTATCAATTTATTTCCCAAAAACCACTAGAAAATAGATTTTTTTACTCTCTTTTATAGCTGAGGAGTTTGATTTATAATAAAATAGAGCATGCATCAGGTCATTATCAGTGCCCCATTTTAAATATTGTTTTCTAGTTCAGGATTTTTTTTTACATTTTTGTTACAGGATCACTAATGGTGTAGGAGGCAATTAGCAAATGAGTAATAGTGTAATTTGAACAGAAGAAACAAAATGAGTTTAGATAAGAGAAATATCACTAGGAATTTATTTATTTTTGTATTTATGAATACATGTAATGTATGATATGTGTGTATACTTGACAAATATGATATAACACTTGTTCTTCTCAGGTCCAGATATTGGAATAAGTAAACACTGTGCTTGCCTCCTCTCACAACTATGTAAAAATTATAACTAAGCTACAGAAAACTATTAAAGAGAATCACCTGAAGTCTAGTTGAACAGAAGTTCTATAACTAAGCATATACAGAAGAAGCCATGTGGAAACAGTAGGAGTGGCATAGCACACAAAAGGGATAATTCCATACTCATGTGTGGTGGTTAAAAGGAGGGGTATCTCAGCTGAGGAGGTCATCCCTGGTTAGCTCCAACCCCATGTCAGTCTCTCTGATCCAGGGTCCCAGTGCCAGGTAAAAAAGTCTCCACATCTGTCTGTGAAAAATAGCAGAGATTGTAGGTGAGCGAGATTAAGGGATGCTAGATTCTCAGGTGTTTCTTTTAAAGGGCCCACCTATGAATTTAGTGATGGACAAATACTCTGTGCTCTAGCACTGGGACAACAGTTTGAAAGGTACCATGGATATATGAGGAGGAACTGAATTGTCTGGCTTCAGGACAAGGGCTGGAGGGGCAGACTTAGAAAATAAAAATACAAGCCATTGTCTGGAAAAAAATTTCAAACCACATGTTATATAAAATATTTATACAAAATATACATAGTCATTAAAACATACTTATAAGAAAACTTCTGATAACGAAGTGAGCAAAATATTTGAACAATTGACCAAATAAGATATACAGATGGCAAATAAGCACATGCAAAGAAGATCAATATCATTAGTGATTAGAATACAAATTAAACATAAGATACTGCTATATAACTATTAGAATAGCTGACTTTTTTAAATTGACAATACTAAATACAGAAGAGGATGCAAATTTCCTGGAATTCTCACGTATTGTGGGTATGAATGTAAATACAACAGCCATTTTAGAAAACAATTTGCTGTCTTTTAATAAGATGAGCAAAAACTTACCATACGACCCAGTGATCTCAGTCATAGATATTTACGCAAGTGAAAAGTAAACGTATATTCACTCAGAAGCCAATATGTAAATGTTTACAGTGACTTTACTTGTCCCCATCAAGAATAAAAACCAATCCAAATATTCCTTAACTAAAGAAAAAATAAATTGTGCCCTAATCGTGTGGTATTATAGTAATTATCAAGAAGAAAGAAGCAGGCTGCTGATACACACAAAAATGTGGGTATATCACAAATACATTTTGCTAAGTGAAATAAGCCAGACTTTAAAAACTGCATACTACAGGATTCCACTTATATGACATACTGGGAAATGTAAACTAAAAGGAGATGACAGTGTAGTGGTCAACAAAAGCAGGAGAGAAGAGGGGTGCATCTGATTCCAAAGGGCACAGAGGAATGTGGGAGGATGATGGAACTGTACTTTGCCTTTACTGTGCTGACAGTCTCATGACTATACATGTTTCTCACAACATGCAGGACTGTACCCTAAAAAAAATTAGATGTGCTACATGTAAATTATATCTTAATTTAAAACTCTAAACTGGGCCTCTGAAATCAGAAATAATAATAACTTAAAAAGTTTTTAAATTTTGAGAATAAATGCATTGTGTAAATTGAAAAAAAAATACGACATTCACTTAAGAATTCGCCATTTGGAAGAGATACCTTGTATGAATATTATATTAGTCAGTCAGGGCTGCCACAACAAAGTACTGCAGACTGTGCGGCTTAAATGACAATTTTTTTTTTGTTCACAATTCTGGAGTTTAGAAGTTTGAGTTCAAGGTGTTTGCAGGATTATCTATTCTTTGTCTTCTCTCCTTGGTTTGTATAGCCACTTTCTTCCTGTATCTTCACATCATCATCCCTCTGTACATTTCTGTGTCCAAATCTCTCCTTCTTATAAGGACACTACTGATATTGGATTACAGCCCCCCTAATAACCTCATTTTAACAAAATTATCTCTTTAAATACCCTATCTGCCAATACAGTCACATTCTTGAGGGAATTAGGACTTCAATAATGAATTTTGAGAGGGGCACAATCAGTCTAAACAAACATCAAATTTTTAATTATATGTATTATGCATTTTATGAAAATAATACTAAATAATGATTAAATCTTAAGTGAATAAAATATTAATTTATTAATTTCTAATATTTAAAGATCCCAAATTCAAATGTCAACTTAAATTACTTTATTTTTATGATTCTTTATCTGGTGATGATTTTATAAATACATACAACTATCTTCCAGGTCACTTCACTTCTCTGCTAAACTTGAAGGTAAGTCACAATGCAGCTAATATTATTATTGAAACTCCAAGTTATCCATCATGAAAACTTCTCTCTCTTCCTGAGGGAACACACGTAAGTTATAGTTTATCATGAGATCCTTGGAATTAATTGTTTCTCGTATCTTTACCTTTGATTATTACTTTGCCATATGGTGAGCTAGTGCTGTTAAAAAAAAAAAGCAGAGGGGAGGGAGGAAGGAGGGAGAACCATTTACTATTATGAAGAAAAAGAAGCAATAGCACCACTATTCAACTAATGGTTTTGTTCTCTGACTCACTGGTTTTTCCTGCTGCCCAGTGGCACTGTTCCTGTGAGTCAGTGTTCATTCCTCTAGAATAAAGACAACAAGGGATTTTTTACATTGAAGTTTTGCAAGAAGTCTGTTGGTTTAAAGAAAGATTTTATTTTTCTGTCAGATTTTTTTAAAGAATATTTACACATATTTCTTCATATTATTATGAGTTCTTGCCTAAAGCCAGGGAAATAGAATCCATAACATGTTAAATTAATGTCATGCCTATGAATCTTTCTGTAAATTGCACTCAAAGGTGTGTATATGTGTATTTTCCTTCATCTTACACTGTATATCCTTTCCTCAGAGTCAAACAAATAAAGTAATTTTCAAGTAGAATAATTTTTATGAGAATGTTTGGTAAGAACTCTGACATTCAACTCTATATAACTACAAATCGTTGCTTTATTGATCCCTTGGATGTTAAACCAATTTCCTTTTAAAGTCTGCATTAGTACTCTGGAAACATAAGTAGAAAAAAATGCCATGGGCAAGATCATAAGGCAAATGAAATATTTCTTTAACTGAATGCAAATGTATTCATGAAAAGAGTGAGATTTGCACAAGAAAATTATAGCTGAGACCAGCACTTCTCCAGTGGGAAATTTCTTAATGACCATTTAGCTATTCAGAGAATAATCTTTTTTTTTCAAATCCTGATAATATCTGTAAGTGTAGAGGCTCTCTTCCTTAGAAAAATTAACCAAGAATTTAAAAAATAGAAAAGTGTTTCTTTTCTTTAGATGCAATATTACTTAAATCATCATCTAAGTCAGGGTTTCTTAATCATACCATTCTTGCTATCTTGGACTAGATAATTCTTTGTTGGTGGAGGGAGGAGGCTTTCCTGTACATTGCAAGATGTTTATCAGCATCTCTAGTCACTAGTCATTAGATTCTAGTAGCAAATTCCCTTACTCTAATCATGACAATCAAAAATATCTCTTGACATTGCCACATCTATTGGGGGACAAAATTGGCTCCAATTGAGACCCACTGATGTAAACATATGTCTGCCCTATTCTGCTTATATAATACTAAGAGTATTTATTCTGAAACCTGAGTATCACAGTAAAACATTCTAAAAGCTGTAGCTCCTGGATGCTGATATAATAAATGGACTTCAAATAAAGTGATGCAAGTTGTCATTGAAGAAAGTGGCCATTATTAGGTAAAGGTCTATATTAATTCTTATTACTTCAGTTATTATTGAAGCTACACACTTTTAATATCTATTGATCATATATTATTTTATATTGTTAATTACCAGATTACATTCTCTGTAAATTTTATTATTGTAATATTTGAATTTTCTTATTAATTTGTAAGATTTTTTTGTACAGAAAGACCATTAACTTTTGCTTGCTATTGTATATATATTATTACAATATTTTTAAAATCTCATTTATTTTTATTTTTGATATATAGAGCTTTCCTCAAAAATATGTGTACTCTAAACCATTAATTTGTTGTTATTGTTTCTCCATTTGTTTCTAAGTCTAGTAAGCAATTCTCCATAATTAAGAAAAAAGCAAATACTCATATATATAATGTTCAAATTTGTTTTTAACTAATGCAGTATTTTTTAATATTCTATCTGTAAATTCTGAAGAACATTTAATGCCAGGTTAGTGAATATTGGGGGAAAAAAGAAATAATAGTCTAACTGAATTTTTAGATTGTCAGTAAACCATAGTTTACTGAGTGCCTACAGCATGCCTGATGTAATGCTGGGTGGTTTACAGGTTGTGGCATAAATTACCTTATTTAATGTGACATAATTATTAACACGGTTTTATTATGCTCAGTTTTTAGATGAGAAAAATTGAAGCCCACAAAGTGTAATAGTTTGATCAATGACATACAGTTGGTAAGTAGTGTGGCAGAAATTTAGACCAGTTTCATTTGACCTAAAACTCATTTTCTTTTTATTACAGCAATACTTGATAAGCAATAGAAAGTCTCTTGGTCTTTCAAGTAGAAAATGACATGGTCAGAACAGTGCTTTTCAAAAATCAACTTAGCAGTAGCTGACATGGAAATTTTTGTTTTAAAGGAGAATCTGGAAGTTATTGAAGTAAACCAAGTCAAGGATAATTAAATCCATGTATCTGAATGAAAATGGCAACTAGAGATTGAAGAGTAAAAAAATAGAGAAGAGATATTGGAGATAATGGAGATAATTGGAGATAATGGATAATGGAGAGAATTGACAGAATAGGATAACTGACTGAATGTTGTGGAAAGAAAATAGATGCATTAAAAATGACTAAAATTTTTTTGATAATTCAACTTGAATACATGAGTAATTTTTTTAAATATGAAGTTTTTTCTAAGAAAGGTATAAGGTCAATATTGGATTTCCTGATACTAAATGAAGAGGAAGGACCCTAGTTGATGTTTTAAAATATAAGATTGCATCTTGAGGCATGCAAAAAGGGCTACAATTAAGATGTGGGAATCATTTGCATAATATAACAAAAATTATGCTATTGCTATGAGAAATACCTAAAATGAGAAGAATCATAAATAGATGCTTGGAAAATCTTTATGTTTAAATTATGGAAATAGGAAAAGAATATAGACACCAAAAAAAAGTAAATAGAGAAGTAAAAGTGGAAAAAAAGTTTTATTAGACATAAATACTGTAAATATATTTAAATAGCATATGACATAGACTGTCAATATTATGCCTCTATTGCATCAGCTAATCAGATTAGTAAATGGCTGCTCAAATTTCAATTCCCAGTACCTACCTTACTTTGCCTGAGAGCTTTCTCTGGTCAATGGAATCTGCTTGTTCACATCACAGGCTAGTAGTGTTAGAAAATATCTCCCAACCGCAGCAACCCTAAACCAACTGATGGGATTTAAGATTAAAAGTACTCCAGTCCCCTGGCATGTTAAACAGAATAACTCTCAGACCCAGCTACAATGGCTATTCCAGTTTTCCAGTATATTTAACTTAAAATTATTCTCAGAGGAAATTACCTTGACAACAAAGCTTTATTTACTGTCTTCTCTTTTATCATTGACCTAATAGTATTCCCTGGAATCATTTACAAAATAAAACTTTATGCTCTTAAACTGAAATCTGCCACAAGGTCTTCTTCTGGAAGAACCCAAATGGAAGCAGAACATGAAGAATAATAAAAGATACTGGTCTTAAAGAGAGAAGTCATTGCTGACTTCAAGGACAGCCCTCACAGGTGAGTGGTAAATAAAACTGAAAATAAGAGAGTGCTTGGAGATGTCAGGTAATGTGAGATGATGGAGAGCAGTTGAGAGAAGAATTTGATCTTGATTGTAACCTAGAGTGAGCATGAGCCTTTCTCCTCTGCCTAGAATGAGGTGAAGGAGGATGTGAAGAATCTGAGAAGAGTAGATGAATTTTGGACAGCCACAGCATGATAAGCCATCAATCAAGGTGAAAAATATTTTAACATGCTTTAAGGTAATGAAAATAACCTTACTTATTTATTTATCTGTTTGTTTGTTTGTTTGTTTGTTTGTTTGTTTTGATTTAGTCAGACCTGCTTAGCAATTCTGGCCTTACTTTACTAACTGTGTGACTATAGGCAGGATGTTTAACCTCTCTGGCCTCATTTTCTACAGCTGTGAAATGGGGACAATAAGATTCATCAGTCAAGGATTCATGGATTAAATGCAACAACATGTAGGGCTGCCTGGCATACACTAAATAATAAAGGGGGCTGTTACCCCATCTGAAAAACAAAAAGAAAAAAATCCAGTTGGAATTTGATTGAGTTCTGAGTGGCTGTATTTAGCTTAAAGTTACGTTCCTTTAAATAATGTTCGTCTCAATTACAGAAATCTTAAGATAAGAAATACTTATTTGTTCCAAGTTTTTTCTTTCCCAGGGATTCTAATGAACTCATAGGTCCTATTTTGATAATGTCCTACATTTATATAGGCATGCATTTAAAAAGGTAACAAAAATAGTTACTTTAGGTTTGTGTTTTACATGGGTGTTATTTTTCAGACAATGAATGGTATCTGATTATTCTGAGAAAATCAGATTTGACTTGAAGTTTTCTTCTCAGCTTTTATTACAAATCAAGACAATGTAATAAATAAAAAGATTGGAAAGAATTTTCAGTCACATCATTATGTCCCCAAAAGAGGAAGCTACAACCTCAGGCAAACTTTCTTGTTCTTAATACTTATACATTTTTTTTTATCTCTTAAAATTAGATTTGCCTTGATATATTTTAATTATTTTTAGTAGAATTCATTAGAAATAGCTTTGTAGCAGAAAGCACTATTTTACTATTATTTTTATAGCTATGAATCCTGTGAATTTTCTATTCCTGGTTGCTCCTAAGCAGCATGAAAAAAAATATCCACATAATCATTACACTTCAAAGTTTATGGGGGTCAATTACTCTCAACAGACACTAGCAAGAAGGAAGCGAAATGTTTGAGTGTTAGTTATGATGCATCTGGCCTTTGAATATGAATGTTCTGATCTTCTGCTTACAGTATGAAAGGTTTTTTTTATTTTTATAAATCCAGATTAAAGTAAATTTCAATGCAGAAAAAAATTAAAATATTATCAAAAACATTTGGCAGCATCGAATTACACAAAAATATTTAAAAACATGTAAAGAAAGCTCTTCTTTTGGCAATCATAATAGAATGTGGGTTTGTACCATTGTGTTCACTTAAATTATTCATGAGTGACTTGTTGAAACTTACTATTCCATGTGTTCTAAATTGGACGCAAAAATTAATCACTCACAGTGCCTTCTCTCAAGGATTTAACCATCCAGAAAGGTTGTTAACCAGTTTACTTTGCTTTCTGAGTATAAATTATAAAAATGGAGCTAGGAATTCAGTCAGCATTAAAAATATATTTTTTTTTCTTTCTCTGATTCTCTGACTTTCAGAACTGTGTCATCAAGCTAAGTCCTAAACTTAGCCATTATTGCATGTAGCCCATACCAGGAGTTCCCAAAGCCTAGACAATGGACCGATACCTAGTAGATACCGGGTCGTGCAGCAGGAGGTGAGCCACATGTGAGTGAGCAAAGGTTGGTTCATCTGTATTTGCAGCTACTCCCCAATTCTAGCATCACATCCTCAGCTCCACCTCAGATCATCAGACATTAGATTCCCATAGGAGCACCAACCTCTGGTGCCAGAAAGTTGAGGACCGCTGGTTCAGACCACTAAAATAACCTCCAAATTGATATTTCCACTGAATAATTCTAGACATCTTAAACTTAATGTTCTCCACGAAACCTTACCAAGATTTTTCTGCTTAATTCAACAGTGTGCTCAGGGCCAAAACCTAGGAATCACTCTTTACCTCTTCATCTTTGTACACGGTTTCTTTAAGTTCTTTGACTAAACTTAAAATAGTTAAAGTCTTTGTCTAGTGAGTATTTGTGTAGCGATGAAAATAAATGTGCTTTCTCAGAGTCTTAGGGACAGTTTTTATAGGTTGCTTTTTTGTTCCTGGATATATGTCTAACTCTCATGTTGCTTTGCATGTCATAAATTTTGTGTAAAATTGGACATATTGAATAATACAGTGTTGCACTTCTAAAAATCAGATTTCTTTCCCTAGAATTTATTTTAATTTTTATTTTCTATTACTGTTGTTGCTGCTATTTATTTGCATAGCAACTTTTCTGAACTAATTGTATTTAGTTAGTACTTATTGTCATGTGTAACCATTAAAGTCTCTGCTTGATTAGTTTAGTTATCAGCTACTAATTACACAGAGATTTTCTTAAATGGCAGGTACCTAAGCTTTGCCAAGGAGCTGAGTATGAGTTGGGACATGCATTTGATGTTCAAGTAGTCAACTTAGAAATGTAACTCAATCTTTACTTCCTATTTTTCTAGGGCCTGATAGTCATCCAAAGGTGAGAGCTTAGGGCCTTCTCAGGTCTTAGCTGGGCTTTTGCACAGTTCCATGTATGAGTGTGTCTTCTAGATTCCCAGGAAAATATTTTCACTTTTCAAAACCCCCAGTGAACATTTTCCTTTTAAATTTGCTCATCAGCTTGTTTACCTCATCTATTATTGCTGCTACAGGCAGCTGCAATGTTAAACAATTGCTGCTAAATTATTTTTTATGAATACCCAAAGGGGTAAGATGTTTACCTGGGGTGAGGTCTGAATCAGGTCAAATAGAGACATTCCCTATGAATGCAATTTTTCAGGGAATCGCAAACAGGTCATTAATAACAATTCTCTGGAAGCGGGGCTTTGAAGAAAATCCAATTCTATTCTATCTTCTCTAATTGATGCTAGGCTTGTTTTTTCTCCGATTATGTAGCTACAGTGTCCAAGGCTATTACGAAGCTGGTAAGAAAAGAAGAATAAGGTAAGTTGCAAATGCCACACAGTTTGCTCTACTCACCAAGATTTAGATATTTATCTTAAATAAATTCTCCCAGATTATTGAAAGCTTTTCATGAACTTCCAGAGTGCCAAAAAAAGTTTATTTTGTCAATTTTACAAATGCTTTTATTAAGTGAATAAACCAATTTAGAGTCCCATCTTAACATAAAGAAATTATAGTAAGTTTAGTTTTTTTCTTCTTTTGCTTTGAACAGAAAAAGCTGTACAGTGATCTGTAAAAGTTCTGATGTAATCCATCATCTCTGACACATTAAACCATTATTTATGTGGTTGAGCAAAAAAAGAAAAATTGTTAGATCTATGATGATGTCCAAAGAAGAGAATATATATACTTGTAATCAAAGTAAATTGGCCCTAGTGAGAGAGAAAATACATTAATTAAAATAAAATTTTAAAATAAAAACGTAATAAAAAAGAGGGCAAAGTATTTCAACAAAGAGCAGGTGATAAATGATATCAAGACACTGCTGAGAGAGATGTACTTAAACTTCATAATTGTCTAAGGACATATTTTTACATGAGATTTTTACCAGTTGAAGTTTTTCTGGACACACAGGCATTATTCTCATTTATAATGTTTTAAGTGAATGTGTACAATAACTAAATCCAGAAGTCATAAGAAATAAAAATGGAATAGGCCTGTTTATGTTTAAATCTCTTCATTTGATTAAACATTGCAAATGCTGGGACTTAAGAGCACAGAATTTAAAAATATACAAATTTAAATTAAAATCTTGCCTCCTCTGCTAAATAGTTCTGTGACATTAATCAAGTTACTTACTATTTGGAAACCTCACTTTTCCCCTCTGTAGAGTTTATAAGAAATATTTTTTTAAAAAAGTTCTTAGCTGAGTTCCTAGCTTATAATGAGTGTTAAATAATTGATAGTTATGGTTAGTATATTGTTCATATTAAATGTCTGTGTGTGTAAATAAAGAGTTCTCCCAACTCAGCAGTTTTCATAACAGAATTTTAAATAACTTAGTCTACGTGTGAATGTGAACTCACAACTTGATCAATAGTTAATGTATATAATACAATTAATAAATGAACATTATGAAAGTATGGTTCTTTCACTTCTTCTTCCATGTGTTATTGGAGAAAACAATTCAGAGAGGTTTAAAATAAAAAGCTGAATAATTCTGTTCATTATCTTGTCGTTTTGCTGCTTTTGTCCCATATTCCCATGATAAATCTAAATTGTTTTCTAATACAGCACATTTTTTTCTTCCATTTATATCATGTTTCTACTACTGTAGAAAAGTCTTGCCACCATTCAACTTGACTTCTGCATCATTCATCACTCAAACTCAAATACAAAATTTATATCTACAACATTGTTATTTCTATGGCTATTTCTTGCCCAGTTTTAATTTCATAGATCCATTAAATACTACATTTTCTCTTGTACAACAATAATAATCTCTACCAGTCTCTATGGGCTAAGGACATTCTCAGGAATAATAATAGCAATGTCTACTGTTTATTGTTCATTAATTTTTACACCAAATTTATTATGGAATTATTATTCTGATTTTATGAGTAAGAATACTGATATTCAGTAAGCTACACAGATAGAAAATTGAGCAGCTTTAATATGAATTTTCTAATTCTAAATACATGTTCTTTCTATCTTACTATATAGCCACTCCATATA
Organism: Macroglossus sobrinus; assembly: GCA_004027375.1. Classification (NCBI taxonomy): domain Eukaryota; kingdom Metazoa; phylum Chordata; class Mammalia; order Chiroptera; family Pteropodidae; genus Macroglossus; species Macroglossus sobrinus. The sequence goes on along the minus strand of PVKZ01002807.1, from coordinate 45,911 downwards.
AATACAACCAAAAATATTTTGATTACAATAATGACTGTTACAAAGATACTCTCCAGTGATGTTGGAGTGACATTATAGGTTGCTCTTAAATCTAAAAAAAATAGTTTTCAAGTTATGTATTGTCACTAAGGTTGTCCTGCATTACTCAGAACTCTGTTCTCATTGACTGATTCTTGCTTCTTCCTCTCAAGTATACTTTACTTTTCTTACCATGATCTTTTACCTACAGCACTTGAGTTAAATAAATTTAATGATTTTATGGTCATTAACATGTAAATTTTGCTATATTTTTCTCTTATTTTTATATATATATTTATATATAAGTTCTCAAATCACTTCTAATCCTATGTTAGTATGGTAACACACACACACACACACACACACACACACACATGCATGCATACCACATACATAAATATATAAAATACTACTGAAAAAAATCTCTCCAAAACTTAATGGGCTAAATGATATTTTATTCTCTCACAGTATGGGGTGCAACTGGAGATAAACAGATTTGGCTGGACTCAAGTGGAAGACTGTACTGATCTTAACTGATCATATTCGTGTAGCTGGAGATAGGTTGATTTACACAGGGCTTTACTGTTCTTGATTTCTTCCTTCTTCTGCAATAATTGGCTTGTCAGACATATTCTCCTCATTGTGATAGAATATTTACAAGAGAGGGATATCAATGATGTAAACACTTTAAAAACCTCTGCTTATATCAATTCTACTAAAATTCTATTGGACGAAGCAAGTCAGAGAGCTGAGTTCATGGAAGTAGGAGAGAGGATAATTTTAGATTTAATTTAATCTACCACCAGCCAGAAAATTTATTATATATCTCTAAAAGGTGCCCTTAAAGGTCTGAGTCTTAGGCAAAAATGTTGACTGCTGTAGTTGACATCAAATCTCTGCTATCTGGATAACACCTGACATAAAAATCTACTCTGGGTTCAATTCTTCCTTGACATAATTCAAGAAGAAGCATCACCACAAAATTTACCTTCATCCTCATCTATCAAGAGAGAAATATGTTCCGATAGTGTAGTCTTCCTTATAATTAATGATGAAAGAAGATATAAATAGCTCATTGGATTTTTATTTGTTTATCACATAAATAAATAGACCTTCTCTCCAGTAAAAACGTTTTAGGTAGGTCTGATACAAAGAGTACTTAATTCATTATAAACTCATAGGTGGACTAAAGATACTTGAAATCATCAGTCATCAATTTACTCAGGTTAATGGAGAGGTACTTCTTCAACAGCGTGGAAGGTGTTTCCTAACTATATTATGCTTTCTATCCCCAGATAATTCATACTTTTGTATGTTCTGTCTATACGAAACTGTAAAAGAGTAGTAAAAAAAAGAGACAATATGGTATGTTATGACTAACAGAAAATTCTGGTGAAAATATGACTTAAGATAAAGTTTAAATAATTGTGTTTATAAAACAAATAAAGCAGATACTTTTAAAAAAAGATATTTACGTGAATCTAATATTCTAAATTTATTTGGCCTAGAATTAGAGTATGTTTTTATAGGGTCAACTGTTATTAGATCATATAACACTAAAATCATTCAATTATTTATATATTCTTAGGTATGTATAAATTCATCTTTAAAGCATGTGTGTTTATATTTTATGACTGAATAGGTGTACATCTCTTTTTATATACTAAATATTTTAATAACACATATACCAAAAATATGACCATTAATAACCTTATAAAGGTATCATTTAAATGTTTGGTCACTTTTCCATTTTTTCAGTATCTGTTAAAAATATGTAATTATCAGGTTAATGCTATAGTAACTGTTAGTGTTACTAATAGCAACCGCCGATTAAAGCAATTTTAAAGTTCAGCAATAAAAAGTAGACTCAATAGAAAAGAAAAAAGAAAAAAAATCAGATTACTTCCAACAATGTTATGAAAAAGCAGATAAAACATCTTAGAAGTAATCAAGTCATGTATCAATTTGTTAACATTGTTCTAAGACTAGTTTTAATTATCCCCAAAAACTGTTTGAAACAGCATGATTAATAGGTTTTAATTTTGGTCAAAATGTACTTGTAGATTTATTATTTTCATTGTTTGCATCATCTGAAACAAAATTGCATAACTTTTAATTGTTTATTTTATTTTTAAGTGATGTGTGCTTCCCTCATAGTAGAAAGACATGTCATTTTGTGATAAAATAATGAATGCTGCTATATCTGATTTAAAGCATGCAGTTTATTTCTGAGAACATGTAAAAAGTTATTTCAACAAAAAAAATCACTTTTAAAATTATTTTAACTTAATTAAAAGATAAGAACCCTTATATGTTCAGTTTCTAGATATACTGTTTAAAATTTTAAATGGTTTTGAAACTGGAATCAGAGTACAATGCCACCTGCCTGTCTATAGGCTAAGAAGACAATGGTGACTGGTTGTTGTCATAGCCATTTGTGTGTGTGTGTGTGTGTGTGTGTGTGTGTGTGTGTGTGTGTGTGTGTAAGTGTGTATTATGAATTAGAAGATGAATTAGAAGAGAACAGTGCAGAAGACATATATTTACCTAATTGTCTTCACCTGAATTATTTGCTAAGGAGGCAAATTTAAATAGTCAAGCCCCTTCAGACCATAAAAGAATTTATAAAGCTTAGAAAGATTTAAGATTTCTAAATGTGCCATAAAAAGTTATCACTCAGGCACTGAACAGGTATCCATCAAAAGCTTCCAGATAATATTCAAGAGAAACTGTTTAACTTCCAGTATTGAATGTCACAACCTCTGAAATGTAAATATCGAGCTGGGGTGGGAGGGGAGAATACTAAAGAAGAAATGCACATGAAACTTTGAAATTCTTTAATATGATATAGGCTGACAGTTGCAGATAATTTTCAAGATTATGAGCATGGACTATCAAAGCAGCAGTCATCTGATGTTCATGCTTATAGTGGTGAATCAGAAGATTAGACAGAATAGGGAAGAGATTTAAATTTCTTGATTATTAAAGATTAAAATAATCTGTAGTTATATAGAAACAAACACTCTACTATAGTTATCTTTGTGAGATTGACACATTACCTATTGCACTAACAAGGCACCTACTATAGTTGTCTTTAAATGTTTATAATTAATGTGGTGCTTTTTTATTTTTTACATTGAGTTTCTGGAAAATGGGTGATGTGTCTTACAACTGATATTCTGTGAATTGAGGAGATATGGTACTTACACTTCACGACACAAACTATCAGCCAAAATTACAATTTTTTTGGGTAAATACTCTTTCTAAGATGATTAAAGTCATATTTGCCATCTTGAAAAGGCAGAAATTTTTTGTATGATTCTGTTTTATCTATTCATTTGTATAGCAAAACTTTTATTACAGATAAGACATAGCTTAACTTTTATTGAATTTCATTTTTATTTTATTAGTACTAATTTAGTAATATATTTCTTTTCCTACTTTTTTTTCATTCCTCAAGTTATAAGGCATATAGTACTCTTTATTACACAATATTTCTTATTGTAGCAAAAGGCCAATGTTACAACAATCCCAGGGCTTCTCGGCCTAGTACTAATAACATTATGGGTCAGATAATTGTTGTGGAAGACTGTCCAGTTAACTGTAAGATATTTTGCAACTCCCGCTTTTCTCAGTTGTATTATCCAATAGCATCTCAAAACATCACAGAATCTTCTTGGGAGAACAAAATCACTCTGGGTGAGAATAACTGATCTATCATATGTTTAAGTGATTTGACAAATATAACTATGATTCAAATTCCAAGTTATCCATTGCTTACAGTTTTATAATCTTGGGCCTCAGTTTTATAACCTCTGAAATGTAAATAATACATTTCTTATAGAATTGTTATTAGAATTAACTAAAATAACATGTTTTAGAATAACAATTTATTCCCTTTACTGTAAAGAATATTTGAAAGTAGCAGTTAGAGACAAAAAGAAAAGAGATCATATTAAAATGTATGTATGTATTATTATTTCAACTCAATAATTTTGAAAATTATGTTATATCTTATAAAGTCATTTTTTTTCTCTCATCTCTTACTCTTTTCATGCATTTCCTTAGCCCTAATATTTTATAGAGATACAGGACATTTGGTCACTTTTTTGTTATAATTTCTCATGTAATTAAATAGAATTCTTGAGTCATACCTCACATTTACTGTAATTATATTGAATTAGGCCTATTATTTTATGCTTTTATTATCCATCGCAGCTACTAATTCTAACTTTCAACCTGATATATTTCTCTTCATGCATTGGCCAATGAAATTTGTTCCTTCTTTGATTGGGAACTAGGTAGACACTGGAAATGGTTTTCATTTTTTTTGTATTTTAGCTCTTATTGGTCAATATAACTCAAACCTGAAGTTCTTATTCTTACCATTCTTAAATATTAGTCAATCTTTGCTGGTCTGGTCTGACTCAGGAGGCATGGGAAGAACAGGAACAAGGAGAACTATTAGGGGAACTATTTCAGTAATCTAAACACATAATTATATTGCAATAAAAAAGAAATGGCTGTAAGATATGCAGATATAAATTTGACTGAATGATGGTGATGAAAAAGATAGTAGTAATTAAAGTCTGAAGTAATTAAAGGTTGTGGGATATCTATGACTTGAAAGATTGGAGAATTAAGCGAGTAAAGAATAGCCAGAAAGGATAAGGTGTTCAGCTTTGAATAAGCTATGTTTGATGATTGAGTAGGAAGTCTAGGCCCAAACATCTGGTAGGTGGACTGGACATACCTAATATCTAGTATGTAAGAGAGTTTTTAGCAAAAGCTAAACATTGTATATGTTGATGTATGTATTGTAGTTAACTCTTTAAGAAAGATAAAAAACCAAATACTTAGGCATTGGAATTATTGATATACATGTCTTCTCAGATAATGCTATGAATTTTTAAAGTCTTGGATAAATGACTGTTACCTGTGGGAAAAAAAAAAGCCATCATATGATTGCTAATGGCAAGAAGATGAAATGTACTCTTAGCACATATTACTGTAGTCCACAGACCATGGCTTTGTGACAGCTGCATAATTTTAGTAAAAATATAAAGTAGAATAAAGCATTGTCATATTGAAAGAATGCTCCAAATCAGTCTTCAAACTATAAGATATTACATAATAACACAGTTCCTACTGACAAACACCTTACTCTCAATTTTTTTTATTACAGTAGGAGGAGCTGTCAAGTATTTCCTCTCTCACATTGATTTCTAGTTTTATTTATAATAACATAACTAATCAGATTTGAATGTATGAATACAGTTTATTGCTCCTTCTTTCATACTTCTCAAATAGTTTCATGAAATTTTATATCTTCTGCAAAACTTAAATTTAATTCAACTTCTTTTAGATATTTTACTTTCATTGGTCTCTTTCATCAATATGTTAAGAGCGTATGAAAAATACTGACACAAATGTCTTCAATTAATACTTACATTAGGTGAACTAACACAATGAACTTTTAAATTATAGTAAGTTAATAAGTTAGCTTTCAATAAAAAACAAAGAATATAATATTTTGAAGCATTATATTAAATTAAAGGAGATTTGCTAATTTAAAAATATACATAACTTCCCTTTATATAATGCAATCATATAATTTGTGAATTAATACCCTGGAAAAATCTACTAATGCAAAATAAAATTAAGGTATGTAGTTCTAATATAAAGTATAGATACACACAATAGATGATAAACTCAGAATACTCATTGGGTGAGTTATAAAAAACAGTTTATTTTTAAATCTCACAGTCTTTTTGACTCTATCTATCAGGAAGCCTCTTTTCCTTGCCTTGGATAAAAGATAAGACAGTTCTATGATTTTTGGTTTCGGTAATAAGGAGCCCAGTCCCATGTCACAATGCAAACTTTAAACTTATTAAGTTAAAACCTCTCTCACCTAGCAGGAGCTTCTGCTAATGGAAACAGGAAAGGGAAATAAGGTACTTCTGTTATTTTTTCTTAATCTTTCAACCTTCCTCTTCTTTCTGGTTCATGTCAAGTACGAATTTTCTGTAGATAAAGCAAGTAAAGGGCAGCTGAAAAACAAGCATGTGGATAAAAGTTCTTACTGTACTTTTAGTGTTTGTAAGATGGCTTAATGTTTTCAGAGTTTGGTAAATGTTCTAAAGTGATTCATTTCATGAAAATTACTTTTTCCCCTTTTGCTCATTTCTTATTTTATTTAAAAATAACAAAGTAATGTAATTGTATATATTTTGTAATAGATATTCCATGTATAACTCTTTGCTTTTTCAAAAGTATTTGTTCTCTTACTTTTTGGACAAGCACACTCATCTTTTACTAACGTAGAAGTGCTTGAATTCATTCCTATTCGTCTATCCTTTATCTCATACTTAGAAAATGTGTCTGTAAATTAGACAATCAAAAAGTATTAACTATTACTTCTTTAGTCCTAAGTACCCTGTGTAGGTGACTCAACAATATTCCAGGCTATGATTCATGTTCTTGAATCCTTTGTTATTCCTGTCATTGAAAACATTTTAGTGTATTTCCTGTGGGGTGGTGATGAAATTTCTTCCTAAAAGATGCCCCATATTAACATCATAAAGAGTCTTACTGCCAGAATTCCATCACCTTCCAACTAATGTTCTTGGGCAGAATTTTAAATGACTGGGAAACAGCTCTCTCATATAGCTCGTATTTGGTCAATGAAAATCACTTATGCATTTGTTTCCCCCACCACTCTGTGAGTAAGCTCTACCAAAATGTCTCAGTTCATTTCTGCTTTCTGGCATGAGCTAGACAATAGTCCACTGTATCTTCTTAATTGGAAAATATATGTATCAAATACTCTAACGTTCAAACTCTTCTCCCTTGATTTAATATAAAGAGGTAAGAAGTTCCACTATCAGCCTCTCAGTGAAGGGAGATAGCCACCACAGCACAGATATCTCCAAAGAATTCCTCCTCACAGATCCTCTTCCAATTTCCATTCTTTGGCCCTTTTGTTGATATATTTATGGGGATGAAAGATCAAGAGTAGTGATGCAAATCCTTGGCCTTCCATTTGGAAATGTGCTTCTCATTCTGACTTGTAATCTGATATCTGAGAATGCACATATCTTAGTCCATCACTCAATATATTTTTAATTAACATTCTGCTACACATATTCCACACCAAGGCAATGACTAAATGACATTAAGACAAAACTTGAAACTTATAAAGTAGGACATTATTGATACAAGATCTGAAAAACTGTTCCTCAAAATACTTTAGCCTTGGAGCTTAAGAAGACATCTGAAATTTTCTCATAATCATTTAAATAGCCTTTTAGTTTAAGTCAGTAAAAGCATTTGTTAAAATTTAAACATAAAAATAATCTGCAAATTGATAGAGGTTGGAAAAAAATTTAAAATGTAACAAAAAAACACCCAAACTGCACACTAGCATATCTAAATGTGGGATATGCACATAAGAGCTACCATAAGTTAGAACCACGGGTGTCAGGTGGTTGCTGCATCCTCTTTCTACCCTACTGCGTGACAAGGTCTGGAGATGGGGACAGATGCTTCAAAGAATGCATCGTCAAGAACAAGGACGTGGAATGTATTTAGGGATAACTGGTTTCTTAGGAACACTCCTAATAATAGGGGGAACTTGGGTAGCACAAATTCTAGTAAGTGTAGACGCTGTACAAGTAGATTTCAAAATTGGCTCTGAGGAAAATATGGTAAATTCCCTGTGTATGGAATCAGCTCCAGTCACCCTGACTGTTCAGAATGAATAAACCCTTTATTTGAACAATTATTAAAGGAAATTCCTTTTGACATGCCTCTTAAAAATGTTATGAAAAAATTACAACAAGCTAAATTGCTAGAACCAGCTTACACTTCTATTCCCATGCAGTTAGAAAAATTAGTAAAAGATAAGAAATTTACTCATAAGCCTGTGCCTATTATGGAAGGACCTCTTTTTGTGGCCTACTGGATAAATAAAAAACTAGTAGTTTAGATTTGATAGAAAGGCTGGTTAGGTCAGGATCTTTTTGGTGCTTAAAAACAAAGGAACAAAAACTTAGCTTACAAAAGCAGCTTTGTAAAACTGATTTTTATAAGTGTTTTCCTCAATACTGCACCAAGGAAACTATCAAACAGCTATGAGAAAGTTTCAGCTTAAACTTTAGATGATAGCATAAATAAAGTAGCAACTGAAAGATTTATTCAAGCAAAAAGAAGAACAATGTCTGCCCACAAGCCAATATTTGCTGTTATGAATACCTCTATCTATCACCTTTACTTAAGTCAAACTTTATCTTACGTAATAGATATAAGAATTAAATGTTTAGATTGTTCCATCAGGTAGTTCTGTTTCAATAATTGAGAAAAAAGAATGTACTCTATAAGATTTTCTGCTTCGTTTAACCATGGAAATTTAACTCTCTGCTACCTTAACCACAAAGTATAATCAAATGCCAAAAAAGAAAGTATAAAAGTTGTACTCAAATCACAATAAAATGGAACAGTGACTACACAGCCTCTGAGCTGTGTAGTTGACTGTATCCCGCGCCAACACCTTGCACACCTTCAGGGCCCCCAGGATCCTGTCGTGGCTGGACCGCGGCAGGTGGTAGACTGGGAGTAATAAAGAAGCTACCTCTCTCAGCCTCCAGAGCTCCCTGTAGGAGGAAGGGAAGGGGAAAAAAGCTGCAGGTTCCCTAAACAGCCTTGGGAGTGCTGTGAGCTCCCTGTGGCCGGCCGGTGGCAGGGCTCAGTCATCAAGACAGAAGACAGAAAAGCAGGACAGGACTGCAGAGAAACAACAGTTAATTTTTATACCAGCCACAGTTGCAAAACTGAGGCTGAACCTCAGCCCCCAACTTCCAACCCAGAGGTCCCGTTCCTCCCCCATAGGCTTAAGACCAATCACCACAGTGCCCCAGGGGAATCTGAGCAAATGCTGCCCAGACCATTGCTGATACTGACAGGGACAGAAACAGGATAATGAGAATGATTAAATATGTATAAGAAAATAAAAAGGCATTTGTAAAGCTTTATATAAAGCAGTGATCCAAGAGTCTTAGAAGCCACCTATTGGAAACCTCCCAAAAAAGTGCCTTCTTTGCAGCAGGCTAAAAAGAGAACTTTATATAATAAATCTTCTATCTGAAAAAAAAAAAAAAAGCAGAATATACTTCATTAATGAAATGCCCAGGTGGAGAAATGCTCCATTAAACACCATAAACAAACAAGATGACAAGGCAGCTAAGAAAGAAAGAGAAAGATCTTTAGATAATAAGCTTGCAAACATAGAAATATACAAGTTAAATACAGAGAATTCAGGATGATACTTCTGAAAAATCTCAGTGAGTTTCAAAAGGAGCCATATCAACAACTTCATAAATTGAAAAAACACCTAGATGAGCACAGCAAGAAGATTGAAACTCTCAAAAAGAAGCAAATAGGCCTTCTGAAGACAAAACAAACAAACAAAAAAAACAAACAAAAACACTGCAAGAATTGAAAAATGAAATAGCAAGCTTGGGAAATAGAGTCAACCAAATGGAGGAAAGAATCATAATATCGAAGACAGAAATCTAGAAATAAATCAGAAGAAAGAAGAGAGAAACCAAAAAATGAAAAATAATGAACAAATACAAGAACTAGCTGATACCATCAGGAGAGGAAACATAAGAATAATGGGCATTATCGAAGGCGAGGAGGAGATGGACTAGAAAGTGTTTTCAGACAAATAGTGAATAAGTATTTTCCAAATTTAAAAAAGCTAGAGCTTGGAATTCAAGAAATCAACAGAACACCTAATTATCTCAACCTAAAAAGGCCTTCGCCAAGACAAATTGTATTAAAATTATTAAAAATCAAGGATAAAGATAGAATTCTCAGGGCTGCTAGGGAGAAGAAAAAGGTAACTTACAAAGAAAAACCCATTATATTATCATCGAACTTCTCAGTGCAAACTTCACAAGCTAGAAAGGAATGGAAACAAATATTTAAACTATTAAGTGAAAAGAACTACCAGCCTAGAATAATGTATCCAGCTAAGTTCTCTTTTAGATATGAAGGAGAAATTAAGACCTTTTCAGACATACAAAAATTGTGGGAATTCTCCACTACAAGACCTTCACTACAGGAAATACTGAAAGGTGTCAGCTCACCTAAAACAAAATGACCCAAAACAAAACAAAACAAAACAAAACCGCATAATTAAGAGTGACTATCAGGCAAATAGAAGCAGGGCATTATAAGCTTAAATAATAAGAAAAGAATTGCTATAACAAGATAGTAATGAACGTTCAGCATACATAGAAACAAATTGAGATAACAATGATTGAAAAGAGAAGATTCAAAGATCCATATTCACAAAGGACAATGAAGATAAGATACACACAGAAGAAAATGGACAACTAATATATATATATGTATATATATAAAAAACTATCCTTTACATAATCATAATGGTAACTAAGCACAGAAGATTCAGAACTGAAGTATATAACATAACATAAAACAAGAAGAACAAGAGGGAAAACTCACAAAAGCCAACCAAAATAAAGAAAACAGAACACAAGGACAAGGAAGCAATGAAAATACTGAGCTACCAGAAGGCAAAAGATAAAATGTCTATAAGACCTCATATTTCAATAATCACTCTAAATATAAATAGACTGAACTCACTGATAAAAAGGCACAGAGTTGAAGAATAGATCAAAAAACACAATCCAACCATATGCTGCCTCCAGGAGACACATCTTGGTTCCAAAGACAAATATAGACTCAAAGCGAAAGGGAGGAAAATGATTTTTCAAGCAAATGGCATTCAGAGGGAAGCAGTACTAATATCAGATGAAATAGACTTCAAAATAAAAAAAGTAAAGAAAGATACTGATGGACACTTCATAATTATAAAGAGAATCATGCACCAAGAAGAAACTTATTAATATCTATGCTTCCAGCTAGGAACCCCAACATATGTAAAGCAATTACTAATAGAACTAAAGGGAGAAACAGACAAAAACATTATCATAGTAGGGGATCTAAATAACCCACTGTCAGATACAGACACATCATCCAAACAGAAAATCAATAAGAAAATAACATCTTTAAATAACCCATTAGACCAATTGGACATAAGTGACATATACAAAGCCTTCCATCCTAAAACACATGGAACATTCTCAAGAATCTACCACACACTGGGACACAAAGATAGCCTCAACAAATATAAGAGGGTTGAAATCATACCAGCCATATTCTCTGATCATAATGCTTTGAAACTAGAGATCAACTGCAAAAAGAAATCAGGAAGAACCACAAATACGTAGAGATTAAACAACATACTACTGAAGAATAACTGGGTCAGAGAAGAAATAAAAAGAGAGATCAAGAGATACATAGAAATAAATGATAATGTACAACATATCAAAACTTTTAGAACATGGCAAAAGCAGTCATAAGAGTAAAGTGCATATCATTACAGGCCTACCTCCAAAAATAAGAACAAATCCAAATAAACAACCTAACACTTCATCTTTAAAAAACTGGAAAAAGAAGAACAAATAAAGCCTAAAGTCAGCAGAAGGAAAAAAATCATCAAAATTAGTGCAGAAATAAATGAAATTGAAAACAAAAACAAAAAAAGAAATAAATAAATGCAACAAAGAGTTGGTTCTTTAAAGTTAACAAAATTGGCAAACCCCTAGATAGACTTACTGAAGAAAAAAAAGAAAGGACACAAATAAACAAAATCAAGGATGAAAGAGAGGAAATTACAATTAATATCACAAAAATTCAAAGGATCACACAAGAATACTATGAAAAAGTACATAACACAAATTTAATAACCTAGAAGTGAACCAGTACTTAAAAAAATAAAACCTTCCAAGAATGAATTAAGAGCTGGAAAATCTAAATAGACTGATCAGCAGTATAGAAATTGAAACAATCATCAATAACCTACCAAAAAGTAAAAGTCCAAGACCAGATGACTTCATCAGTGAATTCTACCAAACATTCAAAGATTTAGTACCTATTCTCCTCAAACTCTTCCAAACCATTGAAGAGGAGGCAATACTTGTCATCTCATTTTATGAGGCCAGTATTACCCTGATAGCAAAACTTGGTAAACATAACACACACAAAAAAAACTACAGACCAATATCTCTCATAAATACAGATGCAAAAATCTTAAATAAGATACTAGCAAACCAAATATAGCAACATATTAAAAAATATATACACCATGATCAAATCGGCTTCATCCCAGAGGTACAGGGATGGTTCAACATACAGAAATCAATTAATGGGATACAACACATAAACAAATTAAAAAATAAGAATCATATGATCCTATCAATAGATTCAGAAAAAGCCTTCAACAAGCTATAGCATAATTGACATGTGATCAATGATCATTGACATATAATCATTTATGATCAAAATACTTAACAAAATTGGTATAGAAGGAAAGTACCTTAACATAATAAAGGCCATCTATGATAAACCCTCAGCCAACATTATACATAGTGGTGAAAAACTAAAAACCTTTCCTCTAAGATCAGAAACAAGGCAAGGCTGTCCACTATTGCCACTGTTCTTCAATATAATATTTGAGGTCCTAGCGAGTTCAATCAGACAAGAGAAAGATATAAAAGGCATCCACATAGGAAAAGAAGATGTCAAACTTTGCAGATGACATGATTCTCTATATAGAAAGCCCTAAAGACTCCCCAAGAACATTACTAGAAACAATAAGCAAATACAGTAAAGTCTCTGGATACAAAATCAATGTTCAAAAATCCATAGCGCTCCTATATTCTGATAATGAAGTGTCAGAAAAAGAAGTTGAAAAAAATTTCTTTTGCAATAGCAACAACAAAAATAAAATACCTAGGAATAAATTTAACAAAACATGTGAAGTACCTATATAATGAAAACTACAATACCCTATTAAAGAAAATCGAAGAAGATACAAAGAAATGGAAAGATATTCAGTGTTCTTGTATTGGAAAAATCAACCTAGTTAAAATGACGATATTACCTAAAGCATTATACAGATTTAATCCCCATCAGAATCTCATCTGCATTTTTTAAAGAAATAGAACAAAAAAATTATCAGATTTCTATGGAAGCACAATGACCCTGAATTGCCAAAGCTATCCTGAGAAAAAAGAGTGAGGCTGGAGGCATCACTCTGCCTGACCTCAGGTTATATTATAAAGTAACAATAATCAAAATAGAATGGTATCTGCAGAAAAACAGGTATACGGACCTGTGGAACTTAATCGAGAGTTCAGAAGAGTCAATAAATGTTGTTGGGAAAACTGGATACAATACAATAAAATGCATAAAAGAAAACATAGGAACTAAACTCAAGGACCTTGGACTAAAAGAAGATTTTATGATTTTTACCTCAAAGGCAAGGAAAATAAGAGAGATAATAAATGAATGGGACTACATCAACAAAAGAAATCATCAACTAGGTAAAGAGACAACCATCCTAATGGAAAAATATATTTGTAAGCAATGCTTCTGAAAAGGGCCTAATATCTAAAATATTCAAAGAACTCATACAACTCAATAGCAACAAAAAACAAACGATCCAATCAAAAAATGGGCAGAGGACCTAAACAGACATTTCTCCCTAGAAGAGGTACAGATTGACAACAAATATATGAAAAGATGCTCAACATCACTAGCTATTAGGGAACTGCAAATCCAAACCACAATGAGGTACCATCTCACATCTGTTAGAATAGGTATAATCAACAGGACAAGAATAACAAATGTTGGAGAGGATGATTAGAAAAAGGAACCCTCATACACTGCAAGTGGAACTGCAAATTGGTACAGCCACTATGGAAAACAGTATGGAGTTTCCTCAAAAAAACTAAAAATTGATCTACCATGTGATCCAGCAATCCCTCTACTGGGTATTTACCCCAAAGATTTGAAAAATCATATCCATAAAGATAGTTGCACACTGATTGTTCATAGCTTCATTATTCACTGTGTCCAGGACATGGAAGCAACTGAAGTGTCCTACGATAGATTGACTAAAAAAGCTATGGTACATATATACAATAGAATATAACTCAGCCATAAGAAGAGATGAAACATTTCCATTTGTGACAACCTGAATGGACCTTGAAATAATCATACTAAGTGAAAAAAGCCAGACAGAAAAAGTTGAAAATCACATGATATCACTTATATGTGGAATATGAACCTAAAAGTAACAAATGAACAAGACAGAGACTCATGAACATGGACTGCAGACTAGTGTTTACTAGAGGGTAGAGGGTGGGGGAGTAGGGGGTAGGTAGACAGGGTAAATGGGATCAAATATAGCAGGTAGAAGGAGGGTGAAGTGGGTAAAGGGGATCAAATATATGGTAGCTGAAGGAAACTGGACTTTGGGTAGTAAACACACAATAGAATATACAGATGTCAAATGATAATGTACACCTGAAAATTATATAATTGTATTAACCAGTGTTACCCTAATAAACTTAAAAAATGATCTATAAATCATAATATAAAACTATAAAAAGTAATTGTTACCCACAATATCTTTGTACATTATTCATCAGTAATTAAAGGAACAATGTTTAAAAATGGTAAAAAAAAAAAAAAAAACAATTAGAATTTAGGGAAAAAGTCTGGTTTAGAGCAAGAGAATCATGAAACATTCAAAGTTCATAGCAATGCTCACTATAATGAGGTGAGATATCTTTCTAGAAAGCTTTGGACTGACAACCTGCAGCATGAAGCCACTCTTATGAGGGAGTCAAATCAGAATGAACAATAGACAATAAAATAGATGCAGTGAATTACATTAAGGCTAATAAATACCTTTCAAACAAAAGACAGGATTATAAACTAAGTTTTTTTTAGAAAATACTTTATTTTCTCATAAAATGATTTCTAATATGCACAATGCAATTATATTTAGGAGATTCTGTATTAAATAATAGTATGGGGAAAAGTTAACTATTGATTTAGATTACCCACCAGATATATATCCAGTACGATATAATATAAATATAATTTATCATTTCTCTATCAATCTACAATCTACATATCTATCTATCTGTAATATATATTTCCAAAATTCCTGAAATGAACTTATTAGGCAGGTTAGCCTAAATTCTATCATAGCAATTGCAATCCCCAAAGCTTTAACAAAACAGTTTATAATTCAGTCACATAATTATTGGAGCTCTGATTGGTACAGCTATTCAAGGACACCAGCTTCTTTTCTCTAATGACTCCACTATTTGATAGGGTTATTGAACCCTCCATTGAATTAGATTGAGATTCTCTGTATCTGGTTGACAGAGGACAGAAGAAAAAAAGAAGCATAAGATATTTAAGAAACTGTGGCTAGAGATGATGAGCATCAATTCTATCCACATTTTATTAGTTAAGCTCATGCATATGAATATAGCCTTCCTCTGTTTTCATGAAGAAAAATCAAATTATGTGTAGTAAATACATAGTATTACCTCTACTGTAATAAATATTGACTCTATTGTTTGCAAAAAATAGTAAATTAATCATCAGAAAACAATTATTAAGGGAAATTTTGTATCTTTGTTAAATAATGTTATTAAATTTTAATAGAAAAAATAAGCGTTTTAAATTGACTTAGAAAATATCAAGGTCTTTTAATTAATCTGTTGATGCTGAAAATATGAGTACATTTATGAAAATAAGAATTAAGGATACTTTTCCATTTTCTTGCACCATATATTTTGTTTGTGATTGTTACTTTTCTAATAAAAAGTCATTTTATTTTTAAAATTCACAAAAAAGTACAATATTATCACTCTACCAAAAATAAAAGTAGTCTTTTCAAAGGGTACCACTGACCCTTAAATTATAATTTCAGAGGGTTTTTTTTGTTGTTGTTGTTTTGTTTTGCTTGTTAAATTTGTAGCCGTAACATTTGAAATTGCTCTCACAGTCTCTGAAATACATTTTTCCTCTCAACTTTCTTGATGCTATTTGATTCTGATTTTCCAATTATTCTCTACATTTCATTGATGCTATTTGATTTGATTTTTCAGTTATTCTCTCAATTTCTGCATCATAGCTAGAACAGTTTTATCCCTGAACCTCTCAGTGTAGGTACTGATCAAGAAAACTGTATCTTTAACCATCTACCCTTCTCTCCCTCTTTATCTGTAGTGATAATATTCTCTCCTTCTGTTTCAACCATCATTTCATTATAAATGATTCTTAAAATATTGTCTCCCATAGCTAAATCCATCTGAAATTTGAGAACTTTTTTATTGCTATGTTAATGTGAATATTTTAAAGCTCAATGTCATGACTGTACATTTGTACTACACATCTTGTCATGTCAAACTCCACAAAATAAAACTAAAGACAAAATTTTTATCAAATTATCTCTTAGTATTAAATTACTTCTTTTATGTTAATAATTCCATCATTCTCTCATGCATTAAAAAATTTTCACATGGCGGTTTGTCTTATTTTATTCTATTGTTTTATGCCTGGAGCCCAGTTGTTATGGAGCATACAAACACCAGATGAAATTTGAGCCTTGCTTTAAGGAAAAAGAATTTGATGATTAACTAGACATGTAATGCTAAATGATAAATTATCTGGTTATAATGTGGAAAGCATGCTAAAAAATGTACATATGCCTAATAGAAAATTAATGTAAAGTTTCAGAGGATGCCTCTAAACTTACTCTGGTGATCTTAGATAAGAGACCAGTGAATTGGGTTTTGAAGTTTGTTAGTATGTCAGCAAAAACGGGTATGCGAAAAGAAAGAGCTTCTCTGTCAGAAGGAATAGCATTTATTAAGATATAAAGTCATTTGAGCATGAAATATTCTTGACTTAATTTCTACTCTTCTCTTACCTCTCACTTTTTCCATTTTCTTTGCCAACACTTTAGACTTTCACTGACTTATCTCTTGATTTCTAACTGATCTTCCAGCCTTTTCTTTCTTCTCATTCTAATTCACCTTACACTTAACTATTTATGTTAGAAACACAAACAAAACTTGGTCTTCAAGTTTGAATTAGACATTGTCATTATTTCAATTCAATCATCTCTAAAATAAAAGGTACAAGAAAAAATTTGGTACTTTGCAAATATAATTTGATGAGAGATAGCTAGACAGACACAGACAGACAGATATACAGAGAGATAGATATAGATACAGAATAGAGGACTGCATAATGCAGCAAAATAATAATGAAAAGTTTTTTCCAGAATGTTCAGCATAAGTCACAGAGAGGATCTGCCATTTGAAGGGAATTTGATGACTGGGTTAGAAAAGAAAGTATAAAAAAATTAAATCCAGAGAGAGGCAAAAACATATGAAACATCACAGAGACATAAGTATATTATATATAAAATTTTATATATAAGAAATTTTGGGATGATGAATAACCTGATATGTCAGACAAATTATTTGCAAATCTGAATGGTTGGAAATAATTTTCAGAGTGCCTAAAGTGAATATTGAGCTTCTTAACTTGAAATCAAAGATATTTGTGATGGTCTTAGTGAGCTTTTAGTTCTCTTCCTGTTTCTTTATATATCCAATTGTATTAATTAGGGTTTTCCAGAGAAATAGAACCAACAGGATGTGCGTGTATATATATACACACATGTATACACACACATCTCTCTCTGTTTCTCTGAGAAAGAGGGAGCGAGGGAAGGAGGGAGAGGTAGAGGGACAGAGAAAGAGAGAGCGAGAGAGAGAGCCCTATCTCACATGATTATGGAGGAGTCTGGCAAATCTAAAATCTTCAGGGTTAGCCACAGGATGAAGACCCAGGGAATAGCAAGGTTATAGTTCAAAGTCTATAAAAAGCTGAAAACCTAGTGTATTAGTCATCTGAGGTAGCCACAACAAAATACCAAAAGTTGGGTGTTTTAACAACAAATATTTATTTCCTCACAGTTTGGATGCTGAAAAGTCTAAGATCTAAGTATGGTAGCATTTGGTTTCTAATGAGGGCTCTCTTCCTGACTCGAAGATGGCCACTTTTTTGCTATGTTCTTATAAGCTGAAGAGACAGAAATGCAGAGATAGACAGACACTTTTTGTCTCTATCATTCTGTAAGGCCACCAATCCTATCAGATTAGGGTCCACCCTTATGACTTCCTTACCTCTTAAAATCAATTACCTTAATTCCAAAAATTAATTATTTTCTAAAATCCTTGTCTTCAACTATAGTCACATTGAGAGTTACAGCTTCAACTTACAAATTTTGAAGGAACATAATTCAGTTTGTAGAACTTGAGAAAAGATGATGTGGCAGTTCAAGTCTGAAGACCGTCTGCTTGCAGAATTTCTTCTTGCTTAGAGGAAGTCAGTCATTTGTTCTACTGAGATCTTCAACTGATTGGCTGAGTCCCACCCACATTATGAAGGAAATATGTGTTACTCAAAGCCCACTGATTTAAATGTTTGACCAAATATTTGGCACTGTGGCCAAGTCAATTAAATTAACCATCACACCCTCCCAAGAAGTTTTTCTCTTTTCTTTGATGTGTTTTAAAACATCCTTCTCTCAAATGTTTACTCATCTAAAATATCCTACTTTCCTACCTCTATTTAGAAAAATTCCACCCATTTGGTAAGATAGAGATTAAATGCCATCACTTTGATAAAAGCTTCCTTGATTATTACCAGAACTGATTGCTATATTTTGATGTTTATATCTCTAGAAGTTTGTGTCATTCATGTAGTTTTTATTATAAACAGATTTATTTTATTTGTGTACATATATGAATTTCATTACTAGATTCTCTAAGTTTATCATTGTAATCTTAAAAGAAATACAGTATCAATCACTATTTGATATCTAATCATATTTCTTATTTCTTTCTATTTCTTCATGTTGCCAATCCAGGGACCATAAGGTTCAACTGGGCTTTAGCTATTCTACACTGGTGTAAAATAATTAGAGAGAAAATAAAAAAGGGTTGATGAAAAATCAAATGTATGGTGGGCCTATACTAAAATGATTAAAATCCTTAAGATTACACAATTATATATACTTACATTGGAATACAAGTTAACAAATAATTAAATCATATATATAATATTAGAAATAAGTTTCAGAAGTATTTAGACTTTTTTAAGAAAGCTATTGTGACATTCTAGAAGAAAGAAAGAAATATTTTATAACATCATATCTTTTATAGTATAAAAATTTTAAATTAATCTAAAAATAATATATTAGTTTTTTAGGGCTCCCTTAATAAAAGTATCACAAAATGAATGGCTTTAAAAAGAGTAGTTTATTGTCTTACCATTCTGGATACCAGAAGTCTGTGCTCTTTCCAGGTTATAGGAGAGAATCTGTTCCATGCCCTCTCTTCGCTTCTGGTGTCACCAGTAACCATTGGCATTCCTTGATTTGCAGTCCTATAACTCCAATCTCTGCCTCTGTGGTCAGGTAGCATTTTCCTTTATCTCCTCCTCATTTTCTTATGACACCAGTAGTATTTGATTACACTGTGGCCTAATCCAGTGTGACCCCATATTAACTAATTACATCTTTAAAAAACCCTATTTCCAAATAACGACACAATCTGAGGTACACAATCTGAGAAGCTTAGGACTTCAACATATGTTTTCAGTAGACACAATTCAACCCATAAAAATTACCAACCACAGATTCTTCCTTTTACATTCAGAAATATCCTAAGCTATTAATACACCACATATTAAAATGACTGTCTCAATAGACATGAAAATTATTTGATCAAAGTTAAGATCCATTTCTGATCATAAAAACAAAACCAAAGACCAAAAGGCAACTGTCAAAAACTAGAAATTAAAAGACATCAATATTTGCAAAAAATATGTTAGCTTGGTTAAAACAATTAACTAAAAAAGTTTTTGAATTCATAATGATGTTGAGTAGATCTCAAACATAAAAAGATACACAAATTGAATATCTTCATGTAAAGTCTAGAAAGAAAACATTGAAAAATATGTTAAAAATAATTTTCACAACTAGAGAATAGACAATTGAATATTTTACTAATATATGCAACAAGACTTGAATAAATTAAGTTACTAAACTTGTTTCTTGATTAGAAGACAATATTTAGAAGCTGATGTCAACTCTACATAATTCACACTTTAAACTTAATAAAAGCATACTTGAAAAAATAATTCTGCAATGGTCTGAATGTTTATGAGTAAAACAAACAAACAAAATAATTAATTATCCTCTCCAAATGTTTTTTAACATTTTTTCTGAGAGTTTCTCAGAATGAAAAATACTTAGAACAGTTTCCTCACTTTCTTATTCCCAGGTATCCTCATGTTGACTCTGCTGCAAATGATACTTATAAAGTCACCTCTTTCCTAGACACTACTAAACTGAATGGTATGCTACCATCACTCTGGCTTACATATTTCTTGTTCTGTTCCAAAAAGAAAAAAGGACCTTGCTTTAAACTGAATGACTTTTACAGATGCTTCTCATCATAAAGTCAGGCTGCAATTCCTTTACCAATAGAAATATTTTACATCTCCATACTGGTAATTTCCAATGAATAGTAATCACCCACTAATTAATAAATACTGTTTTTAAATGAATGTGCTCAGTTTATATTTTGCAAAATACTTTAAGGCATACAAAATAGAAGTTAGAATACTGTCTTTAAAGAATTGAAAGGATGAGATTGACATATAATTATACCTAGAGAAAAAAATACAAATTATGTATAATTTGCCAAATTGCATGATATAGAACACAACTGTAATAAAAAGACAGTTTAGGTAGGATGATTTCTAAAAGTCCTGACAATCCTTAAATGATGGGCTCCTGCCATTGGTGTATAGATATTTAAAGGGAATGACTTTTGTAGTTTGAGCATCCCATACTACAGGAACCATACTTTTCTAAATCCATTTCAAAATAGAACTTTCTTCTGAACTCTATATTTTTATTAAACTGATGTTTATGAAAATCCAATTGACTATTCCCATCTTCTGCTGTACAGTGTTCAGAAATCATGGTGATGTTTATCACATGTTAATGCAATGTTCATTATCTTGTATAATACTATCTGCTATCTTATAATGTGAGAATTACTATCCTTATTTCACATGTCAAAAATAAGTCCAGGAAATTAAGATAGTTTGCTTGATTATACCATTAGTGATACCCAAAATTGGTTTTTCGAATAAATGTTAGAGAATAGAATGCTGGGATTAGAGGAAACAAGCAGTAGTGAACAGAAAACATTTTTTGTAGAGTAGGATAAGTACACTAGGAAAAAATCTAAGTTAAGAAAGCAGAAAAAATAAATGTTTTATATTAAGTTTTAAGAAAGGACATACAGACAATAAGAAACTTGTTTGTCATGAAGAAGCAAAACACAATAGAGAATAAGTCAGCTGAGAAACCTCATAAGATAGTAACATAAGAGGGAAAGTGATTCACTTAATATCTGGCCACATCTTATTTCTTCATTTCTATTTCTTATCACTTCTCTTCCTAGATATTCTAGTCAAAATGAGCATTTTTACATGTCCTGCAAAGTATCAACTCTTTTGAGTCTTTGTAATTGTCAGTAGTGTATTTCTACCATGAAAAGACTAGGCCATGAAAAAGGAAAATCAAATGAAAATAAATAATTCTTGCAATTTAAGTATATGTTCACAGAATTTTTTAAGCAATAATAGCCTACTGTTACTGCTTATACCATATAACCACTACTCCATGCTACCTCAAAGAAAGAAAGAAACATTGTCCAGAAAACTCGAATTTCCACATTAAAAAGAACTAATGAGTACTCAGTAGACTCTAAAATTTTATCCTGGAGTAAAAGAGACTCTAAAAGCTTCAAAGAGAGAGAGAGAGAACTTAAAAAGATGATTTACAAAGGTGTGTGAATGGAAAAGATATAAGGTTTCTGATCTGCTAGACATCTGTGAAACGATGCCTTCAAAATATTGAAAGATTATAATTTATAACCTAAAATTTTCTACCTAGTCTAGCTACAACTTAGTAGAAAATTATAACAGACATTTTCAGATATGTGTTAAATTTTTTAAAAGATAAAAATATGACTTTTATAAATATATAAAATAAGTCAAATAATTTATTATAACCATTAATTGATATTAAAGCTGGCTTGATGTAGAATTTAAAAATATACATTTAATAGAAGCATAAAAATTAATTTGCAACTATAAAAATTGCTAATAACAATAGTATTATAATGTAATGTTTGGGATAATCTTTCCTCCAAGGCAAAATTAATTATATCTCTACTGCTAGACAAAATTCATTTACATTACTGTGAAAAAGATCACTTGAGTGACTATCAGTTTTCTATACCTTGACTTATACCTTTACAATATTACAAAATAGTTTAGTCAATGGGAAGATTATCAAAGGAGCACATTCTTATAGATCAGGCTGTCCCTAAAGGGGCTGTCAGATAATGCTCAGAATGCCACTGAAAGGACAATAAGTAATTTTTTTGTCCATTTTCAAATCTGTGACATTTTTCCTGATGTGAGAGAGATCTCTCATTTTTAAATTCTTAAACACTTAGGAAGCTATTGGAAAATAACCTTCAATGCAACAATAAGAATAATATGAA
Organism: Macroglossus sobrinus; assembly: GCA_004027375.1. NCBI lineage: Eukaryota > Metazoa > Chordata > Mammalia > Chiroptera > Pteropodidae > Macroglossus > Macroglossus sobrinus. Next base: position 23,271 of record PVKZ01002807.1, on the reverse strand, counting down.
ATTTCTGGAGGATAAGTGATTCATCCAAATCTATTGTTTCGTTACTGCAAGAGAGCAAAAGAAAACTCGATAATAGCTAAGCATCAATCACAACGAGAAACTATCCCAAAAAAACAATAGTAAAAATTTTAAAGTACAATTATATATTATCTATATATGGGACCACTTGAGATAATTATTCCCATGCTTTGACTAATCTGTGTATTTAGGGGAAAAAAAACAGTAGTTAGAAAACTAGCTAAATGAAATATAATAATAATGCCAGGAAAAAACATTATTTCATATGAAGATAAAAATAAATGCAATGCAATGCTTTGACCAATAATAAGTCATATTTTTATATCATAATAAAATAAGCAGTATATATTGAATTAACACATACTTATGATGTAACCAAATTTGGTTAAGGGGTAGTGAGAAAACATGCTTGATATGAGGACTAAATAATCATCTGCAATAACAAGAAATTAATAGGTGAAGTCTAAATTTGATAGATTAGAAAATAAAACTTCAAGAACATTTAAAAAATGTTTTTAAATACCCAGAAAAAAGAAAAAAGAACATTTTTAAATGATTGTCTCTGGGGAAAAGGCCTAGGTTGAGTAAAACTTAAAAAGCATGCTCTTAATTTTCTTAAAAGTCTTTTAGTTTTATTTGCTTTTCAACTATGAACATTTATAAGATTGACAGAAATAAAAAAATAATTTCTAATAAAATGAATAAAAATTTAACTACATGGTGTGCAAGTATAGAAGAAACAGTATTGATACAGGTAGGGTGAAGTCAGAAAATTATTCTTAGTTGAGATATTATTTGATTTCTACCAATAGTGAGATTCAGCATTTTCTTGATGGAAAAAAAAAAAAAAAAAAAGCAATTCAGCAGAGAAAATATTATTTGGGCTGATCTCTACCATTCAAAGAAGTAATTTTATTATATTATGGCTATAACTGAGTTATGATTATAATTTTGTATCAATCATCTCTGACATTTCCAGAGTATTTACACAAAATTTAAATCTATATAAAATGACATGCATAAAGATTACACAAATTTAATTTTTTGTATCCTTGTTTGATGTGTGTCACATAGATTTAGTGTCTTTGTTTTCTGATGTTCTAGAATTTTAATTTTTGCCATTGAGGAGAGAACAAAAAGAATGCAGAATGAGTTACATGCAGATTACCATAAAGAACTTTCACATTCTTGTACAGACAGCAAGTCTTTAATATATGTAAGCATATATTTTCTTATAAGCAGATGTTGACATTACAAAATAACAAGTAATCAAGCACAGATGGTGTGTTTGGCATACTAAAATGCTTAAAGGAGAGTTAGCACTTAACAGAAAGAGCAGATTTCTTTTTCAGTTAGAATTCTTTTGGCTTTAAATATTCCAGATTACTTCCTCACTTAATGTCTTTTTTCAAAAGTAATATTCTGAGCCAGTATAAAAATAATGATAATATGCTAAACATTAATGATAGATATAAAAGTGATTATTATTTTAAATCAACCTTAAAGGAACAATGCTACATCACTTAAGTGCAAATGATATTTTACATTTCTATTATTATATATAAATTACATTTATATCTTCTATATCTTTTGTTTCCAATTTTCATTTTAGTGATATAATTATTATGTTCATTTCTATTAGTCAGTAATTAAATTAAGCTTAAACTTGCTGCAGTGATAACATAGTGTTTCTGACAATTACAGTGAATGAGACTTGCAGCAGAATAAAATTGTATCTACTTTCTCCTATTAGTGTTTTCTGCTGAAAGTGTGTCTAACTACTTAACCAAAATACTAACGATGATAATCGAAGGAGAAAATGGGAAAAAAATTACACTTAATTCTAGCTAAGAACTAGATAGTAGTTTAAAATTAGCATTTGTGTAGCAAAATAATGTCATCTTCTATTTTTTTTAATATAGCACTAAGACATCCACACCATGTGCACAGCATTGACTAAAAATGTTAAAATATATATATATATATATATGTTTGAAATTTTTTCCCCCTCTCTTTATAAAAGAGGAGAATGGGTAGAGTGTATCACAAGCTCCTGGGCTATGCCCAATTTTTTATTTCCAATTGAGAAAGGACTTGAATTATTTTATTCCCCAAAGACATCTCTTCCACACAAAGGTTTTCCCATTGGCTTCAGAGTAGACACTACAGGAGTGCATGTTAACATTGAAATGAATGAAAAATAGATTCGAGTTTTTGAATGAGCAGCGAATTGAAAGGCAGTTAGTAGAAATAGTGAGTAGGTCAGTCAAGCTGACAGACCAGTTGAATTTCTACTGTATTAATGTAAAATGTAAAATATGAACATAATTTTCATGTGAATGTAGAAAATTTCAGACAGTGGAAATACATATTTATAAGAAGGGAAAGAAGGGGCAGCATTTATTTCTTTACTTACACATATTACTATGGCTTAATGAAGCAGGCAGAATAATCTACTCGGGGCAACTCACACTAAACCTCAGAACACACAGGGATTTTGGTGACCTAAAAGCTCTTAATAATTCCCACTGAGATTTTTTTTTTTTTTTAAATTAAAGACTCTAGAACAGTTAGGTAACTCTGGTATTCTTCTCCTCGGTGAATGTTACCTTTTGAAGAAGGGTATGACTCATATAGATCTCTTGAAAAAAAAGAGGATATTTTATTCTTTTTATACATTTCAAATTTTCTTTTAACTCTAGGTAGAGAATTACTGATTGATTTAATATATTAGATATGTATTAAACATAATGAATAGTTTCAGAAAGAATGACATTCCATTCTACATTTAGGTACTTTTGGCTGATCTAATATATCAACATAAGGAAGATTAACAAGAGAAAATAACCAAATTTAATTACATATGTACATACAGGAACCTCATATATGTGAGAGAGTGAGAAACCCCACATACATGAGAGGTTCTGAGACTGAAAATTGAGGCATATAGGACATCCTGAACCTAGGAATAAGGTAAGGTGCCTCAGGCTCCAGAGAAGAGAAGTATTCACAGGACAACAAAAGTAGATGTTCAGTAATTAGATGCTTGCCCTGACATATAAATATGTCATTACAAGTTATTTCTGATAATAGCTCTTTTTTACCAGAGTGATAAAGTTTTCTATTGAACCCTCAGGGTCTTAATTGCCTTTAACTCAAAATAACCCATATGCCAAAGTGGCACATCATGGCAAGACCTGTTCTGAATCCCTTCAGTAGTGAACTAGCTGCTGCAGAATAATCAATGAAAAGTTTCATTAAACAAAGTTTGAGGCAATTATAAAACTAGAAAACAAAAAAGTCTCATCAACAGAACAAATTTTTTTTTTAATTCCAAAGAAATGGCTAATAGAATTGGATAAATTCTTTAATCAGAACAGAATAATCTGAAGCTAAAGACACCAGAATTAAGTGGGGGATTTTACCCTAAGGAGTTCCAGAAAGCTCCAAATTCAGTATCAACAAATACCAATAGCAGAAACAACAATTAATAAAGTGTTATTAAAGAACTCTATACTAAACAATTGTTATTTTTTTCTTCTTACTTCCATGGAATCTGAAATGCTATTTATGAGATATAGATGGTAGAGCAATGGGGCTGTCTCCTTCTAACAGTGTTTCTCAAGCATAGTGGCACATTAGGATTAGATTTGGATGGCCTTTGCACAATGCCAATTCTCAGGCTGTACTCCCCAGTATTTCTGATTGAATTGGTCCTTGCAAGACTCAGAAGTCAGGATTTTTAATAAAACTTCCCTGGTAGAACATTTTGTAACACATAATAGAAATTCAGTAAATGTTTCAGAGTGAATAAATCATTGAATGAGAATTAGGTTGCCTTTGGGGAAATGTCAAGAACTAGATAGCTGTATATAATTGAAAGATAAGATCACAGTTCTGAAGAAAAAAATCAGGCACTCCTAGAATTTTATACACAATTGAAAAATCAATAAAATGTGAAAAATAAGCATGTTTTGAAATATGCATCCATAATTTACTACCAAAGCAAACTATATGCCAGCATGACTCAAAGCCATGCTATAAGCATATCCGAGAAACAGAGCACAGGCTTTAAAAAGTTATATTTAAGTACAACACTGACATGGTAAATAAAATCTGATATAATTAAAAGAGAACCTGGTAGATCTTGCTATTGAAAGATTATTACTGCTGAGGAAACTGTAAGATCACATTTTCCTTTTATTTGATCTCCAATCACACCACTGATTTTATAGTGAAAATTTTTATAAATAAAATAATCTGTTTATTGCTTTTCAGTTCTTTATTCAAACTAAGACATAAATGTTTAATAAAATTCTTAAATAAAATATAGTCATTAATAACCATGATATAATAATAAATATATTTATTCTTTGTTCCTATTTCTGGCACAGAGCTCTTAAAACCTTTGGAATTTCTAGAGTGATGGGGTGTCTTTTGTTATTCATAAGATTCATTTAATAACACTTGAGCTTATTCTAATGGATGATTTAGGATAAGGTCCTTAGATAGCCTCAGATAGATCTTGTCAGCAGACCAAATGATCAGAGGGCTGAAACTTTCAGCCCCACTCACTAACCTCTAGGGAGTGATGTGAGAGGAGCTGGAGATTAAGGTCTATAAAATCTCTTGAACAGTGAGATTTGCTGAGCTTCCAAATTGATGAAGGCATTTATACCATGACAGGGTGGCACACTCCAACTCCATGGGAAAAGAAGCTTCTGAGTTCAGGACTCTTCTAGACTTTGTCCTATATTCCTCCTCATCTGGATGTTCATTTATATCCTTATAATAAACCAGTAAATGTAATAAAGTGTCTTCCTGACTTCTGTGAGCCATTCTTGCAAATTATCAACCCTTACTGAGGACGGAGTTGTGGGAACCCCTGATTTATAATGGATTGATAACAGTACTTCAGTCAGAACTTGGGGGCCAGAACTTGTGACTGACATCTGAAGGTTGGGGCAGATGTGGGACTGAGCCTTTAAATTTGGGGGTTTGTGCTAACTCCAGATAGTGACAAAACTGAATTGAATAATTGAAGTCCTAGTTGGTATCAGAAGAATCAGAAAATTGGTTGCTAATTTTGAAACAATAACCTTAAAATTTTAAAGCAAGCAAAATTGGAATGCTAAAAGGAGATTGGCGTATTAGAAAAGATAAACATAATAATAACATCAAATTATATAGTAGAGAGTTAACATACACTGGTTAAAATTGATATATCATAGAATATGGGTATAAGTATAGTATTTAAAAACACAAATGCTTCCACAATAAAACCAAATATAAAAATAACTATAACCTGAATTTGTGATGGGAAGGGTGGTGAAAGATAGTATATCAATTAGTCAGTTTTCATAGTGTGCAGCCAATAGATATAAAAATAGAAACAAATAAAAATATAGCATTTACAATTATATAGACAACTATCAAAATAACAAGACCAGAAACTGTTTTCTTGTTAAAAGTAATAATCTCTATGGTTGATCAGAAATAGTATATTTTGTTCAAAATTGTATGTATGATAATTATTTTTGCATGTATCATATCTAAAATTTAAACATTTAAAATATCCTATGAACTGTAAAAGAGAGCATAATTATAATAACAGAAATCCATAGAAACATCTAATTCTTAACATTTTATGATTATGCTTTATAAGATGCATGTTTTTGAAAATAAAATACATAGCCATGTTTTTTAAATTTTGTTACACTATATATGCATTATATTTTCTACCTATTCTGTATTAAAAAGTTTTCTGTTTATTATTAAAGCAATATCTAGCTGCTTCAAGTTTACTTCTTTCAGGTATGTCAGAGCAGATAATATTTATTAAAACCTTTCTTTAAGATTCTGTTCTAACTTATCCACACAAATTTTTTTGGGGTGGATTAAATAATTATTCACAGAATATTATGTAGCATAATGTTATTAATTGAGCCAATTTTCTTTTATAATTTATTCTGTTGCATTTTAAAAAATTTTTTTGTGTGAATGTCTTAAAAATGTAGTTTTAAAAAAGTTATACAGTGTGTAATTAAATTAATCAAGGGCCAGTAATGTGATACAGTGACTTACTGAATAAGAGAATTTTAAACCTATTTAGAACTTGGTTAATTTTGATTTATAATGCATGACTATAAAATAGAGTAACTAAAGCATTCACTGTCATAAATAAAATATGAAAATTTAGGGGAATAGATTAGAAAGTACACTGAAAACACAATGTGTTCCCATTTATATTTGCACGGATGCCAATGTTAGAACCTGTCTTAGTGAAATTTGTGCTCAGTGTATTCAGGCACCTGAATCCCAAATGAAGTTTCCCTTTCATGAGCTCTAATGGATAGTGGGGTACAAGCAAACTCACTCCAGTACAGATTTATAAGGGTGGTCTCACTTGGAGTCAGAAGTTGCTCTTCTACAAAAGATCTTTGTTTCTAAAACAGACTCTTTTTAAGAATATTAAACCAACGTGTCGAGGAAACAAAAAACAACTAAATTTATAAATAAACTAATTATACACATAAATTATGGGAGTTTACTCAGGCTGTTTGATTATATCTCAATGGTAATAGTTCACTAGAAAGATTGTGTTTACCTAGCATGTTTTTTTTTTAAATCTGTAGTTTTCTTAGGTAAATTACAGAAGTCTTATAGATTCTCTTCATGACTTAATCGATATTCATTTATCCTATAATTCAAATTTGCTATTCACTTCCTCAGTTCTAATCTTTGAATTCATCACTACACTTCTTTCTTTTCTACTTTTGCACGACTTCATGTTGACTGAGCCACCCATGACCTGTTCTTTTTATTACTGTGGCTCTTCTTTCTCTTCAGATAGCTTTCAATTTTTCTGCTCAGCCTTATTTGTGCTACCATTATTTCCTCAGACTAAATGATCACTTCAAATATGCTTTTAAATTTTATTTTGGGTTCCTGAGTCTGTATTCTTGGAAGGTTTCATTTACTTCCCATAGGAAACCCTGTTGTGAAGGGCTGCTCAGTCAGCAGATGGTCACAAGATCCCACTGTCATCCCAGAACACAACATAAACATTCTCTTCATGGTGTCCCCTGGCTACCTCCTTTTAAGGCATTCACTAACAAAACTAAAACACAGTCAAAGCTTTGACCACCATTAGAGCAATAAAACCTTTGGACTCTTTCTGTCCAGTGTTATTGGCTACATCTCCATGTACAGTCTGATATCTGTCTCAGTACTTCATTTTTCTCATCTTCAAAACTGGAAATAATAGTGCTAACTTTTATAGTTTATTTTAAGGATTAAATAAAATCAGTACATGTTAAGCGATCCTAGCACAGTTCCGATGTACAAACGATTCCTTTGGGGATCTTGAAAACAATTGCTTAATATGTATTCATCAAAGATTTGTCATTCTGTTATTTTAATTATGAAAAAGAGAATTCATGAGTTGCTAAACAACATTTGGATGCTTCCTCAGTTCACTTTAATTGAAGCTATGATATAGTGCTAGGTGCATCTGCCATGTTATACTTTACATTTTAGCAAAATAATAAAAACAATAGATTTAAAAATAATTTTAAGTATCCTACCAATGACCTTGATTGATCAAGTATGGTCAAAATGATGTGATCTAAATGCAGTAGTTCTATTGAGTTTTCAGGGAGGCCCATCACCACCCTCACCTGCACAAATACACACACAGAAATTTCTCCTTTTGAGTTATAAATTTGACAGAACTCAGTTATGAGAGTATAGCTATAGAAAATTCAACAGAAATAAATTCAGCAAAAGTTCTAAGTTATACCTGTGGTAAAATCAATAAAGTATTTTTTTTAACTCAGCTGCGTCTCTTTTACCAGTGTGTAGTCTGGGTTTTTATACCACATGTGAATCAATAGACAAAGTCCAGGAGGTAGAGAAATAGAGTCTACTATTTTAAGCTTCTTATAATTACCTAACGTGGAAACTCTTAAAAAGTTAGATATGTATCTAACCTCACCCAGATGAAACATGTTTGTACAAACCTTACACACGTGTTCATAGCAGCTTTATCTATAATAGTTAAACCTGAACACCACCAAAAGTTCTTTGCATGTAAATCAATAAACACATTGTACTATATTTATACAATGAATACTATTCTACAAAAATAAAATAAAGAACTGATACACCAAGAATATGATTAAATCTAAAAATATTTATACTGATTGAAAAAAAACCCCAACCCTCCAAAGAGTAAATATTGTAAGATTTTATTTATATTTTATTTATATAAAATTCTAAACAATATTAATTAATCAATAGTGACAGAAAATAGATCCTTAAGTTCCTGATTGCTGGAGCCAGCCGGCTATGATTGAACAGTTCCTGAGACCGGGAGTGAGATTGAGAAAAGAAAGAAAAAAAGAGAAAAAAGATAGAGTTGGGAGGGCTAACAGTAAAACTGCGCCCCAAGTTTATTTAGCACAGCATATTTATACCCTTGGAAAATGCATGAAAAACAAAACCCACAGATATTCTAATTGCTGACATTTACATAAGTTCTCTCAAAACATCCTTGTTCCTGTTTTCCTTTTGTTATTTCTTTTGTCAAGGAACATTCAACTCTCTCCATTAAGCCAAACTTCCTCCTTCTGCACAGAGCCCACCTGCTCTGCAAACTTCTAGCTTGTAGGCAACTTTAACCTTGTCTGTAGGGCATTCAACAAGAATGGCTCCCAACACTGATGATGATGTGGGGAGGTACTATGGGTAGGACAGGCGGGAGGAATTATAATGAAGCATAAAGGAACTTTTATATGGATAGAATATGAGCATTATGTTGACTGTGTTGATGATTTCAGGGGTTCGCAGTTGTCCCCTCCACCATGTGTCAGTTTTACTTTCTGTGGTATTAGTTATTCGTAGTCAACTGCAGTCCAAAAATATTAAGTAAAAAAAATTAGAACTAATTTGTAGGTTTTAAATTGTGCTCAATTCTCACTTAGTAGCATGATGAAATCTTGGGCAACCCTGTTCCATCCAACCAAGACATGAAACATTCTTTTGTCCTTTGACCAGAATATAGCTGTACACATGACCATGTGCACATGGTCACTTAGTAGCAATATTACAGAGCTTGTGTTGGAGAACTTTATTTTATGTAATAAAGTGCAAGCAAAGATAATGATGTTGGCATTTAAGTATGATAAAAAGAAGCTATAAAGTGCTTCCTTTAAGTGAAATATTTTTAGATGAATTATAGTCTGATAAAAATAATCACTGTAAATATACAAGGAATGACGGAGAAATTATTTTTTTTAATTCAAACAATAATAAACTCCATTTAAGTAAAAAACAAGTTATTGATTTGTAATATTTTACTTTGTGTTTATGTTACATTTTTTATATCCCTGGATATTAAAAAATCTGTAAGAAAAATATATGCTCCATTTTTAATTTCTTAAAAATAAATATAGAAAATGGTGGTAACACACATTCATTCTTTAGATTTATTCCTTAAGCATTCAAAATATACTAATTTAGAAAAGACAATTATAGTATGGAGTAGTTTACTAGAGATTTTTACATTTATTAAGTTAGTTTAGTACATTTATCTTGTAGTAAATGAAGACTAATTTTATCGTAATGTTTATTTTCAAGAGCACTTAAAATTCTAAATAGCTAAATTGCATAAATTATTTTCTTAATAAAAAGAATCACTTTCTCATTATCAAGATGATTAAAGAGCTATCATTTATCATTGTTATATGTATTATGATAATGAAATAACTGACTGATTTGAAGTTGGCACTTTCATTTTTGCAAATAAAAGTAAAATTCAAAAATTTTATCCATCATCTCAAAGTTATAGCTCTTAATATCTACCTTTACAAAGTTAAAATATTTTTTTTATGTTTGACAGTTGAGTGTACCATCAGTCTTTTAAAAGGCAATTTGACTAAGAATGGTTTAGTAAAAGCATCTCAGTTACAGGTTAGAAAATTAAATTTTACAAAACCTTCTTTTGCTCTTGGAAATATTTTTAAAAGCCAAAAAATTATTATTGAATGTTTTATGTTTATCTCATTAAAATATGTATAAAAATAATTGGTAAGACACTTTTTGCAAATATTCTCATTTATTGTGATGATGCCAAAATATCTTCTTTCCCATAAAATAATTTTTCACCTTTTTTTATTACTCATACTAAAGTATAAGATAGATAGTATTTCTTTTTTAAGACAGAAGAAAGAAGGGATTCAGAAGTTAAACTGGTGGAAACATGTTAATCATAGATTAAGAAAAACAAAAATAGAGGGAAAATCTTGTAATTGATTTTAATTTATTTATTAATTAATTTATTTACTTCACAATTATATATTTATTGTTAGATACATACTGTGTTAGATACTGATGATACAATGGTAAAATAAGACATAGGCCTTGACTTTGTAGAATTTTCCAACATGCATACTAGATAAGTATAAAATAGACTTTCAAGTTAAAATGTACATGTAGATGCACTATCTGTGACTAGATGTGTCCCCTGTTTTGGTTAATCAGGAGAGAAATAGTAGAGAGTCATCTTTCTTTGCCTAGAGATTGAAATTTTGATTCATTGTTTAGAATACACTAATTTTAAGGAAACAGCAATAACTAAGAGATATCAAATTATTTGATTAAAATTACACATTTATTTGCAGTGATAAAATTGTAATCTACTTCTCATGATCCAAGACTAGTATATAGTTTACTATGTCATGGCATGAAAAAATGGACTTAGCTGATTATAACATTGTTTATACATCTTTTATTTACTTATATATTTTAAAGGAAGAGAAACAAACTCCTTTTTTGTTATATTTATGCAATCTAAAGTTGATAGGTAATTATTTTTGGATCAGCTTCATAAATATTCTTATCTTTCTTCTGCTTTCTATTTTTTGCTTGATTAAAATAAACAAAACTGGAAGGCAACAAATAAACAAGACAATCAAACAGTTTCATAGACACAGAAAACAACTTAGTGGAGAAAAGTAGAAAAAGGTAAAGGGGGTCAAATATATAGTGACAGAAGAAAAATTGACTTTGGGTGATAAACACAAACTACAATATACATATGATATATTATTGAATTGTATGCTTGAAACCTATATAATTTTATAAACCAATGACATGCTAATGAATTTAATAAAAAAAGAAAAAAATTATTTTAAGAGTCAAACTATTTGATATTCTAACAATAAAGAACTTAGACACATACTTTATAATTAAAAAACCTTTAAATAGCAATATTCCAAATATCTTAAAGATTAGGACATTTAACACATTATATATGTATTTATAATAGAAATTTCATTAATTTTATTCATCCAATTAAAAATTTTTTTATAAATCACTTTCATTACTATTTGCTCCTTTATTTATCTATATTGTTTTCTGAAGTTTAAGTTTTAAAATTCTCTTATTATACTTCAGTTCTTTTTATACTTTACTATCTTATTTATGTTTAAATTTACAAGCTATTTCAGACAAAATAAAGCAACCTGCTATGGTCTTTATTTAATTTATACTATTGTTAAAATAAAAATGATATTCTAATATGACCTATATTCCTCTTACATTTGTTCAAAGACTTAAGAGATGACTTATTCCTTATTACTTCACCATGCTCTATATTTCTTCTGTCATTAACACCCAGTCCTCATTTTATCATTTCTTTGTCTCAACCTGTTGCCTAACTACCGCTTTTATAGTTGCCTTTGTGTTCTCTACCACATTTATTTAATTCTCCAAATATTATTTATTGTTCTTACTAACCACTTTATTTTTTCAAATGTCATGAATGGTTGTTTTTAAAGATTTTCCAGTCCCATCCAAATTTTGCGAGAATTATTATGAATTTGAACTTAATATTTTGTGCTCATTTTGAACAAAACATTTTTGAAGTATAATATTTTATAAAGCTTCACTAAAATGTATCAGATGCTTTTTATCATAATTATTGTAACCTTAATAAAAAGTTGCTGTTTTATAATACAAAAACTGCATATAGAGAAAATACTAAAGTTGGTAAAATTTATGAAGAGCAAATTTGCAGTTATTGAATGTATTGTATTGGTATGCAAAGTTTATAGATAGAAGGCAAAGCATTAGCAATTGCATGTAAAAATATTAAATACCTCTGTATACTAGAAATTATAGCACATATAGCCATTTATGTCACAGAAAAATATATATTAGTTACTATGAGGAAAGCACCTTTGTCTAGAAATTTTAACTAAAGAACTTTTAGTAAAGCTTTCTAACTTTATTCAAAGGTTCATATTATTAAATTCTTTCCTACTACTCTCTACTCTTTAACTATTTGCTCTCCATGTGCTTTTCTTGCACATTGCTTAACATTTCTTAACTATTTTTTTTTATGATTTCACATACTGCTTCTCAAGCTACATTAAATAATGTGATGTCATTTTATATTACTTTTTCATATAGAGGTAGGTCTAATATCAATACTTACTGGTTGAGATCTGCCTGGCATTTTTCAATAAAAATATAGTTACAAACTAGTACTAAGAGTATTTTCATTTGTTTTTATATATGATAAGATCCTGAGCCAATAAAATGAAATTAGAGATATGAGCAGAATAATGGGTCAAGAATGACTATGGTTTACAGCTTTGGAAATTAAGTCTCTTAGGTTGAAAGATTAAGAAGGGACAAAGGTAGATGAGTTGGGGGAGAAACAGAAAGAAGAAATACAGACATATCTCATTTGGTTGTACTTAACTTTATTGCACTTGCAGATATTGTGTTTTTTACAAATTGAAGGCAAGATCTTCCACCAGAAAAAAGATTATGATTCTCTGAAGGTTCAGATGATGGTTATGTTTTTTGGCACTAAAGTATTTTGTAATTATGTACATTATTTTTTAGATGTAATGTTATCATTTACTTAATAGACAACAGTATAGTGTAAACATAACTTTTATATAAACTGGGAAACCAAAAAAATTGTGTGACTTGCTTTATTAAAATATTTGCTTTCTTTTAGTGGTCTGAAACTGAACACACAATATTTTCAAGATATGTGATAGTTTACAGGTGAAAATAATGAGAATGTATTGGATCATTAAGCTTTAGGTGCCTGCAGTACTAACAGGTGGTAATGACTAATTGGTAGCAGGAAATACAGGTGTAGCAATGAGAGAGAGAGTGATGAAATAGATTTGGTAAGACTTAATATTTGAGGCTATTGGCTTAGATTAAATCTATTGTGATAATCTTACAAAGTAAGAGAGGAAGGAAGGAAGAGAAGGAGAGAGAAAAAAGAGAAGAAAAAAAGAGAAAAAGAAAAAAAGGAGGAAGAAAAATAAAATGGCTCAGGAGTCTGAGCCATTTAAAATTAGGAGTCAGTTATTTTAAGGTCATATTAGTAGGCATAGCCTAAAGGAAGACACAAAATAAGAAGTTTAACCCATAAATAAAAGAAAAGGCAGTGTATAAACATTATTTATAATTTGTAAACAGAGTCTGAGACTCAATAATTCCATCCAAGAATAGAAGAGGAAAAAGTCATAGATGTTCTGATGGACCACTAAGACCATTAAGCATATTTTACGACAATTACTAACAGCCTAACTACGAGAAAGTTTGAATTCAGCAATCAAGTATTTCAATTAATAAATAGACTTGGGAAAGAGATAGGAAATTCAATCAAATAAGTTTAGACAGTAAAGACTATTAAAATAGTTATAAGAGAAATTGGGTTTTGCCTAAGGAGTTTAGTTAATTTAAAAACAAAACAAAACAAAAAAATAAATCTCTAATCCAAATGCAAAGTAAGAATCCAGCAGGAGTGCTTCTAAAACCCTCCATGGTTCTCAACATTTTCTGTTCTGTCTACAGTAGGGCTTTTTAAGGCAGAGATAAATATAGTTAAGTCGTTTCAACTGACAATCTTATGAAAGTGAGAAACCAAGCTTACCCACCCAGTCATAGGCTGCAGGAGAACACAGGCATGCCCAAAAGGAGAAGAGCAGAAGCAAAGCTAAGGGTATAGGGCTTCAGGCTCAGCCCCTTTCAGATTCTCCACACAAATTAGTAACTCTTCTTCCTGGGGTAGAATTGAAAGGCAAATAGCACAACTCCAGGGAAGTCCCGCCACATAAACATGAGGACTGAGCATAAATCATTCTTCCCTAACAGAACACTTGAGGCTTGTAGTCTTTCATGCTCTTCTTCCAGAAAGAGTTACTGCCAAAGATAAGAAAATTCTATTATTTCTTCTTCTTTTAAAAGCTCCTCATCTCCCTACCCCACAAGATCAACTACATGTGACCTAACAAAGATTTATCTTTTTTTGGTGCTGTTCTAGAGTGGAGTTTATGCTGTCTTCTACACGAGAGCTAACGTACAGAGTAAGGCAATTAGGATTTTAATAATAAGAAGCTAAATCTTGCTACCTAATAAGTCACTGGAGTATGCCAAAGAAAAGCTTAGTATAAGCAAGAGAATTGTTCATCTTGTAGTCATTTCACTCTGGTAGTGGAAGAGGATTTTTCTCATCATCATTACCTTCTAGGCACAAAGTTTAAAGAAAATCATTAATTTTTTCTCAATAGAGGGGAAAGTAGAGTATAAGTAGGTTACAGAGGGGCCTGCTTCAGAGACGACTGGGCTGGGGATTTCCTGTTTATCAAACTTCCCGGGTTTAGTTAAGTTGTTTGTAATTATATCTATAAAATGTTCTCTCACCAGAAAAAAATGTTCACTTCCTATTCTATAAGAATGTATTTTTTTTATTCTGAATTTTTGATTGAAACACCACTGTAGCCTTTTATCTGGCATATGTCTCTTTCTAACTAGAACTTTGGGTGATTCCATCTCATTGTGTTTGAGGTATTTATTGTATCTATTTCTTTGAGTTCCTTAGCAGCCCTATCAGCTACCATGTTCAGTTAAGTTGTATCAAGAAAATTAGAGGATATCTGTTACATACAAAAATAACATTGAAAAGAGATTTTGAAAAACAAATTTACTGAATTTTAATCTAATATCCAACACTGATTATTTTTCAGTTTACAAACGTAGTATTATACTCAAGTCTCTATTAAATTAAATTACATAGGCCTTTAATACTTCAAGATGCATCTGAGACATTTTCTCCTGCCATGTTTTGCTACAATTAGTCCTTTATCAGTTTCACAATTTGTAACTATTACTTTTTTTAATATAGTCTTTTAAATTTTTCCTTTAGAAAGTTGGTTTCTGTCTTTATAAACTTAGATTTTTCTTTTCATTTTTAAAAATATAATTTGCCTTTTGTGTTTTGAAATGACTTCATACCAACCAAGAGTATCATAATTAGACAAGAAGATAAAAATCAAACATATTTTGTTGTGAACTGTTCCCAAACTTCATAGTTAAATAGAAAAGACTATCAGATATTTATAATTTTCACACTCTGAAATTTAAGTTCTATAAAGGAGATAATGAAAGTAAAAGAAATAGTGATAGGCTAAGTTCTAAAGAATTAAATGAGTGAAAAATATATAAAATTTGATTTTCTAGGTACTTTTTTCCACATCCATATGCTGATATTAAATGATTTTCTCTGGAGAAAACTTTTGATACTGATCTACTTTTCAGCAAATTCAATTCTTTGCTATGCTCACCTCTATTATTTTAGTATTACATTATTGGCTGCATCATTTAGAATTTTGCATGTTTATGTATGAGACCTATTCACAGTGGTTAAAGCAAATAGGATTTTTTTTTTTAAGTAACAAGTGTCAGAAAGTAGGCAAGTGATGTTAGTGAAACTGCTTACAGAAATCATCAAGAATAAAGACTCACACTGGCTTCTCAATCTGAGATCCTTAGCATGTAATATTGGACACTTCTCTACTTCCAGAAACTTGACCACACTTCAAGCAGAAAGAAAGGCAATAGGTAGTACCTCCGCTTGTAACTTTGCCTAGAACACAGAAACCCCTAGTGCAATTATTTTTCAATGTGTATTTTATCCAAATAAAAGCAGGTCTATCTTAGTCAAAAAAATAATACATCTGCCATTATATTGGAGGTGTTTTCAAATTTCAGAATTCTAACATTTATTTAGAAAGTTTATCAAAGTTGTAGAGTTCAAATCTGCAAAATAAAAGATATTCTTAGTAGGGCAGAGCAGGGCCCAGAATTTTATATTTTAAACTACCATCACTGTTAAATAATTCTGACACAGGTGGTTCATGGACCATTCTTTGAGAAATACTGACAAACTCTAGTAAAGTTCATTGAAGGTTTTCTCTATTATAATTATCAAAGTCCAAAAATAATTGGTGTTTTAACTTAAATTTTATGCTTCTACTTTTGATAATATTATTTACTTCTAATATTTTCTATCTCTGTTTTCTCTTTCTCTCTCTCTCTCTTTCTCTCTCTCTCTCTCTCTCTCTCATTAACATGTGAGGTTATGTAACTCTTGACATTTGCAAACATGGTCATTTTTAAAAATAACAACAATGATTAAGTAAATTTAATAATTATTTTTCTATTTTCATGGATTCCTAAGTGACAGTCAATCTGGAAGCTGTTAACTAAGCACTTCATTTCCTTTTTAAAATAAACTCTGGATCCATTATTAAGGTAAATTTTCTGACATATTTAAAGATGATAACACATTGAGAAATTTTCAAGTTTGAGAGTATATAAGCATCGAGTCCTCAGAGTTGTTGGCAAAAAAAGATTCCTTTTCTATATCTCCCTTTGATTTTGGTACTGATTTTAGAATATCTATCTTGGTCATCTATTGACTAGAATGTGGTCTTCCTTAAAGGAGGCAGAGGGCTTAGTAGTTATAAATTATTGAATGGTTTTATCTTTCCTTGCTCAGTTTTAGCAACATACTATAGCAGGATCATGCCCACTAGTTAAAGTCAATTCTTACATCTATTTCCAGTTCCATGTTAAGTGACATCAGGTTGGTAGTTTGAAGCTGTCCTTGGTGGGTATATTTTATGCCACAGAATTAAATAAGTGCTACAATTAGACTTTGGATGTACTTTGTTTTTACTAGAACATCACTACCTGTAAAAGTATCTATCTTTCCTCGCCTTCAATTCCTCATCTTCAATTTAGAAGGAGAATTGAAGGGAGAGAAAAGAAGAAGGAGGAGGAATAGGAGGAGGAGGAGGAGGAGGAGGAAGAGGAAGAGAGGGAGGAAGGAAGGAAGGAAGGAAGAAAGGAAGGAAGGAGACTTGGTGAAATCAATCAATATCTGGACCTATCTTGTTTTTGATTTCATTCAACATTTTTTGAAAAAGAAAAATATGAATTAAAATAGAATTCTTCTTAATAAAATAAAAATAAAAACTTTTTTTCAATATAATAATTGGTTTCTACTTAAAAGTTCTTGGTTACATTAAATTGTTTTACTCATTCTTCTTCAAATAAAGAATCCAGGTATTTTCAAAGGATGGGTTGGGCTACAGGGAGGAAAGGTGTGGAATAGCTCTAGAACAAAATGAGTCATATAAATGATTTGCCATGTTCTGTAGGATACCTATTATGAGTTGCTGAGATCATCACAATGGAAAATATTGATTTGCTTATAATAAAGTAGAAGGTCAGAATGAGTCAACTCTCAAAGAGTACTACAGAGTGATGCCCTATAAAATTCTACAAAGACAAGCTGTATTGTTTAGTGGCATTCACACAACCTGGTTTTGCAAGATGCCCTTGACTGATGCATAGAGTCAGCAATTTTTAATAAATACAGTATGTTAATAGTGAAAAAATAATTTTGTAATTGTTTTTGTTTGTGGCAATTCTATGGACTCCTCAAGGCAAATTGCATAATAAATTCACACTCCAAAGATAATAGTTCTATAGGTCATTAATAACTGACATACAAAGTTTATATTTTGCAAGTCAATATAAATAATATGGCATACCATATAACAGGCTTGATAAAGGTCTCAGCTAAGAATACGAGCTTTAGAAAGACAGACATACCAAGGAAACACTGAAAGAGTGCAATCACCATTCTTTCCAAAATAATCCAACATTATCTATCACTAGAAGTTATACTCCTCAGGGTGTCCCAATGGATTAATTGCAATATTAGTCAATAATTTTAAAATTAACAGAAAGACTGAAATAGATATTTTAGGAACACATGAAGTAGTCATAAGACTCTATTAGCTGTGTATACATGCACATTAAATAATCTTATTTTGATTCTAGTTTTTTTGTGTGTGTAATTATCTCAGTATATGATTCCATTCATTTTTACCAATACTCATCACAAAAGGTATTTTTCTTATTGATATTAATATTCTCTAATGTTCTTCTAAAAAATTTTATACTGAACTACTGAGCAAATAGTGGGAAATTAAATCTAATCAATTTCATGGTATTAAATATTTACTTGACAAAAACATAATTTGAAGTAGAGAAGTTAAAAAAAAAGGCCAATTTCACAATATCTAAGAACAAGAGTGGAGGTGACAGAGGTATAAGAGTGAAACTTGGGCTCACATATTATCTCTAGAACTTTTCTTACCTACTCACTCTGCGTTTCTGTGTTTTTGCCATATGACATGTTAATATAGACAGGCTTCCTCCTGTCTATATATGCTGGAGAATATGAGCAATCATAGCGCTTAATGCTTCCTGCACTGGAAATCCAGAAGCAAAAATAGTTTTTAACCCGCTAAGCAAAGAGAGTATGATCTAGCCTAGTTTAAATTTATATATATATATCACTCTAGAAGAAGAGTATGAGTCTGAAGGCCTAAATTAGGGTCTAAATCTAGGAGTAGTTGGGATGATATGATTGACAGCCTTGCTATTACCATAAAAAAAATGGAAATTTTAAATATTCCCCAAAGAAGAAGGTTTAGAGAGCAGAACAAATAAAGAGATGTTCATTACACTGTAGCAAAGTACACAGATTTGATTTCTGGTACTCTTTAGCTTTTCCACAGAAGTAAGCAAAATTGTAAATGTTTTCTCCACACAGGAATAGCTGATGAACATAGATAATAAATTATAGCTTACAAAGTGCTTTTTCACAGACATCATCATATTTGCCTCAGGTAGTGTGAATAGACTTTCGTCACTTGTTGCTGAGATGCCTAATTCACAAGGCTGTAGTGGACTTAGTTTTCCACATTTAGTTCAGTTAATTATAATTGTAATTATGCCAAATGAGAATACAAAGGTTTAGAGATGTTTGTTAAGGACTCAAGATGAATAAGAAGTATTCTATTTTAGAATTTCAGAGTAGAGCTAATGTTTTCATTTTGTTTTGTTTGTTTTTAAATTTTGAATGAAATTGAAAACAAAGCTGGTCCAGATTTTGATCTATTTCACCGATTCTTATTTATTTATTTACTTACTTACTTACTTACTTACTTACTTAAATTTCTGTACTATCATTAGCCTGCCTTTTGAGAGTAATCATGCCATAAATCAAGCAAGAATCTAAATGTTGCATTCATTTCAAAGAACATTTATAAATTATTCTTTGTTGAATTAGAAACAATGGCTTCATTTGCACTGTATAAAGCTTCCTTGTTCTTGATTAACTTTCTAATTTATATCAATAGAAATAGAAAGTCGTCCTGATTCTTACAACAATATTTTTATGTGAACATGTCCAATTTTCTTTCCATTTTTGTGGAAGACCAAGAGAGTACCATTAGCCTAAGACTTTATTCAAAACACTAGGAACAAGAATGCTAACTATGAATGTTTTGTCCTAAAGGAGAAAGGAAGAATTCTAGAGTTTTTAGCTGAATGGGTTATATAAAATTGAGCTAAATTTGGGAATAGTTGATCAAAATCAGTTCTGGGAAGAGAGAAAAATTGTTTTATTGCTTAGTAGTTATTTGTTGGTCAATTGAAATTTATCAAGAAGGGTGGAGGAGGAAGATTTAGGGGCTAAGGTTCTGTATAAGTAGAATGAGAAGAAACAGCTGTAGGACATAACATGCAAAAGCCACAGTGGAAAATTATTTGTCTTTCAAAATCTTTTACAATTCCATTTTCACTAATGGAGTATGGACTCATCTCCTCTCACTTATGTTTGGGTAACAATGTTTAGACTGCATATAAATAGAACTCTATTAATGAATCTCCTTATTTAGTTATAAGATCTAGCTATATAGATTCTTTTAAAAAAATATTTGTATTTGACTTGATCAAAACCCAAAACCTAACCAAAACAAAACAAATGTTAAAAACCCTCTTTTACATTTTGTCAGTATAAAAATAAATAAATATATCTTTAATAGCTTTGATCTGTATTCTAATATAATACATAATTTGAGAGAAAAATCATGTTAGGTTGCTTAATAGATACATATAATATATATCATGCAATACTATAGTTAAAACTATGAATTAATATACTAATTTAATGTTTATTCATTTGAAATCTGTTACCTCTAAAATATGTTACGTGAAAAATAGTATCAATAGTTCTTATTCACTAGAAACCATTTAATAGGATGCCTGAAAATGTATGAAAGTTAAATAAAATTTATTTTGGAAATTTATTTTTTTTAATAATATATCAATGCAGCACTGTTCATCATGCAATATGCTCAATTAATGTACAATAGGTATTCTTCTATATTAGTTATCAGGGTAATATATAGGTAATAAATATATCAGCCTAATTTAAAACTACTGATTACTTTATTTAACAATGTAATTAAAATCTGTCTGATCTGTTGGGTATTTAAATGTATTAACATGATGACAAAACAGGTTTGAACAATGTTTAAAGGTTCTCAGGCATCACCACAAAATAACATGAAATAAAAAGCTAAAATGAGTAAATAAATAAATAAATAAGAGCTACTTTTCTATGCACAATGTGTTCATTTGACCCACTTATTTTTAAGTCAGACTGGTTCTGAAAACAGAATGTTTGTATAAATAATAAAGAAACATGAGAATAACAAAAAAAGTTAAAATGTGTCACTTACCTCATTTTTCCCACAACATTGGACAAATCTTCAAAGCATAAATGTTTTACCTTATCAATATTTTCTTGTCAACATATATTTTAAGAAAACACTAATATAATGCATAGTGTCATTGTGCCCATAATGCATAGAAAGCCATTTTTGTAATTCCAATAATTAAGGTTTGCTCAAACACAATTGCCTGCCATTGCATTAAATTAAAAATGTATAGTAAAAACTACCTAAAGCAGGAAGCTTGCGACCAAATGGTTAATTTCTTGTAAAAATAAATTTAAATGGTATCTTCTCTCCTAGCTGAGAGCCTCCCAGAAATAAATGCAGCAGGTAACATTAATTGTCTCACCCTGAAAAATAACTTTAAAGTATCAAAGGCACTGGACATCTTAGTACAGCTTTCCCCATCCTGAAGAAACTCAGTGACATTAAGCTCTTGCTTGTCAAGAGGCAGAATTTTGAGAGAGCAACTTGGATTTAAACCTTAACTTTATCATTCACTGCCTGTGGACTAAAATATCTACTTCTGTGTATTTACCTTTCAAAGGACAAATATGAGATAAAAACCTACCTCATAGCATTGCTGCAGTGGTTAAATATTTGAATATATGTAGAAAACACTTTAATATGGTGCCTAGGTCAGAGTGTAAATAGTGTGTGAGTTCATATTTTTCTTTATCCTGTTCTAGGTGTTCAGGTCATCTTCCTATGGAGAACCTTTAAGTAAAGTTTAAAGCATAAACCTGGACTAGAGACAAAGAATTTGGTGACTGATGACCAATTTGAGGATCTCAAGGAAGTGGACGACATTAAGTGTGGTACATGGCATCAAAATCCAACCTCCCAGAAGCATGCAAGAAGACAGCTTAGGTCAGACTTTTATTTTCTAGCCATTTTTCTTCTTTCCTAGACTATTCTTAGAGTATTCTCTGGATTTACTTTCCATGTAATTTTTGTTTACAGTATCAGATCTCAGTCTGGTCCAAGAAGATACTCAGAAAATGTTAGAATTTTAAAGGTAACTTTAGTTATTATTTTACATATAAAAATAACTCAATTTAGAAATAATTAATGGATCTTTCTTAGATCACACAACTAATCATAACAGTTAATTCCATATTAGAATCAACTAGTAAGGCTTCTGATATTAATTTCATGCCCTGTACCCTGTTTTAAGTAAAATTCAGAGATTGAAATACTTTCACTTGGAATCTCACTACTGAATCAAGGATAAAGTCAGTAAAAATAAATAAATAAATAATAATAATAATAATAATAATAATAATAATTAAATGTGCAAACTACAGAAAAATAAAATATATTAGTACTAGAATCTACCATGCTATCCAAGTTGAAATCAGAAGGCAACACTTGTCATCTAAATGTCTAATAATATTTCATATTGTGAAATCATCAAAAAGTATGTTTTCCTGAGTCGGTGACGTATGCTCCTCTGGTGTCCTATTTCTCTGTGTCAGTGGTACCATTCTCTCAATGTGAATGACAGTCTGGGGATTCATTCCAGACTTTATCTTCTCTCCTGCTTCTACTTCTTTGTAAAAAGCCCAATCATGATACTTCAAAATCTCTTTTTCATCTCTTCTTTAGCTCTTTTCCTTTCACAATTTTTACCCCACTTCAAGCTCTCACCAGTTTTGCCTCAGTTGTCTCCTGGTCTCCTTTCTCAATTGTCTTCCATCAAAGAGAATTTCAAAACCTTAGCATGAAATAGACAGGCCCTGTATACTATGACCCAATTCATATTTTCAACCCTATTTCTTACTATTTCTCACCAGTACCCCAACTTCTTTACTGCAGTCCTACACAACTGTTTTTGCTGTGTTCGGGAAGTGCTAACATGTTCTCATGTTTCTGGGCTATTAAACCCCTTTTTTCCTCCTCCTCTTCATTCTTTAAGATGAGATTCAAATATTTTCTCCCCTAAATTTGCATGTTCTGGGTTAGCCATTGGGGTAATTATTGTTTTGTTGTTATCTGCTCAGATTTCTTTCCTTATTTCTCATAAGGAATAGGAGAACAGGTAATCCCAACTTGGACAGTCACAATATCTCACTCCGTTGGCAATAGTTATTGGTCTGGGATTGATTAAGCCACTCCAGTTGGAATTTTTTAATATTTTTTTTACTGTACTTACAAGGAAACTATTCTCTCTTGCACATAGAATAGGAAATGTGATCCCAGGTCAGATAAAGAATGCTGTCAGCTAGAGAGAAAAAAACAGATAGAAAGAAAGAATAGGCAGAGTTGAATTCTTCTTATA